>VZRQ01004629.1:665086-702543 GCA_013397975.1 Machaerirhynchus nigripectus | reverse complement strand
TCCCATCCCCTTCCCCTTCCCCTTCCCTCCCAACCCACACAGATATTTATGCTATTCTAGAACTTCCCCAGTGCATACCAGCAGAAGCCTTTTCCCTTCCCTTCTGCTACTGCTAAAGGTGAAGATGCACCTCATTTCCTCGATTAATGCTGCATCTCCTTCAGCTGTGGCTAAGCAGAAGGAGGACACAGCCAGCATCCAACCTCCCAAAAAGTGCTGCTGTGGGGCTGGGGGGGTCCCCAGCTCTGAAGTTCCATGGTTTTCCCACTGTGTCAGCCCTTGTGGAAATTACTTTGATCATTTCCAGCAGTAAGAAGAGATAAAAAGAGGAATCTCAGAAACAGAAGCCACAGGCAAAGTAATTCTGTACCATGGGAATAGACATGGATATAAGACCCGTGGAGATAAGGGGTCTATGGGAAATGGAAATATCATTCCCTTGATCCGGACACCTGATGTAGTACAGACCAGGGAGGAGAGCTGGGGTGAATTCACCAGCCAAAGAGCCTCCCCAGTGACAGACTGATCTCTGTGGGCGAGTTTCATCCCCACTCAGCATCCAAGGATGGAGGTGAGGAGGGGATTTGCCCACCACCTGCCTCGCTGGGGTCCTGCCTTCCGGTGAAGTGATGCAAAGCTGAGAGAGGCGGGTGCAAGAGCCTTTCAGCAGGCAATTAAAGCAGAACGTTTTCTGTAATATATAAACAAGCCCATTAAGCCTGACTTTAATGGGGCTGAGATTCTATGATAAATAATTGAAAAGAAAGCTTAAAGTGAATTTCAAAGATTTTTTCCCCCCTTAAAATGTATTTACAATGCTTCAGTACTTTATATAGCTTGAATGTTTAATCAATTGTCATTTATAGAGAGTTCAGTTCCTGTGGTTTTGTGATATATATGTGCTAAACAAGCCACTTGAATGTCAAAGCCATGGAGCAGCAGCTCTTGGGTTGAGACAGATTTGACACAGTTTGTAGAGGGCTGTGCATGGGAAAAGCTAGCTCTCCACACTCTGCTGCTCTCTGTAGTTTAAAAGTTTCTTGAGCCAGCTTGAATTCCTCCTGCTGTAGCACATATAGGACGACTGGAGAGGGACCTGTGAATTGTTCACCTGGTCCCCAGGTCCAGCCAGCAGCTGGCAAAACGCTCTGTTTTTTTTATCAGCACTGAGGCAAAATCCCAGCCCTGCTTCAACAAGACCAGAGGAACAGGGATGCAGAACAAGTGGATGTATGAAAGGAGCAGCTGATGTTTACTGTGCACTAAACATACTTGTCAGGTGCCTTGTTGTAGGTATTTTTCCAGGGCTGGTGGTGATTAAGGATGTCAGGGATGATATGCTATTCCCTTCTCAGTCAGCGAGCGTTATCCGGCTTCCACTAACACAAGGCCTGACGAGATGGGAATGTCCCTCAGTGCCTTTCAACACACACACTTAAAATGTCTTGTCAATTAGACTCTGGACTTCCCATCCACTGCGCAGCTGCCCTCGCTGAGGCTAAGCTGGCACTGCCCCAGGGACATCACTGCAGCCCCCACCATGCTGTTCAAAACCCCCAACCCCTCTTCTTGGTACTTACGAGTCCTCCCTGACCCGTACTCACACCAAAAAGACACAGATCTCTATTTTGCAGAGGAAAAGCTGGCTCTCTCTAAACCTCAGAGGTCAAGAGCGCCTTTAAGCCCTAGAAGATTCTTTTAATAGGAGTTGTTTTGCAAAAGCTCTCACACATGTTTTAAGGTGCTGCCGAAGTGCTTTGGGACTTTGGACATTCAGAAGCTTATTGATGTCATCCCCCAAGCTTCGCCTCCTGCTCAAACAGGACTCACTGGAGAACTTTCAAGTTTTGTTACCTTCACGTGTCCTTTCAATGGTTCTGTTTCTGTGCTGCAGTGTTTCTGCTGACTGGGAGAATGCTTGTTCCCTGTCTTTACTGGAGTGTAAGCAGCAGTGACCCACCCATGACTCAGTCGGGATTGAACTGGCACCAGAAGAGTTAATCAGGAAGAGAGGCTCTCTGAGATGTGAACAGACTGGCACAGAATTCTCCCTGCTCAGAAACACAGCAATAAATGCCCAGATGGCTTTAAAAATAATATACATGGATATTTAAAATTATAAAAACAAGCAAAGGAGGATGCAAATAATTAGATACTCATGGCAAAAGGGATTAAATCCTGCTCTGAGCAGCTGTGCTGGAAATGGTGCAGCGTAGTCCCAGCTTTGCACCAGAGTGCGTGAAATCACAGCTCGTTCCCACAGAATCCCCTAATCATCCTTCCATTAACTCATATAACTGTGTGGGACTAGAGCAGATTTCTCAATAAAAATGATGGATAAGTAAATTGGGAGAAGCACTCTATCACTTAGCAGGTGTGAGAAGATTGACAGTCCCAGAACTGCTGAGGGAGGATTGCGTGCACTGACTCAAGGGTGTCGCTGTGTGGAAACGCTTGTGCGTGGCTGGGGAAAAACTGCTGTAGTTCTTTCATGAATGAGAAATGGTGGTGCTTGAAGAGGTGATGCTGGAAGAGGTGATGCTGGAACAGCATGCAGAAGAGCTGCAAACACCCTGTGAGCAAACTGTGCAGCACAGCATGGGCAGCAGGCATGCAAGGAAGGACCAGGAGCCTTCAGATGCTGAGAAGAGAGAAGCTGTTGGAACAGGTTTCACAGAAAAGCTGTGGGTGCCCCATCCCTGGCAGTGTTCAAGGCCAGGCTGGATGGGGCTTTGAGCAACCTGGTCTGGTGGAAAGTGTCCCTGGCCATGGCAGGAGAATTGGAACAAGATAATCTATAAGGTCCCTTCCAACCCAAAACTCTCTGTGTCCCAGAGGATGAGCAGGAATGCTGGGGTGAAGGCAGTGCAGCAGTGTGGAAAATGGCATTGGGGAGGATACTCTTGTCTGTGGCTGTGAGATACACTGGCCCTTGGAGAACCAGCAGGAATTCTGCAGCAGCAGGCTCAGTCGCACGGATAATGTAGTAAATTAATGGGAAAAACCCCAAGGCCTGCTCCTCTCTCCTGGTTAAAACCCAGCCTGAGCTCCTTCCTTCTCCTCAGAGTGGGAACTGGGGAGAAAGCACAGCTTCTCTGCTTCCTCCATGGGCTGGCAGCCTATGGGAATGGGAGGAGATTCCCAAGGTCCCACAGCACATCTGGGTTTGACTCTGCTCACACTTGGCTCCTGCTAAAAGCGTGGTTTGAAAGACATGTGCCTTTGGCTCACAGGATCCCCCTGCTCTGGTATTGCATCCTGCAGCTCCTCTTCATGCAGCACTGATCGCAGAGCCAGGAAATCCTCCTTGCACTGAAATTCCCACCATGGCTCTCCCATTCAGCATTTCTGAGCATTTATAACATGCCCAGCAGCTAATTAGCAAACGTCAATGACATCACTCAAAGATGAAAACCGCCTTCCCATCTTCTTGATGCATCCAGAGATGCAGAGACAACAGGTCCTGGGTCTCTGGAGGGGCACGGTCACTGTCCCCTCGCTGTCCCCAGCAGCCCAGCTCACTGGAATGCCCCTTCCCCGGCGCTGTGCTGTCACTACAGCCCTGGGCTGAGGGAGTGGTGGCAGGGAAACACCCCTGCTGATGAGAAAAACGAACTAGGGGATCGGGATTAATTTTCATACACAGTGCCTGGAGAATTAAGCGTTTGTTGTAAAGATTTATTGAGTGAGAAACAATGCTTTGCCTAATCCCTCGGCACGGGGAGCCGCTCTGGCTAACGACTGCTCGATAATTAGTGCTGGGAAATTCCCCGCTCCCTGCTCTGCTCTGCCTCCGAGGTATCTCAGGCGCTATCAAACCTAACACCAAACTGTACCCCAGCCTGGTGAGCAGGCCTCACCATCCTGCAAGCCTGTCAGGGCAGGGCAGCTGTCTCTGCCAGCTCCAGAGGCATGGGTTTGGGGCAGGGGGGTTGGCTCCTGTCCCTCCCCTTGGCCACCCTTCAGCTGCACTTTTCAACAGAGGCAAGGGAGTGCTGGAAGCCCCAGGACACACGGACAGGCTTCCTGGGGTGCCACGGGGGCCAAGAGACTTCCCTGAGCCTGTCTCCCCTGGCTTTTGCTGGGTTGTGATGCCTGGCAATGCCTGTTATCCTGTTTTAAACCCAAAGATGGGGGAATTTGCCACAGGCACCCCGTGGGTGCGGACACCTCCACCTGGGCAGGGTCGAAAAGGAAAAAAGTATTTCCCAAGTCCAAGCACTGAAGAAAAATGACCAACTGCCTGTTACACAGCTCTGAGCCACTCTCATCCTGGGAGTGACAAAGGTGTGAAACAGGGAGTGTCTCCCTCTTTGATGGCCACGGCATTGCTGGAGCCACATCTGCTGGGAAGGAGGTGACACTCCTGTCCCAAGCCAGCATCAAGTGCCGTGATATGCAGGGAAAGGCAGTGGTGTCATGGGTTAGAACAGTGGTCAGACCAAAAAGAGGCAGGTGGGAGGACTGTCAGTGTCAGGCAGTGCAGGCAGCTGGAAACCACTGCGATCGTGCCGTATCATCCGCTGGGTCTCCGTAAGTGTCAGTCATCCATTGCAGTGAGCAGTTCCCTTACAGATCCCGAGGCAAGCGGCAGCAGAGAAACCCAAGATGTGCTCTGGGGTTGCACAAGGATCAGGCAGACTCATGCTGAAAAATGCCCCGAGGCTGGGCTTTGTTGCACGGCTGATGTGCAGCAGCGAGGGGCAGTGATGGCCATATGGTGTGTCAGCACCACACATTTCCCCTCTGCAGGTGTCCAGGAACTGGCAGCCGGGAAGGTATTAAAGGAAAATGACATTTGCAGAGTAATTCTCCAGTGCTGATCCTGAGTGAAAAGCACTAATCACTCCTCTAAGTGAAGGTTATACCTGACTCTGGGAATTTGTCCTCCAACTTTCTCTCTTGGAACCTCAGCAGTCCTTGCTGCAGAGCAGCATGGATTATCCCAGAGATGCAGAACCCCATCATTCTTACTTAAGACTAAGGTGGGTGTCTATAAGCTATTCCTGAAATACATTTTTACAGATTTTTTCCTTCTCTGTCTTTTTAAATGGCAGTGCTCTGACAAAACCATCCCCATGAGCCAAGATTTTCAGAAGTGACTCATGGTTTGGATGGCACTGGTTGGGTACTTGTGGGACTGAGCTGTTGAGGGTATTACTGTTCAGACACCTCACACTTTGGAGAGGCCTTGACCATAATGTCAGTTTTATGTTGTTTTAAAAGTCACACAGCCAGGACAGGCACAAGAGACTAACCTCCCTGATAAAGAATGAACCTGGGCAAGGATCCAAGAGAGGAGATGTGTCTTGGGACAAGTTCCACGAGCACCTAGACATGAATCCTACCACCGACCCTCATTTTCTTCTGACGTAATAATGTCCCCATGCTTTTCAAATGATGCAAATCATCTCCCCTAGACCACACTGTGCAGCTCACCTGATGCATGACAGGGTTTTTTCAGATGGACACTGACAGAAGATTTTCATTAAGACTGCCTGCTTATAACATTTTCCATGCACTTCCTAGTATTTCTGGTGAGCTTTTCAGCTCACTTGACATATTATTAAGAGTAGCTATGAAACTAATTAACTGAGGAGAATGCTATTTAACTGTCAATAAACCTTTGGATCTCTGCCCTCCCTCTTTCCTCCAAATTTAGACATTCATTCTGCAAAGCCTTCTCTGTTCCCTAGCCCACAGGTCCTCTCCCTTCCCTTTTCACAGCTCCTTGGTGGCACCTTTTTGCTTCATCTGGCCCAAGCTGTTTGTCCTTTGCATTGCTCCAAAGCCTGGTGGCTGCCTGCTCTCCATCACAGTTTGTCAGGCTACGATGTCTCACTGCTGCTGTGCCTCCTCCAGCCTCCCATCACCAAAAAGCTCTGTGGGGGCTTTCTCCCAGGCCCTGGAGTCTGTCCCTGATGCATCTTCTGAGGCTTGTTCCTAACAAGGTTCTGCTGGGCTTTACAGTGGTGGCACAACGTGAAGGTTGACAGATGCAAATGGAAAGAGTAGAGGGGTGAATTTACCATCCAAGCACCAGTGAGCTCCCCACAGCTGCTCTTGCTGGACTGTGTAAGTTTAAGCCTCTTTAAAATAGTTGTCTTTATTCTCCTGACTTAGAGGGCAACAGCTCCTTTCTTTCCTCCTTAGAGGAACGCCTTCCAGCAAAGCTCATCGCTGCTGGTGCTAATTCCCCCTCCCCCTGGAAAAGCACCTCCTGGGTCCGCTGCTGTGGTGGTGCCACTGCTGAAGGAGCCCCAGGGATCCTGTGGTTCCCTGGAATCCTGCAGAAAACGCTCCTGACACACAAATAATGCCCCATTTCTCTGCACAATGGCCCCATGCATGCAGTGGCCTCACAGAGAACAACAGATGACTGTAGCTTCAGAGCAGATGTGCGTGTTGTCCATGTCAGGGGTTTTGCGATGGAGATCTGGAAAGGGAGGGGGAAAGGCAGATCTTTTGTGAGAAAATACGAGGAGCCTGGTAGAAAAATCCACAATGCAGAGCAAAAAATAGCTCTGGTATCTTCATGTGGCAGGCTTTGAGGACCTTGCTGATTCAGGGCTGCCTGAAATGTGTTTTCTCTAGAACATAACCCTTTTGGTATTTGAAAGGCAGAGCTGAGCCTGATTTTAAGGTACAAAATCGCTCCTGGATTTGCAAAGATCAGTATAAAGAACAATTTCTATTGCCTCTGAGAGAAAGTAGCAAGGGTTTTGCCCCCCTTGCAAGGCTCCTCAAAGCCTGGAAAACGAGATAGGGACCTGAACTGCTTTGGTTTAGTTCTGCATGAACTATATTAAACCATGGCACTGTGGATCTGGACTATCCTGAATGACAGCAACCGAAGTGGGTACCTGGGAATGGACTTTTTTCACCCTTGAACCCTGTGCTGGGGTTTCCCTGCTGGGTCTCGAGGTTGGTACATCTGAGTTTAAGATCAGTAGCCTGTCTTTCTTGGACACACAGCAAGAGACAGTATGGAAGAAGCAGCAGCCAAAATAGCAACAACAGAAGTTGCAGCAGGCAGATTAGTGGCAGCAGCAGGCTCTGATCAAGCTGTTCTCCTTCTGTCACCATTTTGAGTGTTTATTGTTTGACACTCCAAACTGCTGCCGGTTACAGGGCTCTGCCAGTGAGAAGGGATAAAGGGCAGCACAAAGCCCCTCTAGGAATGCACGAGCCCACCCGGCTGCTCCGGGCCAGAGCTGGATGCCTTCCCTCCCCTTCATTCGCAGCGTGGTCGGGCCCACCTGACTGCTGTCCAAGTCACACATCCTGGGGAAACAGTTGATTTCTCTCTTTGATAATTTGGTTATTAGCCCGAGGCCTGGAGACAACAAAGGTTCCGCCTGTCTGCCCGTGCCCCCTGCCTTTCTCAATCTGTTGGCCAATGTCAACAAACTTTAACAGGGAGCTATGAAATTCCTGCAAGTTTCATAAAAACTGGAGACTGCATTGAGGATGGAGAGCTGCCCATGTGTGCCCCTGCAAATCTGGCTGCTGCATGTTCTGAGCTTTGTCCAAAAGGCAGAGGCAGAGCACATGATCAGAGCATCACCATGGA
Organism: Machaerirhynchus nigripectus; assembly: GCA_013397975.1. NCBI lineage: Eukaryota > Metazoa > Chordata > Aves > Passeriformes > Dicruridae > Machaerirhynchus > Machaerirhynchus nigripectus. The sequence continues at coordinate 694,970 of VZRQ01004629.1, read as the reverse complement.
ATGCTGAAGGAGAAAAAGTGCAGAGGACATGAAGGTGGTCAGAAGAGACCCTTGGGAAGGAGGTTCTGTGTAGAAGATGCTGTAGGAGGCGATCTGGTGGCTTTCTGTGAGAGGCTCCAGAGGCAGATCTGTAGGAATCCAGGTTTAATTGTTTTTGCTGCTGACAGAACAACTTAATTATGCACCGAGGGTCTCATTTGATCTGGCCTCCCTGTGCAAGACCAGATAACGAGGAGCACAGCTGAATGCCCTTTAGCTCCCTGGTTATCTTCAGACAGATTTCACTCTGATGTGCTGATATGGGATTTGGGGGAGGAGCTGCAATTCCTGTTCGGGGATGGTCCTACCCCAGAGCAGCCTCAAGCAAGCCAGAGATGCACATGACTCCCAGGATACTCGACTGTTCTGGGGTGCTGTGAGCCCCTTGTGCTCCCCACTGACAGAGGAATGTGATCCCCCCTCCTCCTCCCACTGCTGTTGGAGCTCCTGTGGCCTAGAGTGCTGCCTTCCTATTTTAAATAAAAATCTGCATTTGTGAGAGCTGATAAGTCTTTCCAGGGTCTGCAGCTGGACTGTGACTAGGCTGTGAAGCCCTGATTTGAGTTCAGATGAGAGCCCACTCTGGTCCCTCAGGGACACCCTGGCCCGCTCTGCAGGAGCTCAGATGAGCTGGGACTGGAGTGCAGGTCTCAAAGGGAATGCTTATTTTTTTTCTTTCTCTCAACTTTGGAAAACAAAATAGAAGACTAAAAGGCTGTAAAGCATCCAGTCTGCTACCAAATTGCTTTTTAAAATGTCTCCAGCTTTACAGAAGTTGCACATACTGCCATTAGACATCCCTTTCTCTGTTACCTACTTACACCTCTTCAAAGTTGAAAAGAAAAATTAAGGCTGAGCCTCCTTCCCCTCATAATCAAACATTACAACACTGAGAATTTCAGAGTGAAGATTACATGGAACAGTCATTCCATAACAATACAATTATGATGAAATAATTTTAGCATCTGTGGTCTGAGATGAGATTAAATCTATTTTAACAAGACATTAGATAGGCTTTTTTCTCCCATGTTTTTTTCCTCATGGCGCCATTACAATGCAGAGGAAATTTTTTTCTTTTTAGTTGCCTCAATCTGTGTTTTTTTCTTTGCAAGAAATCAAGATTCTGTGCAGGGAAAATAAACTGAGAGTATTGCAAAACTTCTTTTTGTCCCTAAATTACCGATACACTCTCTCCATCTCAACTTCATGCTGACAGTTTCTTTCTCCTGAGAATTTCCGCTTTTCAGGTTTTTTCCCCAAAAAAAGTTTTTCATATTTCCTGCATCAGCAAGGTTACTGAAGAATTGATTCACCAGGCTTCTGAAGCTGCCAAGGAGCTCATCTTGCTGTATTTATAGCAGTTCTGAGTCACAAAGGCAGCACGGGGTGGCTGAGAGGCCTGGCAGTGCCTGGCTCTGGCCGTGGGCTCCAGCCAGTGCTTTGGAGGGCTGTGCCCCTGCAGAGTGTCTGGGAATGGCACTGCCCGTGACCCGGTGCCCAGGCTGTCCCTCCAGCCCTGCCTCAGTTTCCCAGGACTCAGTGTGTGACCTGGGGGTGCAGCACCGTGGTTTTCAGGGTGGCCATCACAAGGCCATAAATCCACAGGGTGTCTGTTCAGCAGGTCTTGGACCACATAATATTCACTAATTATTAGCTCTCAAGTGAGCTAGAAGGTTCGGTAGCTTTTTCCTTTTTTTTTTTAATTGAGCCTTATTTTGATGGCAAAGTCTGGGCTGATCTCAGATATCAAAGTGAACCTAAGGCTCTTTAGGGAATGATACAGTTTAGAAAGGTGTGGGCTGTCTCCATCTCAGCTGGGGAGGGCTTTTCTCTCTTTGCTTCATTTACCACAGCTTCTTCCCAAAGGCAACTTCTTTCCTCTGATCCAAAATAAACTCTGGGAAACTGTTCACTCACGGATCACCTTCTGCAGCATCCTCAGTGAGTTATCTGGCCAGCATCACATTGAGGGGCCGACCAGCTGCCTGCTCTTCCTTCTTGTGTTTTGAAGAATGAGTTGGACAGATGGAAAAGATCTTCCCCGGGAGCAAATCGGTTCCTTCGATAAAATGCTCAACTGTGAGGGCAGCTGGAGGCTTTAACTCGGGCACCTCTGCAAGAGATGGATTCACACACCCATTATCATCTCTTAAACCTACCAGGACAAGGTGCTCCTAAGGCACCAAATTTGCTGAGAACTTGCTCTGCAAGAAAACAAACAAACAAACAAAACTGGATAAAAGAGAGCTGCATTCATTGATCAAATAAATGGGAAAAGGGATTGAGCTGATGTTACGGATCATCAGCCAGCTGCCTGGGTTAGAAAAAGGGATGTCATGTTTTTTGCCTTTAGAGCAAGAAGGTCTAATCAAAGACGTGCCAAAGAAAGGGAAAGCCCCCGTCTCCATCTGAAGGCAGAAGGGAGTTCCAGTGAATCGCTTGGAGCCCTTGAGTTAAACGCATGTTGAGAGGAAACTGATAAAGATAAAACACAGCAATGGAAACCTGACTCAGAAAGAGCAGGTGGGTCCCAACTGTCAACAATAATCTGAACCTATAACAAGCACTCTTGTTTGAAAATGAATCCAACTGAAAACGAAAGATTAAACAAGTACAACAACGTAAGAATAAATTGCACATAAATCTCTCTGGTATTCAGGATCAAAGGAAGATTAAAGAACAAGTTATGGAAATGTGGTAGAGGCAAAGAGAACCTATTAAGTGATATCATTTAGTGAATATATGAGTAATAGAGAGTTCACATTTAAGTTTAGAGGAAAGGGAATGAACCTGTAGCTGTTGAAAGAGACTTCAAATGATATGTGGCACGAATGATATATGATGAAGAAGGTTCTGTAGCCCAAACCCAACAAAAATATGACCCAGGAGCTGAGCTGGTATGAGAAAACTCACTTTCAGTTGTGTTTTAAGGGTGATGGAGAAGGACAAAATTATACCCTGCAATTTTGAGAATGCAAAGGTGGACACCATCTACGTGAATTCCTGTGGTAGGAATGACATCCAAGTAAGGATGCAGGGGAGTCCCCAGGGCAGGGTGTACTCCTGGGAGCAGCAGGGTCCATCACCTTCCCCTAGAAGCTCTTCTTTCCCCATCTTCCTCTGGGCTGGGCTCAGGTCACAGCCTGTTCTCCACTGATGGTGCTTAGTAGAGACTGCTTTTCCTTCGGGAAACCACACTAAAAGCTTGTCTGTGCGTGTAAGACTGCACGCATTTATGCAAGCGTACACTTCTACAGTGACAATATTAACACCAAAAGGCCCCATATCAGGCACTTTTCCCTCATATTTCATAACCTTCTGACTCTCATGATACAAATAAAGTAAAATGGAAATAGAAGAGATCCTCTTCTCCCCGAAGAAGCATCTTGTCCCAGCTTATTCAGAGTCTACAGCAAAATCAAACTTGAACCCATCACAGAATCACAGAATGATGGAATATGCTGAGTTGGAAGGGACCCACAAGGATCATCGAGTCTAACTCCTGGCTCTGCACAGGACACCTCAAGGGTGACACCATGTGCCCGAGGGCATTTTCCAAATGCTTCTTGAACTCTGTCAGGCTTGGTGCTGTGGCCACTGTCCTGGGAAGCTGTCCCAGTGCCCAACCACCCTCTGGGTGAAGAACCTGTGTCTAATACCAAATTTAAACCGCCTCTGACACCACTTCAGGCTATTTCCTCGGGTCCTGTCACTGGTCACCACAGAGCAGAGATCAGTGTCTGCCCTTCCTCCTCACGACCAAGTTGTAACTGCAGTGAGGTGTCCCCTCAGTCTCCTCCATCCTCTGAGATTATACAGTATTAACAGAAGCCACTTCTCAGCGGTAATAAACTGCTTTTCTCTTCCACAGTTGACCCCTGGCCCAGGAGCTGTCACAGGGAGCTGTGCGAGGGAGGGAAGTACAACTGGATGAAAACCAGAGTGGGGCTGGTTTGACACAGAGCTCACAGCTGTACAAATCCCCTGCCCCCCTCTGTGTGGGATGGTGTGGAGACTTCTGGCACCTGGTCACGGTGCTTTTTTACTGCAGGAAACACTGTCTGTCTCTATCTTTGGGGAAAGAGGAAGCTATGTTCACGACAGGGGGAAAGAGGTGCCTGGGTCAGCTGGGGGGATTAAGGGACTTCACCTTCATCTCATGTGGATGCGCGACCCACCCTTATCAGGACTACATTCAAGAGATAAGCAATGAATACATTGATAACCCTATGGCTGTGCTAATTTCAACCATTTAATTTGATAAAACTTTTTTTTCAAGATAAATTTTTTTCGATGTAGTCTGTCGTTTTCTTTATAAAAATTTGTCAGGAGAGTTTAGGAAAGGAAGAAAATGCAACAAGCCTTTGTCAATATTTTCCCATAGTGAAACCAGCTGGAAATTGAAAGAGACCAAGGTGGGGAAGGTATTTGCATGTGCAAAGGATGATATAAGTGCAGCTGAGATTATATCAAAGTAAAGAGAGTACAAGGCAGTCAGAGGGAAGGTTTTGCCTTCACTTGGCCTCCCAACCCAAGCAAACAGCAGCCTTTGATAGCTTTGAAGGTTATTTCTTGCTTACACCTCAGATGGGTGTGCATTTGCTAAGTGCATTGCCTGTGGGCAATCTGATTTATGTTTAAATGTTTGCGGTACATGAGGTGCACGCAAATCTATTTTTATATGTGTATTTATTATCAAGGCATGCAAAGCACAGACTTTTCAGCCTACACTACACAAAACAGCTCAAAGCTGTGCCTGGCAGCAAAAAAGCTTTGTGGAGGTCCTGACCCAAGCCATTGTATAAAGTCCCCCTACACAAGCCCAAACACGAACAACAAATGCCTGGATGTAGATGCTCACATCAGTGTCTCCACCTGCTGAATCAGTGAGCCAGGACCGGGAGCAGGAACTGGGTGAGGTCCAAGTCTGGGGGCAGGGGTGAAGTGTAAGCATTTTGCATCACACACAGGGCCAGGGAAGGCCACGTCCCAGTGCAGAGCTCGGAGCTATCACTGTGCTATCACTGCCCCTGGGACATGACCCCACAGCCAGCATCGACCCTGCCAGGCTTAACCCACCCTGAGGCACTGAACACTGCTCCCAGAGAGGAAAGCTGTTCATTTAGTGGACCCAGTGCATGTCTCATGAGACAAATTCTCCATTGCAGTGTTTGTCTCTTCATCCTTGTTTGGACTTGCATTTTTCTGGCTGTTATGTAGTCAAACTGCATAAATAAAATATATCCAGCATTTTTCATCATTAACAGACTTCTCACAGCGCTTTTCATTTTTAGACACTTCACCTTTTCAAATCACTCATTAAATATTAATAAATTAATCCCTCTCACACTCCTCTGACGCATTCAAGACATTTTCACGATGATAGTCTTATGTTCTGTTTTTTATTTGAATATGAAATACATCAAGTAGATGTATCATTCAATACAATTAGCTGGCAGTTATAAACAGTGCCAGAAACCAAGCATGGCAGGCTGATTTTTCCTGCATGTGTTCAATTGGCACTTAAATACAGGAAGTGAAAAAATGAAGAGCTAATGGCATGAATGACTTTTTGAAAGTTTGTGTTCTTCAGCAGGTTGTTTACTTGCTTCCTTCCGTTTCCATGAGTCCTTTTATTGGAAGTTATTAAAACCACCAGTAAGATCAGCAATTTTTGCTGGGCTGAATGCTTATATTGGGATTGCATGGCAAGGTTTTGGTACAGGGGGGCTACAGGGGTTGCTTCTGTGAGAAGCTGCTGGAAGCTTCCCCCATGTCCAACAGAGCCAATGCCAGGTGGCTCTGGGATGGTCCCATTGCAGAACAAGGCTGAGCCCGTCAGTGACTGTGGTAGCACCTCTGGATAATACATTTAAGGGGGAAAAAACCCCAAACAACAAATGGAAACTGCAGCTGGAGAGAGGACTGAGAACAAGAGAAACAACTCTGCAGGTCCCAAGGTCAGTGCAGAAGGAGGGGAGGAGGTGCTGGAGCAGAGATTCCCCTGTAGCCCATGGTGCAGCCCATGGTGAGGCAGCTGTGCCCTGCAGCCCATGTAGGACCACTGGGGTGCAGAGATCCACCTGCAGCCCATGGAAGACCCCACGCTGGAGCACAGGGATGCCCAAAGGAAGTTCTAACCCCGAGATAAACCCATGCCAACGCAGGGCGTACATTTGCTGGTAGGACTCGTGACCTGATGGAAGGAACCCACACTGGAGCAGTTTGTGGGTGTCTGCAGCCTGTGGGAAGTACTCACCTCGGAGAAGTTCATGGAGGATTGTCTCCTGTGGGAGAGACCCCACCCTAGTGCTAGAAAGAGTGCGAGGAGTCCTCCCCCTGAGGAGGAAGGAGCATCAGAGAAATCGTGTGATGAGCTGAGTGCAGCCCCCGTTTCCCTCTCCTCCTGTGCTGCTGTGGGGGAGGATGCAGAGAATTTGGAAGTTAAGCCCAGAAAGAAGGAGGGGAGTGGAAAGGTGTTTCAAGATTCCATTTTTATTTCTTATTATCCTATGCTGATTTGATTGGCAATAAACTAATTTTTGCTCAAGCTGAGTCTGTTTTGCCTGTGACAGTAACTGGTGAGTGATCTCCCTGCCCTTATTTCTACCTTTCTCTAAATCTTTTGTTATATTTCCTCTCCCCAGCTGACTAAGGGAGTGAAAGAGCAGCTTTGATGGGCACCTGGCCTCCAGCCAGGCTCAACCCATCACAGAGCTCACCCACATCTGGGTAAGATGCTGCAGCCACAGCAGCATCTCTGGGCTAAGCAAATGTCCGTGTGATGTCCCTGGGAAAAGGATTCTGCCACCACCCCCAGCCTGGCAGGGAATTTGGGAGCAGAGCCTCTGTGCAGAGAGCTCATTTAGACCTAATAATACAAGGTATTTGTAAGGCCCGGTGTGGAAAACCATGCTATCCAGACCCTTTTTCAGGAGTTACAGAGAAAATGTACTTCCAGGCTGTTGACTTTACTCCAGGGACTGGCGACCAAGGTTTGCATGCTGAGAAGGTGAGGACACTGCTGGTCCTGGAGCCAAGCACACCTTGCCAGCTGACAGTGCTCTCTCTGCACTCAGGAGACTATTTCCTGCAGGACAGGAGCAGTGACTGCTCCAGACAAGCCTGATCTCATTAGCTCTCGTGTACATCTCAGGACTTAGAAATGATGCAGCAGTAATTGAGAAAAGATGCCCCATTCTGAAATTTGGGGTGCCTAGCAGGGGTTCAAACCAGTTCACACGAAGCACAGCCTTCCCTGACCCCGACAGTCTCGCTCTCAAACAATGACGAAATCTGCTCGTGTGTCCTGGCGAAACCCCGGCTTGTGAGAAAATGCTGAATATGTGGAGTGACAGGCCTGTGGTGGCTGCCCAGGGAAGTGTCAGCACTGCTGCCCATCCGACCCTTCAGATCTACCCAGCAGCCTGAGGCTCACGATTCAGCTGGAAGCGAGGCGAGGTCTGTTTCTAGCATGCTTTCTGTTGGTGTTTTTGCCATGCCATTTAGCTTTTCCTTGGGAAGGTGATGTCCCTCTGGTGCTGCTCATTAGCAGGCTGCTGGGCAGGCAGGATTTCAGCAGCGACAAAAATCCCAGACAGCCCCATGGCAGGACAATTTCACTGGCATCACACAGTCAGCCACTGCCCTGCCACCAGGTACCCAGGAGTCCTTCATGGGGAGTGGAGGGTGTCACTGCTATAGGCACTGCAGCCCCTGTGGAGGCACTTTGCTGGGCTGGAACGTCTCTGTGCATTGCTCAAGCTGGGTCCTGCCATTTTCCTTGTCACCCCCTGCCCCGTTGGAGTTGTTGGACTCTCTGGTAAGATTTGTACCTGATACCTGAGGGCAGCATGCTGCTGGGAACAGGAGCAGGCACATGCTAATGTGAACCGATGGGATGATATTGATTCTTCCACGGCAGAAATCAGGGATCTGGGCTGCCCGTGGGCCCGTGGGAGCCCCTGGGTCAGGCTGAGCCACCTGGCTCCAAGCCTCTCACTGGGATGAGCTGTCAAGTTCCTTTCACACGGAACTGAAAGCAGGCACATCCAAGGTGTGATACACCTGATCTCCCTCTGACATCTGCTCTGGAGCGAGACGAATGAACCTCTGCCAGTCTCTCTTGGCTAACTACAGGGGGAGGTGAGGGTGCCTTGCTCCAGGTTAGGTGAGGTGAATCCCAAACTAGATGGGCAGCACCTGTGTCTTGCTTTTGGTCATCCTGCTGCACCCAAGCCCAGCTGGCTGTGGCAGCTGTGTGCTGGGTTGGCAGAAAGGTGCTGCTCTGGAAAGCACAGCTGAAATTGAAGAGGCTGTGGAGGACGGTTGCACGTTGGGATGCAGGGAATGGGTGGGGAATAGCTTTGCTAAAGCTATACCCAGGCCCCATCTCAGCCCCTTTTGAAGGATCAGCTCTTTTAGAATTTTATTTTGGTAAGGCAAAATATAGGCTAAACATGCTAAGATTGCTCTCTCTGCAATGTGGTGTTCAGGAGTCACTCACAGCCAAAAAATACTTGTTGAGAATGGCGTCATCTAATGTCTGAATTTCTACCTTGTCAGCATCATGCAAGATCATGTCTGCATAATGCAGCAGCTTTATGCAGCCAGTTTCTGCAGGAGTCACTCCACGTGCAGTCCTCTCATCCCCATTTCCAGCCAGGCACACCACGACTCGAGCACTTTGCATTAGCAGAATATAATGAAGTTCTCACGTGTTTTACAACTTACTGGGCACCCCACCTCATGACTGTCAGACAGTCCTGTGTTGTCTCCTTTGGGCATCACCACCTCAGACCATCACCCAATTGCCTGTCCCAGCTTTTGTGTCCAGTGCCACCATGGCTCTTGCAGCTGTGGCCACCTGTAATTACCTTCTGGCTTATAATTGTTCTGCTGCAGCATCGCCCCTTTCATCCCCATTCAAAACAATGCTCCAGCACCAGGGAAGTTTTTACTCTAGCACTCTGAAGCTGGGAAGTACAGAGCAAAGCCAAAAGGGAAAGCACTTAAATAGGAGGAGGTTTGCCAAGCTGTGATGTTACAAACAGCTGCTTTGTTGACAGCTCTGTCACAAGGAAATTACCTCCCCCCGTGTTCACTGCTTCTAGAAATGGTGTTGTTGGAGCAGATTGTGTCTTTTTGCTTTTGAAAAGCTGTTGGGTGCTACACTTCAGGAGAATATGAACTGGAAAAATTTTTGAAATCCTACCAATATTGTAAGGGAAAGGAGAGATCTGTGCTTGCTTTGTGCTTCCTGCCCCTTTTGCCCTCCTTCAGCGCTCTCACACTGACACTTGGTTCCTATTAGAGCCAAATGCTGTTTCCTCACATAGGGACTGACTCTGTTTAGTAATTTTTAATGTAATCCTGAGCCAGAGAAACAACATGAAACAATATCTGCCCCTTGGTGGAAGCACTGGTGAGCAGCAGCCCTAAGACAAAGAGGAGACTGGAGACTTAGAAGTTTGCAACTTCGCTAAAAAAAGTCATTATGATGCAATTCAGCTGCTTGGAGCAGATGTTTGACCTGCCCACTGCTTAAAAGAGAGGCACAGCTTGAAGAGAGCACAATCTTGGTCGCAGATGAATAACACAGAAAGCAATAGCCTTGAGTATCTAAACATTTACAGTGAGACAAAAGGATGGAGGGCTCTGTCCTTCAGCCTGCACCTTCCTACAGCGCCTGCCCTGGCTACACACCAGGTGCTCACAGGTGGGATGTACCCAACTTTGGCAGCAGGCTGTTAGGAAGGGGAGTTCAAAATGACTTGGGGAATTCAGGTTTCCAAACTTCATGGGTATTTTACTGCCCTAAATCACCTGGGTTTGGCCAGAAATCATTGCACCCAGCCCTGGAGGAGCTGAGAGAGGCAGGAGGAGCTTTTCTTCATCTCCTGTTTGCTCTGCAGTGACCTGACACCACCAGCAGCCTTTTACTGCTCTTTTTTGCTGCAGCTGCTCGAAGTAGCCCAGGTGTGGTGCTGGGTAAGAAACCAGCTGAGCTGCCCCGGAGAGGCTGAGGGCTTGTAGACTGCTGATGGTTACAACTTGACTGAGCAAGGAGCCAGGTCTGCTCTTGTGCAAGGTGCGGTTAAGGGAAAGGATGTTGACATAAATCTAATTACAGCTATTGGGAAGTTTTAAGTCTCTCTGTATTGGAAACACTAGCACTTTTACAGCTCAGCTCTTTTGTAGTAGTTCTGGATAGTTTAATTAGTGTGTCCCCTCACTCATGAGGACAACTTCAGTTGCACAGTATCTGTTGCCACAGCAGCTTTTGGTTTCATGTATCCCCTTGGATTTTACTTCCTAGATCCCAGGTGGTTTTGTATTCCTCATGTAGCTGTTCTCCTGTACACATGTGTACATATTTACATGTATATCTGTAGCTATAAAAGGAGGAGAGGCCAGGAGTCCACGAGGAGACGTGCACGCTCTGCACAAGGGCTGCAATAACCCCAGTCATGGGTACAGGCTGTGACACATCCCCCTGGCCAGCAGCTGTGCCAAAAATGACTGAGGTTGCCACATCAGACTGCAGCCAGCTCCACGCTGCCGTCTCAGATAAGGGAAGCCATGTACCATGCTATGTTAGCTGGAATGTAGCCACCAGCTGAGAAGCTTTCTCCCTCCTCTGCTTGGAATTTGTATGGAATATTGTGCCCAGTTCAGATGTCCTGGTTAAAGGTGGTGTAGAGAAGCTTGAGAGGGTCCTGTGGAGATGGACCTTAGTCCTCTTGAGGAGATAAAAGACAGCTGGACTTAGTTTTCTTGACCAAGAGGTGGCTAAGGACTGAGGTGATAGCAGTAAACATGGTTACAGCAACAAAGGAACTGAGCTGTTCTCAAGCACAGGGCAATGGCCTTGACTGTGGTTTGGGAAAATGCTTTGCAAGGAGGGTGCTGCAGCCCTGGAGCAGCCTTCTCCAGCCTCTGTCCCTGGAGTTTTTCACAGCTCTGCTAGAAGAAGCCATGGCTAACTTGATGCAGTGCTGGCCACAGTCCTGTTCCAGGTGGGAGGTTGGACTTGAGACCTTGAGAGGTCCCTTCTGGCCAAGACCACTGTGAGCACACACAGAGTGCCAGCACAGCCACACCACACTGGCTGTGCTTTCCCTGGATTGCCACCAACAGCTGACAGTAAATATTTTTCACTGTTTTTCCTTGCCTAGCTATGATCCTCTCCATGTGGATGAGGAGATCTGTGGGACAAAGTTCATCTTTAGATCTGTATCTACCATGATCCATAGCACACTGAGGTGCCATGTACAATTCAAAACCAGATAAACCCTGCAAAGGAATATGGCTGCAGTTACTTTCCACTGCATGAGTAACTCAGCAGAAAACAGAATTAGGACTTCACCTCCAGCAAGATTTGCTGTAACCACTCATCAGCTGTGTTTTCAGGTGTGCTTTCCCTGCAGCAGGGCACCTGCAGCCATTTCCCCATCAGTGAAAGTCTTTTCCAGCCAATCAATCTTCTATTTATCCACCAAATCATGAATACCTGTTGACTCTTTAGCAGCGCCTGACCCTTAAATACGTTTGAAACGAGAGGCTAACTCATGTGGGCAGGTGTGTACATGTGTGCATTTTTGTCTGGATGTGTGTGTGGTGGAAGGGAAAGGTCTGACCAGAATCAAACAAAAATAGAATCCTAATCTCCTTTCTGTGCAGAGCAAATTGGAGCAGATACTTTCCAAATGAAATCTGAGATGATGCCAGCTGCCTGCAAACTGTACCTACTTTGAAAAAAAAAAATCCCACTGCCTGCAAGTCATCCTCATTTTTGTCTTCTCAAGTACAATCTCCTTTTACCCAGACTGTCCTGTAAGATATGGGTGTTAAAACCCACCATTTTGAATTGAACAGGGCTAATTTTAACTGCTTACTGGGGTAGAGCTGTGGTCCCTTTATGTCCCGCTTCCTTCGAGGACAATCCCCTTCTTCCCCAGGAAAACTGCTCTCCTGCAAAGAGAAATTAGACAAGTATCAAATAAGGACTGGATTTCACGCATCTTAAAAAAGCCCCTGTGTCCCACCAAAAGATCCCAAGCATCAGAACAACTTGTGTGAGCAATGAACAGTGGAAATGTTAAAGCAACTTTAGAGCAACAGTAGAAGAAACGAACAAGCCATGAAGCACAAGCATATTGAATAAATGCTTTGCACATTGGTGTAATGAGATTCAGCTGACCGAGACATTTATATGGGGAAGAAATCACGGCCTCATTGCAATCAATAGACAAGTTGCCACCGACTAATGGAGCTCTGCTTTCATGATGTTTATATTGCAACAGAAGCCAAGATGCCTGCGAGCTGTCAAAACCCTTTAGAGCCATTTGTCCCAACAACCCCACAGTATCATCCCCTAATACTCTATTATGCAAAGAGACCCCTTTTATTTTTATTAGAGCTAATTCACCAGATGGCTTCTCCCCCCCTCCCCTCCCTGCTTTGATGTAGCAAATGCAAGCAAGTGATTTTGCTGACTGCAGATCAAGGCACAGATCAGTGCTATTTGCCGTGCACAGAACATGAAAAGCGGAGCAGGGACTGTCGGGCAAATCTAACATGTTTGTAAACAGCGAAGAAATCTTTGCAGACACGTGGGAGGCGAAGCAGCCCCGTTCCCCTGGCACGAGGATGGGCTGCAGGTACTGCTCCTACAGCCCTGCAGGGAGTCGGGTGGGGAAGGGGGTGAATTTCTGCATATTGATGAGAGATTAGACCCGCTGGTGACACTGAACGAAAATTAATGAGGGAGCGGAGAGACGCCTTCAAAGAGGAAGGAGTAGAAGTAATGCAAATGGGCGACCCTGTCCTAGAAAAATGCTGATAGGCATGGACAGACAGACGGAAAATTAACTGAAGTTGTGTTCCAGTGACCCAGGCCAGGTTACAGTGCCAGTATCATGGCTTTCTTTTCATGTAGCAAGGCTCTTAATTGTAAGTTTTAACAGAAACAACAACAGAAAACAAATAATGGAGCCAGGAAGTCCAACAGCCAGAAAGGATGTCAGTAAGAAATAAAAATTCAAACTCCCTACCACTGTGAACACAGCCTTAGCAATCCTCACAGAGACTGTGTCCTTCGCTGCAAAAACCTGTTAAAAACAGAAGAGCAAAAACAACAGTCCCCAAACCTCATAGGGGTTGTATTCAAAAGAAAGCCCCCAAAAGCAAGCAAATTTAATGCAGAATAAACCACATCTTTCTCCAGGCTTGCAGTGCTGAGCTCACCTCTCGCTGAGGTGAGAGTCTGCCTGGGAACAGAGTGTGCTCCATTACTGATGGTGCAGCCCTGTTTGTAACAAACTTCCCAGCCCCGTATGAGGAGCTGCTTTGGCTGGAGGTGAAACCCTACAGCCATCAGGGAGAGGTGTCTCACCAGAGTTATTTTCCCTGCCTGCAGCGAAAGGAGTTCCAAGGACACCTGGAGTCAGGTGTGGGACCTGCATGTTGACTCCATTTAGTGTCTGCGATCAGGAATGGTGCCCATCGCCTTGTGCCACACACAGGGCATAACAAATGCCCTCCGTAAAGGGTGGACACACGTTTTTATGCCATATTACAATGACTGGCACGGTTTTAAAAATATATTTTAATCCAAGACCTTAATTTTATGCAATGCTGAAGGCAGCTGGGCTGGGCTGCAGAACAAGCCGTTGCACGAGCAGAACACAACAGCATCCTGCTCATTTATGCGTGTCTGCCTCCTGCATGGACTCTCTGCTGTCTAATAAGGCTACAAGCCACGAGTGAAGGTTTTCCAGCTGTTGGGACATGTTCGCTGCTACAGATTCCCCTGTGTCTAATTAAGCTCATGGCTCATACTCCCCTTTGGTGATGGTGCTAACAGGTTCTCCCCTCCTGCGGTGGCTGCTTATTTTCATGAGAAATGGAGTGTAAAATCACTGGGACCTCTGCTGCTCTGGGAGATCTGATTAAAATCCCGGGTTTCAGGATTTATTAGGAAGAGGGAACTGGCTGGCAGACATATAATGACTGAGGCATTGACTTTGCTCACAATCATGTTGCTCTTGTCAGGAACCAGCCTGAGGGAACCCTGATGCAGCCCAGGCTCAGGAGAAGAGCCAGAGCCAAGAGCACAACCATCTCAAACAACCAACCTCAAAGAACAGGAAGAAGTCCCTGGTTTTAAACAGGGTGAAATCATCCCTAAACATATATGCCTTGTTTAATGCCTTGCTCTGGAACTGTCTGCCACATAGTAAAGCCTATTTCAGTGAATCCCCTGAAGACCAGATTCCCTGACAAACATTTTTATGTGCACCTTGTAAATTGAGGCAAATGGGTAACATTTTCCAGCTTCACCATGGAGTGGGTTCCTTCCTTGTGAGTGGAATGTGGAAGATCTCAGGACAAAGAGACCTGGTACATGGACCAGGGAGATTTGATTCTGCCCCGAGCACTTGGCTTGATTTTTTTTAGGCAGTATTTGCACTGCCATAGAGGCTGAAGGGATTTGTGTGCCTGGGAACCTGCTTAAGGTCTGTGGGAAGACACAATTCTTGCTCTTCATTTTGCATTGCTCTATAAAGCAACACAGGAGTGGGAGTTCAGAGCCCCCTTTCTGGGAGGCTGTAGGGCCTCCCCACCACTCTCCATACCTGGGGAGGTCATGGAGGAGCCCACTGAAACCCATCAGCCATTCTCTGGAGAAAAAGACCTCTACACTGAACAGAGCAGGGAGCCTCATTTATTCAGTAAAAACTCTCTTTCACCCCCAACAGATGAAACTGTGTAAAACCCTTCTACACTGCTCTAGGACTTGTCCCATCAGAAAGCCCCAAGTTCTTTCTCCCAGTAACATCATCAGATTTGAAAGGGAGTTGCTGTTTTTTCTGTTTCTCACTCACAGATTTTTTTTTTTCTGGCAACACCTCTCCAGAGCAGCACATTTTCACAAACAAAGTTAAACTGCTTGGTTTCCATTAGTAACATGAGCAGTAAAAATAGAGGACAGGTGTTTCTTAGGAGGTGTGAAAGATTAACGGGATTTTCTTGGATTGTGGATGATGCTGTCACTGTAGGCTATCTGCTTATTTTTTCCTCCACCAAAGAATACAGGAAAAATTTCAATAGCATTTACTGGTGCTTAGAGAGGCTCAGGCAGGTTTGTGCCTGCTGTGCCTCCAGTCCCTCCAGGCAAAGAGGAGTTGCAGCAAAGAACCCCCTCCTTAACCCATGTGGATCCAGGTTCTCCTTTCAGACATCCTTGCAAACTCTCAGGAGCAATTAGCACAGGACCTCTGTGAAGGGAATTGCATGGAGGATGAAGGAGCTCAATATGAGCAACTGAGCTGTGGCAGAACAAATAAACAAGAAAATACTCAAACTCCTGTGAGAGGTGAGCTCAGACCTTCATCTGGGATCTCCAAAAGATTTTCAGTCATCCTCAGGAAAAGGTGATGCTCTGTGTGACACAACATGCCTGTAGGACGCGTTCAAGACGCATTTTCCCAGTTCCCACATTTGAGACTGCCTGCACTAGAAATCTGGGAGACCTGTCCGTGCACCTTTCTCTGAGCATCTTCTCCCAGTATCTTGCACTGAGGGTTTACCACTGTGGCTAACAGGTGGGAAGGGCATGGGAGACAGGATGGCTTCAGCCCTTGTGAGTTTACCTTTCTCTCTGTGCCAGAAGAGCTGTGCCTGTGCTCCACAGGCTCTGCAGAAGGGCATTTTCCGTAATGCGAACCAGCATCAGCAAATGCCATTAAACACCCCCCTGGCATCAAATGCACAAACAGCCTGAATGAAGCTACTGGGCCTCATAGTTGTGTACAAATCTTAAATATCCTGCTGAACCAGCTGAAAACACCACTGTGTGTGAGAGCCAGCCAGGCGTTTTCCCCCCCTCCCTTGCTTTGTTTACCTCCCGTTCATGTCAAATGCTGTATTAGGGCTGTAGTGTAATATACAGCATTTGAACTTCTCCTTTGTAGTGAACAATGTCAACAGACTGCTTTTCCTGATGAAAAGATCCCGAGCCCATAAATATCACCCTGGAATGCTGTACGTTGCTCCCATTGTATAAATCTCCCCACAGTGCTCACCTCTGCTCCTGTATCATAGCGAGATAAATGTTGTGCTTAAGGCCTGATTTATTTCAGTCAAAGGACAAATAGTTTGATATCAAAAGGAGCTTTGCAACAATTAACATGACAGGCAAGGAGGATTAGCTGTTGTGATTTTTGGTGTGGCATAAGCAGGCAGGTGCTGTTATTTGGGCCGCATCCCTCCCCCGCACCCCTTCTCATTAAAGAGATAGTTATTGTACTGCTGTGAAAAGAGCAGCTGCTGTGCCTGAATTTCCCTATCAGCCACTGTTTCTAGAGTCAGTATGAATTGGGGACACATTGTTGGGCTTTAATTAGCCCTGAGTCCCACCACCACAGGACTGCCCTGCTCTGACATGCACCCCATGATGCTTGCGTTGAACGTGCATTAATCTCCTCGCTCCTGATGGCTGCCACACAACCTCTCCAAGAAAAAAAAAAGAAATAAAAGAAGAAAAGATACCTTTATAGAATTTGAAAAATGCTTGGCTTTATGCTAAGCAGCCAAATCGAATATAACCTTCGCTCTTGACTTCTCTGAGTCCCATTATAATTTTTGAGATCTTTGCTGTCAGTGCTGACTCTAAGGTTTCAACAGATGAAAACCTACTTTCAAACAAATGAAAATCAGTTTCCAAACCTGAGCCTAAACTTCATGGGGGAGCAACATTTGACAGGCACTATTTGGCACTGACTTCTTCCAAGGATTTGTGTGAAGTTGGCTTGTGAGGCAGAGTGGGCACATTAAGGCAAGGCGGCTTGCCAGCAAAACTAAGAATGACAGATCCCACATAATTACTGTGTTTTCACTGTTATCACCAAAGGTTAGTTTAAAAACAAAGAAAATCCCAGAAACTGTGGACTATCCAGAGGATCAAAACAGTTGAGGCACATTTATTGGCAAGATGCAAGAGTTTCTCCGCATCCTCCCTGATCACACTCCTCTTTCCCTCTTTGCTCAGGTGAGAAGAGCAGACTCTCTTTCCAGACCTGGGATATTGCCAGCTGCCTTTTGCTGTGATCCTGGTACCTCTCCTAAACTGATAATTGGGGCCAAATCAGGATAGGGACAGGGCACTTCTGTAACACAGCAGAGCACTTGTGCAAAGCCTTCCTGGTGGCCTGCTTCTGATCATGGCCAAAAATCAGTTCCTGCATAAGGCTGTAAGAGCTGGAACCAGTTGCTCCAGTAAAGCCATACTGGAGTGAGTTACCAAAGCAACTCTGCTGGCTGCCTATACCCAGATGAGGATTTTACAGTGTTTTCTGCAGCCTAGATCTAAAACCACTCTTCAAGCTCTTAAATATGTTGTGCCTACTAAAAACTCCCAACCAGTGCTCTTTTTTTTTTAGCCTTTATCTCAGACTGGCCCTGAAAACACAAAACACCTGAGGAAAAATGGAATTCTTGCTGAGCCCTGAAGAGTTAATGCCTCTGCAAATTGTCTGCCAGCTGGTAGGAAGATCTTTGGAGCACAGCGATATTTTAACCTGCTGTTTGTGTGGCTTGTAGCAAAGATGTGAGCTGGAGTATTTTTGTGGGGAAGTTTTGCCAGCCCGGACTGTCCCACAGGGAGTGCTCTCCGGCCAAGAGAGGGTGTGCACGTGCATGTGGGGAGACCACAAAAAAAAAAAAAAAAGGCCTCGCTAGAAATATTGAAGGATTTCTCAGGTTGAGAGCGCAGAGATGTTCCAAACAGCCTTGAACTTCAACCAAAATCCTGATGTTTGCTGCTGTTTTTTAAAATCATTTTTGCCTCGGTTCTGCTTGGGGAAATTCAGATTTATTGTCCCCTGACTGAGGTCTGTTCAGATCATAAGTGGTGCTGGTATGGATTTGGTCACAGCTGGTCCATGGGAGATGAATTTGGCTCAGAGCTGGTACAACATCAGTTATTGATATTCTGTTAGTCTTCAGCTTGAAGGTGCATGGATGTTATTTTACTACTTCTTTCAAGGAGATCGATTGTAAATCTGTGTTTTTCTTTCTGTCCAGACCATACCTGCAAAAATAATAACAGCAGAGTTAGTGTCTTCCCAGTGACTGCTGAACTCTCTAACGCAGCCTCTACAGCCCCATAACAGTAGCTGGCATCAGACCACAGCAGTTGATTTAAACTCCACTCCTTGTTCAATAGACCAAAAATAAAAATAATGCTGAGAGATGAATCAAACCCGAGTTTGTGGGTTTCAGCTTTTTTTTTTCCTTTCCCTGAACACAAAGAACAAAATGTGTTTTTTAGTCTAGATTACTTGTCCTCCAAAGAGATGAAAAAAATAAGAAACCAGTTCCAGGTCCCCCAGGAACAGACAAGAACAGTGACTCGCTTTGTAACATTTGTTGTGTGCACTGAAACATCCACTGTGGGGTCTTGCTGAGCAGGAGATAGTTTACCCACCCTGCAAATATATATTTTTTAGATTAAAAAATAATCCAGACCTAAAGAGGCTAAAAACATCAAAAGCAAAACTTATATGAGAAATGAAAATCTGAAAAAGTCAGTACACATCTAAGAAATAATTCCCTTTGACTCAAAGCATCCCTAGTTTTAAAATAACTTTAGTCTCACAAGAGTAATTAATTTTCTAGACAGAAAGAGCAACCAACATATTTTTTGTTTTAATATGCTGCTGCTAATTCACTGTTTCAAAACTCCCTTCTGTAAAGGGGAAAAAAAGGGAGGGGGGAGAATAAAAAAGCCGCAAAATGCATCAAAACTGACCATTTCCCACAAAGCCAGTTTTCATTTCTGCATATCAGCGTTTTCGAGCAAAACAAAGCACTATACAACTTTCTTGAGCAGCTCTATTCAAGCAGGACCCGAGGCCAGCAGGGACACTGCTTTAATGTCATGATGTAGCTGCAGAGAACAAAATGATTCTCTTTCCCCCAGCCTGTATGGCAGAGAAATTATAAAGGGGGGGGATTACTATGGTAATGACCACATAGCTGCTGCATGTTTATGCAGATTGATGACCAACGAGCCAAATCCCAGGGTCTTTACGTCAGTAAAGCTCTGCCTGCCTCCTCAAAACTGCAGTCCTAAGAATCTGCCCAAGAAAATGGGGGAGAGGTATTTTTTAAGTGGATTTGAAAATATTTCTGTGGCATATAAACCCCATTCTTCTTACACATGAGGACATTATTTTGAACAAGTCAGAACTGCTTTTCCTAAATGTGGAAGGGGAAGCTACCCTGAGTTCCCTGGAAATGGCCGTTGCTTAGCCTGAGATTAAACAATACCCATTCAAGCATCAGGATTTTCAGGGTTAAAATGACAGGGAAGAAAATGGGATCTTGCCTGTTCCCATTCCCAGTAATGTCTAGCCAAGCTGACAGGAAAGATAAAGTTCACTCTTCCCTCCACTTAACCGGTGCTGGGAAAGGGATTCACACCCAGGAGAAAAGGAGACATGGCATCAGTCGTGACTTCTTGGCATAAATGAAAGGAAATTTTGACAGGCATAAAAATGTTATTTTCTCATGAAAAGCTGCTGCTTCAATAAACGAATGGGGATGCTTCTCGGGAAAGCAAAAGAAAGGGGAAAGAAAAGAGCAGTCTCGGTCTGGTGCCAGTATATAATAATTCACAGTATTGCCCATTTCTCACTGCATAATGATCTCAGGCAAAGGAAATGATGAACTCTTATTTCTGGATCCACATTTTAAATATCAAAATAATTGGGCCAAGGAAAGGTCATCCCTTCCCACTGCTGTTAGCCATCCTCCTTCCCTGGCAGCCCAGGGCTTTTACAATAGCTTTTAGCACCTTGGAAGGGTTCACATTGCTGGTAAGACCAGGATTATCCTGGGAAAGGGGCTGGGGGACTGCTGGTGTCTGCTGGAAACTGGAAAATGTGGGCTGCCACACGCTACTGGACGTCCTTCATGCACCCAGCTGTGAGCTACCTGTCACGTGCTGGGCTGTGGTGCAGGCAGCAAGGCTTTGTCCCTTGTGTCAAAAGCTAATCCCAAGATCTCACTCATACCTTGACTTTAGCTTGGGCAAACATCTAATCTTCAGCTTTGTCCCCTTCTGCCAAACCCATGGCCTGAAGAGCAAGGTGCCCTGACATCATCTTGGCTGGCTCTGCGCTCCTTATCACCAGCTCCAAACACAGGGGCTGTGGGGCCTCCGGTCACCCTCAATCAGCTTTATCCCCCTCTGCACATCTCAGCACTCACTCAGTTTGACTCTGAAGAACCCCACATACCCCTGCATGATCTTTATCACATCAAGTCCTCCTTTTCAGCTCTCTCCAGACAAACCTATGGGCCTCAATCTTAAATCTTGCTAGTAAAGACCAAAATGTGACCCAGACCCAGAACAATGTGAAGTCCTACTCTAACCCTAGGCCAGGGATCACTAATCACACACCCCCAACCTTAAATAATTTAGATGTTTTTGCCTATTCCTGCTTGACTTCAAAGGAACCCATCTTTAGTTATTTCTCTAAGCCCTGTACTTTTTTCCAAGCCCCACCAGCCCCAAGACGGGGCTCAGCAGAGCATCTATAAATCAGCCACAGAGAGAATCGCCCCTGCAATGACTGAAGCTCTTTGTGCATTTGCAGGGCATGTGTGTTCATGTTTGTTTGGTTTGCGCACACACAGAGCATGCACAGGCACTCTGAGAGCCTGTGCTCTGGAGAGGAGACAGCAAATCTGCATTGCCCTGGAGGCCTGGGGTGAGATTAACTGTAGGACCTGTGATTTGTTGCTACCTGAATGGTGTGCATGCTGTCAGTTTGGTGTGTCTTTATTTCTAAGTGACTCATATTATACAAATCAATTGCTAATTCAATTAATCATGAAAAACATGCAAAAGGACATCTCCAGGAGCTGATTTAGAGCATGTTATGTACGGGTGATTGAGCAAAGAAAGTTAATCTGGGTCAGAAGACTTTGATTTTTAATTCTTAATGTCACAGATTTCCATTCTTTTGAACTAAAATCTGACTTACAATTTATTTTTCCGAGGGTGCAGCTTTATAGCTCCATTGACATTGGCATGTGTGGTCATGCATACTGAGTCTGTTCTCTTATGCCTGACAAATAAGAGCTTTTATGGATGCACAGATCAATACAAGCTTGAGATCTATAAAGGGCTGCCTGGCAGTATTCATATGCAGGACACATCTCATTGCATTTATCCACGAAGTTGTTTACAGGAGATTAAATTATGATTTCATTGCATTTTTCTGTCTCCATTCTGTGAGAAACAACAAATTTTGATCTTTTGTGTTGCTTTGCAGTTTCTGGCCTAAATCTAACTAAAGAAACCTCCAAAACCAACAAAACCCAAACCAACTCAAAAACATCAGGTGAAGAATGCATGAGTTTGTTGTGCAAAATAATGCCTCCATCATTATTTGTATGGAAGGCACCCCAGATGTTCAATGGAAAACAATTGTCTGCACCTCTTGCACCGATGTCATAGAGGTATAAAGGGACTACAGTCCATTGTGGGGGGAAACTCACATGGTGGATTCCTCCTAGAGACCTGAATCAGAAATCACCAGGATATAGGAAACTCAGCCATGACGAATCAAGTGTCAAAGATTTCAGGCTTAGATGCTAATATATGCTTTAGTCCAAAATAGGATGCTGAGTTCCCTCCTGACAGCATGAAAATCTGACATTTCTGTTTTGTGGCTAGCCCTAGGAAAGAAATGGGGCTATAAATAATGTGTGTGAATGCACAGAGTTAGGAAAAGAGGTTCAAGAAGCTCCTGCTTGTCCCTGAAACTATAAGCAATCCTAGCCCCTGCTTGCCCTTGAACACATGAAATGCTGCCTGGCTTCCGGGAGAGCCCTGGGGACAGTGGGACCCTGACATGGGGCTGTGTCCTTCCTGTGTCAGCTGCCAATTCCTGATTCCCTGCTGCAGTCTTGGGAGAGTCACCCTGACCCAGCCAAGGGACCCTTGGCCAGTCGTGAGGTGATTCACCTCCAGCCATCACCGGCGTGTTGGGATGCACGGCGCTGCTCCATCTGAGAGAGACTCCTTGGATGTGCTGGGAGGGAGAGGGTACACGGCCTGCTCTGGGCAATACCACAGCTCGAGCCAGGGACGTGATACAGCACTGGGGTCCAGATGGATTTATTAATTCTGTTTCTCCATCGGGCTTTTTCACTCAGTCAGGCTGATTCCCAGGCTGGAGCCGGTTGCCATCCTGGCAAATCTGAGTTAACTAGCCACTGAGAGGTGGTAAGAGGCTAAAGGGATCTGCAGGGAGCCATTACATGCAGTTTAGCAGGCAGCTGCTCGACTCCCTCCCATATATGACATGCACCATTTGGGTTTTCCAGATAAAGCACAGCATCATGGAATTTGAGAAAACCACAGGCTGGAAGTGGTCTCAGGAAGTCCTTAGTGTGATCTCCTGCTGGAACTGGTACCAGCTGTGAGACAAAAAGACTTTCACAGTGGGTGCTCCAAACCTAGGACAAGGCTCCAAACCTGGGTGGACTGACTTTTTTAGGAAATACATGATGAGTAGCAAGAGATATGATTATTCTGGGAAAAAAAGTTATTAATTCCAGATGAGGAGAAATCCCTGAAGGACACAGACTGTCATCATGACTTTGAAGAAGGTCAGCAGCAGAGAAGCTGTGCATGGGGAGGTTTCCAGTTTCAGAATGAGATTTTCTTCCAACATAATTGAATATACACTTAAGGCAGGGGGTTGGAAACAAATGTGTAAAGGAGGCGAGTACAGCATTACCAACACTTCATAGAGCAGAACTACTCAAGGAACATGAGCAGATAACGCAGGTGATGGTGATGCATTCCCTTGTCACTCATCTGGGTAGAAATGGCTGGGCTGCTGTTCTTCTGAAAGGCACAGGAGCACTTAAAGGGATAATCAGAACGCAAAAATGATGCTGCAAGAAGAGAACAAGCTGTTGCCACTCTTTGTAGCCATGCACCCCCACTGCTGCTTCCTCAGAAGGAATGTGGTAGGCAAAATCTCTTACCCAGAGCTTGATGTCCTGCAGCCCCAGTGAGGAGAGGAGATCCAGACCAAAGTCCCTTTCCAGCTGGTTAAACAGCACTGCTCTGATTATACCTTGGATCAGGCCCTGCTTCCTCTGTAGCACATCTTCCAAAGGCAGCAAGGGCCCTGTGCTCTGATCCTCTGGACCCATGAGTAGTGTTAAAAGTTTGAGGCAAAGGCTATATGACAGGTCAAACAAATCTTTGATGGCAGAGCTGGAAAAGACTTTAAGAAGCCACTGAATCCATCTCCCTGTTCCCATTTCATTGGCAAAATATGGTTCTCTGTTTAAAGTAAAATTAAGCTTCTTGAGCCCACCAAAATTGATTTGTAAAACAATTAACCTAGCTGTCCCTGGTGGGACTGTAAACCAGGATGGTGCAGAGAGGCCAAGCCTAGAGGAAGGCAAGCCTAAAGCCGTACAAGAATTTTAATCTTCTGCCTTTCTATTCCTGCAATGTGTGCTGAACAGGTCACCACGTTCAGGAATTTTCCTGGGTAAGTGCAAAAGTTTTAGTGATTGCTTGTGTGAAGTATGTTACCCAAGAGAAGGTTTGAAGAAGGGTGGATGTTTCCCTAACAACCACCCTCTGCACACGAGCACATTCAGTGCCTTTCTCCTCCCATAAAGAGTTCATGGCATATATTTTCTATTCACTTCACTGGCTAGTCAATGTGACAAAGGTTATATTGCTTATTTCTTTGTGGATGCTTAAGAAGACAAAACAACTTCATAACTGGAACAATTAACCGCAATAACTCATTGATGGAATTGGTGATCTCACCCAGTGGCCAGTTAGGTCAATAGCAAATTTGGCCCTTGGCTGGCAGACATATAGCTGGAAACTCTGATGATTCTCTACAGAATCCTTCCCCAGTGTTGATACAAGATGTGGTGCACTTAGACACTTCCTACTTGCAAAGCTTCAGTTCTTTCATTTAGAAAGACCCAGTGATCAGGTTGGAGCCTTCCAAATTCCAACTGTCTTGCTTTGATGCATGTGGTTAGGAGAGGCAATCTTTTTTTGCGAACATCTGACTTTGTATACCTGGAGCTTGCAGTACTGCAGAGGGGTCACAAACTCCTCAACTTTGGACTTCTCCTCCTCTTCACTCACCCTTTTACAGCTGCTCTGCCACATGCAGGGCTCTGCACGTTCAGGGCATGTCTCCCACTGACATGACTGCTCTGCCTCAGGCCTGCCAAGGGAGGCTCCCGAAGACTCACTCATGAGGGAGTTTCATTGTGTTTTATTAGCTTTTATGCTAATATGCACTGTACATTTTATCAAAGATCCTGCAGGATGGCTGAATACTGAAATCAGGACCTGAAATAGGTTTGGTCGTGGAGTCAATTTCCAGTTGGGCTGCAGTGTGGTGCTGATGACCAAAAATCAAGCCTGTTTCTTTTCCTCTGCCTATTTCCCAAATCTCAGCACTCCCCACAGTGGCAAATATCTCCTTCGGCTTCCTGGGGAGGAGGATAATTCTCCCACAATAGACATTGATCTCTCATTAGACTCCATCCTGTTAGTTAAAAGCTGTTTTTACTCAGACAATCCAGAACTCATTTCCAATCTTAAAAGGGTACACTGCTGGATACTCACTGAGGGTATAATTTTTAACCACTCTGTTTACTGAATCTACAAAAGTAGTTATTGGAGCTGTTTGTATACAGTAATTTTTCCTTAGGCTCCCAAGAGCAAGAGCAGGTGACCCAACACTGCTAACTCTGGTAAAGCTTTTTCCTATTCAGAGGAGACAATAATATGCCATTTGACAGAAAGTCTGTTCATGCCACGACAGCCTGAGGAGACTTGCTTAGAGTTGTGCAGGGCAGACCAGGGCCAGTGTCCCAACCAGGGGCTGTCCCTGGATCTCCTCTCTGAGTCAGGCAGATGCAAAGCCACTGGTACACTCACTGGATGAGCTGCTACTTTCATGGACATAAAGCCTTAATTCTTAGATATACAATAAATAACTTCCACACCATCAGGACACATAAATGCAAAGAGTGATCATTGAGGTGGAGCTCCTTGTCCTGTTGTGTGTACATAAACATAGTCCTTGCCTAGCAATTAACTGGCACATAGCTGAATGAAACCCACATTTTAACTCAAGCCTGCATGTGTTCCTTACAGCTGCACTGTAGCTTAAGCATCGATTATTGAGCTTTTAGAAGGAGGTACCAGTGACACAGCTCAGGACTGGACAGGTGCAAGAAGTCAAGGACCTATGTGGGAGCAGAATAGCTTAACTGGCTCAGTCTGTCCTGGCTCTTCACCCTCCTTCCCTGTGCCATCATGTCTGCACCCACAGCCAGGGATGCTGTGGCTTCAAGTTAACTCAGCAAAAGGCAGAAAAGTCATCTTTCTTGGATGTGGTCAGTGCTCAGTGTACCTGAGTGTGCGAGAGTGAGCACTGGGACCATCTACTGTGGCATCTTCAAAGATTCACTTGTTAAACCTGGATTTGGGGCAGGGGAGACCTTTATGGCTGGAAATTTTATGCACAGGCCCTGTATCAGAATGCAAGTTTGACTCATCAGTTTCAGTTAAGAAGCTGGCCTTTTATTTTCTCCTCTTAATGAAGTGACTATTAACTTTTTTGACAAACATTCTTTTCTTAATACTTTTTACCCCACTCTGCTGTTTCACTGTCTTTTTAACAATGCCAGCTGCTTCACTTCAAGAATCGGTTTTCTGAAAGTGAAATGCCTCTCATCCTGAAGCATCTCTGGATGGTATCCATTATTGATTTGGAGCTGATGATGGCTGCAGTAGCTGTCTCTGGCTCCCTGAGCCACTTAGAGCATTCCTCCTTCAAGATAATAATAAGCAGCAAAATGCAAGGAAGAATCCAAGGCCTGGCTCTATACTACGACTGTGCATGCCAGGCATACCTAATAGGATGCATACCAGGGCAGCTCCATTTCTCTTCCATTTCCCTGGGGTACTGTGGGATATTATTTTATACATATTTTACCCCTTAGAAAGGCTCAGAACACCTTCACTGAGCACAGTGCATAAATTTTCAAAAGAGGCAGTTTTGACTGACATGACATTGGCTCACAAGGAAAGAACACCCTTTCCTTGCAGAGGACATCAGCTGCAAACAGCTCCCAAAATACAGATGGTACTGGGAACTCTGGACCTCTACTTTCCTTTTTATATCCTCAGGCAACAGGGACAGCCCCATGCCAGTTGGCCAAGTACCTCCAGGCTAAAAATATCTCTTCTTAACTGGAGCTCTTGCTGCAGATGCTGTGAGAAAGTGACAGCTGAATTTGTCGATTCTCCATGGGAAATCTCCTTGGCAAGGTTTTGCTAATGGCCAAGGATGCCACACAATGTTCATCTCCTGTGATGACAGGGAAGAACAGCATGTGGGCAAGAGAGAGCTGCCCACAGCCGGGTACAAATGCTTCTAGTTTGACCTCTCATTCCAGCAGCTGAAGCATTTAGGTGGAAAATGAAGAGGAGGAAATGCTTCTTGGCCTATTTAGAAATGGAAATGCAGAATTAATAAATGCCCAAGAGATCATCTACAATTCTGCCATCCATACAAATTATTTTGTTACTGACTGGCCAGTGAGAGCTTTGAGCCAGAGACAATGCCCCTGTGCAGGCAGCAAAGAGCCTCTAGAGTAATCGAATTTATGGCCTGAATGGCAGGGAGATTCCTTCTTAGATTGCAAACAACCAGACTAAACCATATCTTTCCAAACGAATCCATCTGAACGCAGCACTCTCAAAGTGGACAAAGGATGGACAACTTGAGTGCTAAATGTGAGAGTGGAGGGACCACCCTCTTGGGACTTGGACACACTTGGTTATAGTTGTCTGAAGACCCTGCACTCAGAGGGGTGGTGACAGTGTGTACAGACATCTCTACACGAGTTTTTGGTCAGGAATTTGACAACAGGGAACAAACCGGCTGAATTACAATGTGAAGTAGCTGCCAAAATCCCTATGGTCCTGGAGGTACCCAAGGGGTCATGAGTGAACCTGCATTGCTTCCTTGGCACAACCAGAGGCATGTCAGTGGGAGTATTTCTACCCCTGCTCCAAACACTGTCCATGGCTGCAGTGCAATGGAAATACATCTGAGTCCTTTGGGGTTTTTTGTCTCTCATTTATCTGCTCAGATCTCATTAGTATACTCAGTAGTGGGAAAACTTTGTCCTTGTTTCTGTTTGTTTTTTTATTAACACACAGCCTTCCCATGACAAGCCCTAATGAAGGTTTGAATAAAACCAAAGAACCTCATAGTAAGCAATAAACCTTTCTAATGAAGTCGGAAGGTGTCTGGGTTGTGCTTTCAGAGGGGTGTGCCAAGGCAGCCACAGGGCTGTGGAGCACTGTCTGCAGCAGGGATAATTTCACGTGGTATAATTCTCTTGCAGAGGGCTTGTGCTGCTTCTTGTTTGTTGGGCGTTTGGCTCAAAGCTGATAGCAGATTTCGCCAAAGGAATCGGTGTGCTCTCTATTAAAAGGAAAAAAACTGATATTAAATGTCACAGTGATTGATGCTGCCTCTTTCTAATTAACTTACTTTTTTCCAAGTCCTTCTACTGCTTCCTCTTTCCTGACACCTTTGTCTGCTGTTTACTGAGACTACCTGCAAGCAAGAGAAGAACAAACCTGCTAAAGACGCAAGAGTCCCCCTGGGATCTCCCACTTTGTCAAAAGCTGCCAAGTTGCAGGTGGGAGAAGCAGGCTGGCAGTGATGTCATGGCCGCTACGCTCATCCCTGCTGATGCCTTTAAAAGCAGTATTTCCACATGAAAAAAAGAGACAAATGCAAACCACATGTCAAGGGAAGCAGAGGATCTAAACAGGGAAGCAGAGCTGCCTCCTAAAGCATTCTGCAGGACTTGTTTCTCTGTTCTTCTGCCTATCCCCTTAGACACACTGTGAACAGGGTCCAGATGTGGCTGGGGTCTGGATGCCACCTGTCCCATTCCCTTGATCCATGTGTTTGCAGAGGGCACTTCCTCCAGCTGTCACCCTGTCCTGGTTTCAGTTGGGCAGAGTTAATTTCTTCTCAGTAGCTGATACAGTGCTGTGTGTTGGAGTCAGAATGAGAATGGTGTTGATAACACACTGATGTTCTGTTTTTTGCCCAGCTGTGTTTATCCTAAGTCAAGGACTTTGGTTTTTTCCTTGTCTCATGGATTTGTCTCTGCCAGTGAAGAGGTTCACAAAAGACACTGGGAGGGAGCATAGCTGGGACAGGTGACCTGAACTGACCAAAAGGATATTCCACACCACAGAATGTCATGCCCAGTATATAAACTAGGGAAGTTTCCTGGAAGAATGTCCAGTATGGGCTCAGGAATCTCTTCTGGCATTGGTCCAGTGGGTGGTGAGCAGTAACACTGTGCATCACTTGTTTTTCCCCTTTTTATTATCATTATCATTTACCATTATTGCTATATTTTACTTTCTTTTCAATAATTAAACAGCTTTTATCTCAACATACAAGTTTCACCTTGATTCTCCTCCCCATTCCACCAGGGTGGGTGGGAGGAAGAGAGGGGGGATTGAGCAAGTGGGTGCGTGGTGCCCAATTTCCACCTGGGCTTAAAACTACGACACATCCCATCTTCAGCAAAGGCTTTTCCCAGCAGAAAGGGGAAATGAGAAGGGTTCTTGTGGCTCTGCTGCAGCAGGGGGGCTTTCTCTGACTGCTCTCTGAGCAGGTATGTGTCCCACCACTGCTCAAGGACCTCTTTGCCACAGCACCAAGGGTTTGTCTGTTTGACCCAAGCAAACAGGTTGAGGACACCCCTCTGAAGGCCCCTGGAGGGAGCCCAGAGCAAACAAACTTAGAGAAAAATATCACTGCAGTGGAAAAAGACATCATGATTCTCTCATGCTGTGTCCTTGTCTCCAAGACACCAGTAAAACTAGAAGGAGGAGGAGAAAGAAGTCTGGATGTGTCACTGAAGTCACTGTAGAGTCCCTGTTATCAGCAGTGAGCCTCCTTTACAAAGCATCCTGAATCAAAGTGTCTGATTAAGAACAGTCGACACGCTCAGTGTCTTCTTATCCAGTATCCTGCTCTTGGGTTTAGCCAACTTTTAGCATCTTTTTTACTGTCTTAGCTGGTCAACAATGCCTTTGCTGGAAAAGATGAGGAAGGATTGGGACATCTCGTATCAAGCAGCATTTTTCTTGGCAGTACAGTAAAAGTGTTAAATCATGGCTTCAGCAGTTGACTCAAAACTCACAGGTAATACCCCTAACTGGGACACAAAGACAATTTTTGGTCGTCACTAAATTATTCTTATTGCTGCTGGATGGCTGAAGATCCACAGTCATAAAACCCAGCAGCAGGCACTGCAGACAGATTTAAGATATATCAGTTCCTGACCACAGCATTGTTTGGAGAAGAGCCCCATGCTTTCTTTTTCTTTTCTGAAGGAATAGAGCAGACTGAGGTGATGGATGTTCCCTTTCCTGATGCAGCTGATTTGGAGTCCCCCAAACCACAGGTCACCGTGGTTTCATTTAGATCTGCAATCTCTTTTCTCCGGGGTTTTATCCTGGGAGTTGTTATTTCAACACAAACAGTTTGCACGAAGTGTCTGGGCAGAACAGAGACCCGAGGCTGTCACTGGCATCCATGACCATAATAACCTTGCATGAGTAACACAGTACAGCCAACAGCTAAGCTATCTTATCCTTGGACAGCTGCAGGGTTCCAATAACCCTCATTATACCATATTCTCCTCCAGGGAGTAGACA
>VZRQ01004629.1:602225-665080 GCA_013397975.1 Machaerirhynchus nigripectus | reverse complement strand
AAAAAAAGATAAGTAATTTATAATATGTTCAGACTGGCACAGGAACACAGACACTGTACAGCACACTATAAATTGTGGGATTCTTTCTTGTGCCATATATTATTGATTTTCCTGCAGATAACCAGATATCATTAGTTTGATTAATGCTACCACAGCTTGGAATAACTGGCTAGAAAGTTCAAACTAGGGCATTTTTCAGGAAAAAAAAGATAAAGCACAGCTCAGACTTCTCTGTTCATACCTGGGAATATGCTGGCCAGAGGGTTTATGGGGTGCTAAGCTAGACAGTTAAGAAAAAGCTTGGGAGAGGAGAGCTGGAACCGCACTACACAGCCTGTCTGATAATGTCAGGCAGTTCAGCTGCACTCAGGGCTGAGTTTATTTTGGTACCAAACCCCTAGGTTTTCTTCCTAACAAAGGTTGTCACATTTGCAGGCAAAGCTGAGTCACACAGTCTGCCTGAGCCAGAGCTGTGCTCCTGTGCTGCTGGGTGTGCAGACACTGGGGTTGTGAACACTCATCCTCTCCAATTGCTTCAGAAGGAAAAGAAGCAGACGAGGCTCCCAGGGACTGGTTTATGAGTTGGCTGGTGCTCAGAGAAGAAGTGTGTTGCTTACTGGCCGAGCATGTGCTCTGCCATGCAAAGGAAATCAGCTTTACTCTGCTTGGGGACATCCACTGTCTCACAAAAAGAAGAAAACAGTGAGATCCATCAAGAGGCCCACTAAGACCCTACAGATTCATAACAAAGAGGTCATCTTGAGAAGAAATGAAAGAAATCCGGCAAATACAGCCAGGGACAGCACAAACTAACTGGTATTCTGAGCGAGGAACCTATGACACATCTTAAAGTTTGTCAATGCTACAGTCTAGGAGAAGGTATCTGATATGTGGGCTGAAACTACTGCACTAATTGATAGAGTCTGTCAGCTCAACTTCAGCTTGCTAATGGACTCCTGTGGTCCTCAGTCTCAAAATAATGGCAGAAGGAGCAAAACAGTCACTTGATCATCACACAGCTCAGGAAATGGAGGAGTAGGCAGAGGAACCTACTTTCTTTCTATTGGAACACTGGGAAGGTTAAAGAGCATTGTGTGGTTTTTAGCCCAGGGGGTTCAACAGAAGACAGGCCAGAGAAGGTGATACTGAGTGGTATTTAGGCTCTGACGAGGAGATAGTCACTACACATGAATGCAGAGCACCTACAGACCCCTATATAGCCTTCTAACTCATGACAACTCTCCCAAAATAAGGGAATCCAAGAGGTCTGCTCTGAGGGTAAGATGTGAGCAATGGTAGAGGCAGAGCCCGTAGGAGGGCAAAGCCTCAGGTCTAGCAATGTGATCTGTTTAAAGGTAGCAGAATACACAGGTTTTTCTTGTGAAAAACTAGGCCAGTCTGGGCAGGTAGGTCTGTCAGGAGATGGGATTGGTCTGGTTGGGTGTGTTTCTTACAAAATAGTGACATTGCCCTTAATGAAGAAGAAACAACTCCTGGTTTCATACAAAGCCAGGTAAAGAACTGGGTCTCCACCAGCACAATGGAAAGCATGAAAACTTTCTTCCTCATGAGACTTATAGTACAGCTCTTATGTTCTCCTTGCTCTGAAGAAGGGCTTATTAGTGCAGGCATTAGAGAGATGGGACAATTGGTCCCTAAAAACCTGCTGAAAATTGTGACACTGACTTCTTTCACTTCTTCATCAGATGAGCCAGCTCTGAGCTCATAAACTTAGATAAGAATCTAACTTGCAGTAGCTGAAAAATTGAAGAAGGGCTTATTTACTGTTCTTGCCTAAAAATGTCTTTGAAAGCTTCCTCAGCATTTGTGAGGTGTGACTGGTCAGCTGAGTGAGGAGTGTTTTCCAGTTCCTGTCTGTAGCAAGGAACAAGCATTTCTGTGGGAGCACGAGCACTCCTGATGCACGTGTCAGTGCTGCAACCTGTATGTGAACTCTGACTCCAATACCTGTTTGGGGGTTTTCTCTTTGCAATTTAGACAGCCACTGTTCACAGGTCTTTTGACTACCTAATTATTCAAATATCCTCCAAAACCAAGAATGAAATGTCTGTGAGTATTGTTGAAACAAAGCAGTTTCACAAACCCAAACGTACCCAACATTTGCTTTGTATTATCCCCACTGTCCTCACATTCTCCTCTTTACGAGTCCAATTTTAGCAGCTCTGACCTCGTGGAACCTTTTCTCAGCCACAAGTGTCAGCGATCAACTTCTAGTCTGTCTCAAAAAAGCTGTACAATGCAGTCTGTCTTTCCTGCCAAACATCATAAAGCACATTGATACCTTCTGCTGTTCCATCCTCTAGGCAACCACACCTCATCTGCATTTATTGCTGCAGAGAGAGTGGGGCGATGTGACCAACACTTTCTGCAGGCTGGATGGGAACTGCAGCTGAGGATTTTATGGAAGTACCAGAAGTGCAGAAGAGTCTCTCTCCCTTTCAGAGACACAACTGAACAATCACTTTTTCTTTTTTTTTTTTCCCCCCATGAAGAAAAGTAAATCTTTTTAACGATTTGCCAATCCTCCAAATAAGAAACTTTGAAACTCCAAAATGAAGTAAAGGCAAGTTTTGAGCTAGTCTTAACAGCTACTCTTAGCAATTTTAAGCTGCCAAAGATTGATATTCCTTCTACCAGACAGGTTGGATATAATGAAAACACAGGATAATAAGATAGGAAACTGTTATCTAGTCAGTACAAACTGTTAACTAAATCAATAAATTACAGACTTGGTAACTTCTGTAGGCTAAATTATTGCTGAATTACTTCTCTGGAGAACTACCTCCAATTTTAAAGTTCATTTACTTTTACAAGATATTGGGTAGGAGCCTGCAAGGAGAATGGAGCTGCTTCATATATAATAGAAGGAAGTTAAAACACTGAAAAGAAAAATTATGAGTAGCAGAAGTGCTGAGCAGCATCTACATTTCTTACAATGTGCAATTCCCAGTGTGAGTGCAAAAGTCATGACTTAGAGAAGTGATTTGTGTTCCTGGGATGCTCATTGGAATTACCTTACAAATCCTGGTTTTCAGAAAGTACTGAATGAAACTTCTGAACAATTAAGCTCCCATAACAAATGTCACAATGAACATTCAGTGTCACTAGTCATGTCTGTGACCTCAGCCTTGCTGTTGCCAGTAAGTGTGAGATCAGTTCGAATTCCCCACCCACTTTCCAACTGGAGGATTATATGGAGTGAATGAAATAGTTCTTTGCTGCCAACTTGATTTCAATTATACATGTCCTAACCTTTAGAAAATCTATTTAGATTTTAAAATAATAGTGTGGGGGAGAGTGACACGGGAAATGTATGCTTGAGCTTACTAAGAGACAAAAGACATTTTCTCCAAGTGATGAACAGATGTGAAAATGACAATAATGCACATGAGCTCTTGGAACAAAGGGATCATCCAGATGAAGAATATTACATTTCTGCAGTCACTTAATCCTGTAATCCTTATGGGAAGCTTTGATTGCAGATTAATATGATATCAATGAGGCCTTTATCACTTGTGGTGCTGAGATAAGATTAAGTGACCTGCTCATAGTCATGGCAAATCTCTGGCAAGACTGAAGTTGACCCCATGCTTCCCGACTCTTTGTTTTGGTAAATTTTCAGGTAACAGCTTTTGCCTTTTTCTCAGTCAAAGGGCCGTGAAAGGAAGGTGAGTGTGAAAGGACTCCAAGGAGAAGGAAAGAATTATTTACATCCAGCTGGAGTGAGGTTGGAAGATGCAAATGGGAAATCTGCAACCTCTTGCTCTCTAGGTGTCACAATCAAATCCTTTCCTTGTGGGGAGCAGAGATTTCCAGATCACAGCTTGCACTCAGATGAAGTTTTTACACAACTGAAAATACTTCCATTGTGTCTGCAAAAGGGGAGAAGTTGTTTTAGGTCATTGTGACATGTCACCTTGAACACCAGCAATCCAACACTGAGATTAATAAAACTGGTATCCAATTTGAAATATTTTGCAAACACCTTGTATTTCCATAATTTTAATTTCCTATCCTCTGCATGCATCTATACCCACATAGACTCCACATGAGGTGTTCCAAAGCCAAGTTATGTGCAATTGAGAGATACAGGTTCCTGAAGCAGGAGGTGAAGAGTAGGCAGAAAAGCCAGCTTGAACATTTTAATCCATCACCATCACTTTTTCCAGTCTTGCTCCTGCCTATTAGCCCAGTGGTGATTCACAGCATCCCTGCTGAGCCAAGATTCCCATTGGTACCCACAGCCCCTCACATCTGAGAGTATTTCTATCCTCTTGACTCTAAGTATGAAGACCACCTCTTTCCCCTCTCACCTTCACTGGTAAAATGTACCCAGTGGCTCTCACCACGAATCAGGGCAGAGCTGTTTATTTAGAACCATAGAATTACTGGGTTGGAAGAGAACTTAAAGATCATCTAGTTCCAACCTCCTGCCATGGGCAGGGACACCTTCCACTAGACCAGGTTGCCCAATGCCCCATCCAAACTTGCCTTGAACACTCCCTGGGATGGGGTATCCACAGCTTCTCTGGGCAGCAAAGAGACAGAAGTTTTTTAAATGGTGCTCTTGAATACATACAGTATCAGAAATCTATATTACATCTGGATGACCAACTCCTGTGCCTGCCCTACCACTGCAAGAGATTAATGTGTATCTGACTTAATTACTTGATCTCAAATACCAAATGCTGAGGCAATGTGGCCACCTGCTTGCAGCATCTGTGTCCTCTTCCTTCTGTGTCCAGCTGCCCTGGGCCAAGTTGGAGGACACAGGGATTGATGGGTCTCTGATGTGACGTGGCAAAGCCATTCTTCAGCCCTGCACTAAGGCTGCTCTTGTAACACTTACAAACTTGTCATTCTTTTTATGTCAAAGCAGATCTTCAAACTGGGATTGGAGGACAAGCCCAACAATCGTGAATGTAGTTCGAAGCTGGATCCAACCACTCCAGCCAGCTGCCTCCAGGCGTAGAAAGTGACTGACTTTGTTTTATGTGGCACATATGAGGCAACCAAGAGCTGGTCTATTTGCAGATTTCCATATGGCAAAGCTCCTTGTTTGAGAAGGGCATCAAAAGGAAAAGACAAAAAAATTCAGAACCACATGGAATGAAAAGGAAACAACTATTTGGAGCAGATCTGGCTTCAGGGGAGCAGGGAGTCTGAGCCCCAGTCTGGCACTGGCTGAGGATTTTGTCCCAGATCCCTTCACCTTGCACCCACTCCCAGTGCTCTGCAAGCAGCTCTGTTTGTTTGCTATTACCCCCACACCTTTTTGTGGTTGCTTTGCTCTTTTTCAGCACTCCAAGATAGTTTTCTGATTGGCACTGAGGAGCATCTTGATGCAAATATGAAGCCAGAAGTTTCGACAGATGCTGACTGAAAGAAAGCTGAATCAGTGAGAAGAAAGAAATGTGAGACAGAACAGCTCCATCACACTGCAAAATTTGCTTTTCATCATCCTCTGATAGATGAGATTTTCCTTTAGCTTCTCCTGGAAATCTCTGGCACTAAGTATATCAGAATGGTCACCAAAGGTCCAGCTAATGCAGGTTTTTTTTTCTCAAAAAGTGGCTAAGGGTGGGTGCCAGATAAGCAATAAGATGGAGGCAGGTATGCACCAACAATCGCCCAATCTCCAGAGATCTAAAGCCCTATGAGGTACTGTCGCCTGGCTGCTGTGCCCCACCACCTGCCTTCAAGAGATGACCAATCCATTCTTTTGGAGACTCTCACAGAAGCACAGAAACAGTCCCCATAGAACCCAAGGCCAGCATCCTCATCTTCATTATTGCTAGTTCATTGTCAAGGAAGACTCACTCCTTGGCTGAGTATTATAAGAGAACCATAGAATCATTTAGGTTGGAAAATACCTCCAATATCATCAAGTCCAGCTGTTAATCCAGCACTGCCACATTCACCACTAAACCATGTCCTCAAGTGCCACATCTACATGATTTTGAAAGACCACCAGGGATTGTGACTCCACCACTTCCCTGGGCAGCCTGTTTCATTGTCCTCATAACCACTGTAAGAGGTCTTACTGTTGCTGCAACCTCTCCAGGGGCAGTATTCATCTGCTGAGTCCCCTCAGTGAAGTGGAAACTCTTTTTGTAGGGCGTTTATAAAGGTCACAGCACATGGTAATGCACAGGTGTAAGGTGCTGTGGCTAGTGGTTTGAAGGACTGAAATGTTTTAAACCAACCCTGCTAGACTATTGATTTCCCTGGGACATGCTTTTGGATAGCTGGGCATTTGCTTCATGTGACCTGACTGCATGGCAGGACTTCAGAATGCTTTTCCAGAGGTGTCTTACCCTAGACAGAGCTCCATCTGCATCCACAAAAAAGCCTCACCAGTGGAATGACGCAGGGAGTAAACCTCCCAGGGAGCACAGTGTGCAGGGGCGATCCTGGCAGGCTTTGGAGGAAACCAGTGCGCGGTTGTATCCACCAGACAGAAAGGAAGGTCACTCTGACAGTAGATCCCTACATCCTCCTGTTTCGGGAACCCCTCCCACTGGCACATAGCCATGCCTTGGCTCCTTTCCAGAACTACAGCATCTCAGCCAGAGAAAATTTGTACAGAGCCTGAAGGGAGATGGGGAGCTCTGTAAATCCTCCAGCCCAGACTGTTTCTGTTGATCCGTGGCAGCATGCGTTGTACGTCCTGGTATCAATGTGATGAATGTTGTGCTGACTTCTGCATTGTGTGTGCCTTGTACTAAATATTGTCTGCTGGAAAGTAAATAAGAGCAGATGAGCAAATGGGGCTGTGATGACATTTCAGTGTCCACAATGTTTCCATCCGCAAAATGCAGCAGTTATGCATCATTTTAACGGGAGGAATAGATAAGCAGTCAGCTATCTGTATCCGGAAAATCAAAAAGGAAAGCAACATTAGAGGAAATAGGCAGTGGGTGTTCAAGGGCAATGAGTCATCCTTGCCACAAATAAGGCTCAGAATGGGGAATACTAATAATTAGGCAGCATATTTCAAAAGTGCAGCTCTTTCCTCCTTTCCCAAGTTATCTTTTATGCCCTGGGGATGTTTTGGAATGACAGTGTCTGCCTTGGGAGGCAGACATGAGGGAAATCCACTGTGGGAAGAAATGACCAAACAGCAGAGAAAAATAAAGTTGAGCTGTAAAGTTTCTTTTTTCCTGGAACTCAGGTGGCTCCTCCAGAGGAAACTGGCATGATGCTGGTCAGCCAACAGAACAAACACATCCCAGGGAAGGACAAAGCCTGGGGACACTGAACTCAGCACTTGCAGGAAGCATCAACAGCACCTGCTTTTTCCTTTTCCCAATGATACTTATTCCCCTGAGCTTGCTCCGTTCTGCTCTCGTTCAGGGAATGAAATGAGTCCCTCTAGTGGGTGAATCCAGGAGGAAAGAACGTGCTTCCCATTTTGGTACACTGTCTCTTCCCCGCTCTAAGTTCACGCCTTCTGTTTTTCTGAAGCTGCCTTGGGTTGAAAACAATGAGGATTTTGACCCTGAATCAGGCTGGGTCTCACCCTAGCCTAAATCCTGGACTGTCTGAAGTTAAAATTTCCAAAGAGCAGATTTGGAGAAAGAATACAGATTCCACTGTTAATGCCAGTGCTCTGGCTTCTTGGAGGATGGAAGCAAAGATAAATGACAGGTGTTGTCTTCACTTAGGAGGATTTGTAGGAAAGAAGTCTTTTTGAACCTTCAGCATTTCTGAGTATGAATCACAGAATCAATAAAGTTGGAAAAGGCCTCTATGTCATCGAGTCCAACCTTTCACCGAATGCCACCAGGCCCACTAAAACATATCACAAAGTGCCATGTCTACTTGTTTTTCAAATACTTCCAGGGATGGTGACTTCACCACTTCCCTGGGAAGCCTTTTCCAATGCCTAATCACCCTTTCCATGAAAACATTTTTCCTAATTGTTTCCTAATAATGACATAATTAACATTTAGTCCTAAAACCTCTGAATCACAGAGATGTTTGGGCCTGTCCTAGGTAGAGGCTAATCCCTTTCTGAACTGGAATAAGCCTTAAACCAAGGAACATGAGTTCTTGTGAAACTGCAGGGCTGCAGTGTCATTCCTGTTCCTTCCCTGCTCCCCTCTGCTGCAGAGCTCTGATTGCAGCAGCCTGACTTCAAGCACTGAAAAATGTCATCACTGACACTGCTGTGGTGGGTGCACACCATCATTATCATCTGCATGCATTTAGCCATCCCAGCATGATAAGAGAATGATTAGGAGAATAGTTAGAGAGTAAATTAAAAACTCCCAGCAGTTTCCCGTGTGAAGGTACTAACTTACAGGCATATTTTTTCACAGCATTACTGAAAAATACCATTAGTTATACCTGTGAATACATGTTAGATTTAAACCCCTGGTGAGAATTTTTATTAACATACAAATATGTTAGGGCTCTTATGCTGCTTAAAATGTAATTAACCATCTTCTGAAGATTAAGGGTGCATAATCATAAAAGAAGTGCCCTCTTGTGCATTTAATTCTTCTAATCTGCTTTATGTTGATGTTAGTGTGGAAGAATAATCGCTAGTTTGCCTAAATAGTTTGGGTTTGTGCTGTAGAAAGAAATTGTTATAGGATGCACTTCTAAACTTAAAACTTGGTAAGCTTACAGTGATGGAGGATGATGAAGTGCGCTGAGAGATTAGGAAAAAAACGCTTCTTTTATTCTTTTGCTGCCATTGCAAATGCCCTGCAGTGGTAAAGCTGTGCTCCTGACAGTTTCATTCAGCAGACAAAAAGGAGGAAGGGACAGGCACACCCAGTGAATGACAAAGATGAGAGCAATAAACTTTCAGTAGTCTCTTTAAGTACTAATTTAAACACATAATGTGTCATGTGGGGATTCAACAAGATTTTCAGAGAAATATGTGGAAAATGAGCAACCAACACAAGGCAGAGAGACTTTCGATTTGCCAGGTTGCAGTATGAGAGCTGACTTTGTGAAATGCACTCTAAAAAAATAAATGAATGATTTGATGCTGTCATTAAAACGTGCCATTGGAATAGTCCATCCTCCCAGGGCTGTCACAGGCCCCATGCAATGTCGATCAGGTTTATTTGAAAAGAGGTGAAAACCTTCAGGGCCACAGAATACTGGTCTTCAGGGGCAGTTTTTTCCTAGCAACATGACTCGTAAAACCATTATGTAACTTAGAGAGCTTCACAGAAATATTTTTTGTTCCCCTTCCCTCCTAGCATGACTTCTTGCCAACTAAGAAGAGATAAAGAACAGTGAAAACTGTGGGATGAAGACATTTGCTGATAGTCATGACTGCGTGACTACACGCTGAAGTTGTGTAATAAGTGTGCAGCCTGTTCCTACAGAGTCAGTGGGGCGGAAACTCCCATGGAAAACATGGGATGAAGAGCCCGTGCCAGTCCTGCTTTTGTCAGGAGGAGTCAGAAGGCATGGAGACTGGCTGGTGTTCCATGAAGACCACCAAAGAAGGGAGTTTCCTCCTCACTCGAATAAGCAGGGGTTCTGCAAGGCCCTGTAGGAAAAGCAGCTTCCAACAGCAATTTTTAAAAACTGAAAAGCAATTGCAAAATCATTCCATACTTCTTTTGGGTTTTTTTAGGAGTAATTTATGTTAGGGGGGGTCCTTTAGCACTCTGTTCTTTGTGGGGCCAGTAGCACCTTGCAGATTGTTGTGGCCGAGTGGACCCTGTTCCAGGGTAGACTGGCAGCAGTGTGACCACAGGGAACAGTGACACACAGCCCAAGAAGGGCTCCTTGGCTGCTTTGTTCTTGTTTTCGCTATTTCCAAGTGAATGCAGAGGCATTATGGAAAGGTGCTTGTTTTCATTAGAGCTTCCTTCTGACAGGTGTGACAGGCACCACGACAGGTTGCTCTGGGCCCTTCACCATGCTGAGCTCTTGAGGCAAAGCTGCTTTCTGTGATTCCCTAAAGGAGGCAGCTGCCAGGCTCCTTGTGGCCACCTGTGCTGAGGGACCAGCGTGCAGCATGTCAGGGAAACCTTTTCTGTGGAGAACACACACAGCTTTTCTCCCTTGGTGCTGACAGGGAGCCACAGAAGCTGTTACTTGCGGGGAGCAGTGGCAGAGAAAACTCCTGCTTCCCAAGTCAAAACCCAGCAAAACAGCATAGAAGTTCCCTGAGTTTTTCCATCAGACCCACAGACCGGGATGTTACACAAAGACCATACTGCATTTCTAGTCTTTAGCTGGCAGTCCTTTACAAAAATGCAGGGAAATACCAAAGGGTGTTAAAGCATGAATAGTGTTTCAGATCCCTTTGATGTTTTGTCCCAAGCTGATATTCCCCACTGCCGGTTTCCAGTAGCACTGGGTGCAGACTGCATCTCTGTTTCGACAGGTGCCAGAAGCACCAGCACAGGGCTGAAGGGTGCTGTCAAATCAGAGCAGGCTTCAGCCACATGCACATCCTCGCTTGAGCCTGGCCTTTTCAGAGAGGTATTAAGTAGGTTAAATCTTAAAATCTTACTTTAAATTGCATTAAGAGTTGAGTGCTCAATTCCCTTAGGATTTTCGAGCAGGTTGCGTATATATATCCCAGCCAATGGAAAGAACACCAGATTCCCATTCCCAGCTTGTTTAAGGACTGCTAGTGTGAACAACCTTGGAAAAAGTGCACTTGAGAACCTGATTAATTCTGCTCGCCATTCAATCTTGCACTAAATAAGACATGAAGCTCCAGACACAAAACCAGCCATTCTTCTGTTCTAACAGTTTGCTGTCAACACAAGACAATAAAATATGAATATTTTAGATTCATAATGCTGACAAATAGGAAATAGGTGCTGTATTGTGCTTCACATGCATGGCTAACTCAGTAATGCTAATATGATTATCTCACTGAACTTTTGTGCTGTCGCTTAAGGGCAACTTTGCCTTCTTTAGCTGGGGTATACATATTTGTTTCACACAGGCCTAATGTCTTTCTTAAGTTTGTAGAAATAAGGAAGCCTTATTTCCCTCATCTGTTACAAGGTAGCATCCTTTCTTGGCATTAAAGTCTTGGGCATAAAAATGATTAGATAGAGTTTTTGCTTCTTGGAGAAGTAAGGACAGTGGTTAGCGGAACTGCCATCCTGGACTTCCAGGGGGCAGATTTTTTCCTGTTTAAGAGATCTGTTCACAATGTCATTGGGAAGCAGTGCCAAGGAGTTCAGGGAGGGCAAAGGAGTTCAGGAAGGCTGGACCTCCTTCAAGAAGGAAATCTTAAAGCTGCAGGAGTAGGCTATCTCCAGGTGCTGAAAGACCTGTTTTTCCTGGCTGGAAGTCAGGAAAAACAAAGAGTTCATGACCTTTTGAAGAAGGGACAAGCAATTCAGGAGGACTAGAGTGACATCATGAGGTTAGCAGGGTGAAAATTAGAATTGAAATGAGAAAAATTCAAAAAACTTCAGAAATAGAAAAACCCTAACTGCAACTTCATTTGGCTACTACAGTAAAGAGCAATAAAAGATGTTTCTATAAATACAAAAGGAGAGCTAAGGAGAATCTT
Source organism: Machaerirhynchus nigripectus (assembly GCA_013397975.1). NCBI lineage: Eukaryota > Metazoa > Chordata > Aves > Passeriformes > Dicruridae > Machaerirhynchus > Machaerirhynchus nigripectus. Next base: position 653,544 of record VZRQ01004629.1, on the reverse strand, counting down.
CATCCTTCACTGGATGCATGTGGAAACATATGACAAAAGGTGAGGAAAAGGCTGAGGTTCTTAATGCCTTTTTTGCCTCAGTCTTTAATAGTAAGACCAGTTGTTCTGTGGGTACCCAGACCCCTGAGCAGAAAGACAGGGACGGGGAAATGGTCAGCAACGTGCTACACTACTTAGGCAGACACAAGTATATGCAGTCAGATGGGATCCAGAAAAGGATACTGCAGGAGCGGGCAGAAGTGCTCCCTGAGCCACTTTCAATCACTGAACAGCAGTCTCAGATAATCCAGGAGGTCCCAGGGGAGTAGGAGTTAGCAAATGGGACACCCATTTACAAGAAGGGCTGGAGGGAGGAGAGGAGAACTGCAAGAAAAGAAGAAGATCCCTGCTCAGCCAAGTCCTTCTGCCCTGCTTGCCATTGCCTATACCTGTGCTCTTAGGAGATGGCTCTTCAAAGGGGACCAGTGCTCATGGAGCACAGGACCTTCAAAAGCAGGTTCCCAGGGGACTTTCCTTCAGCAGCCCGCAGTCTGCTCTCCCCACATGCACAGTCAAGGTTATTGCTGGCAATTGTATGGACATTTGACAGAGGTGTTCCACAGACTAAGGGAACGATGGCTGGCTGTGTGTCTGTCAGATAAACGGGGAAGGAGATAAGGTGTTGGGAAGTGGGAGACTTGGCATGACGTAAATGCTATGGGTTAAGGAGTGGATATTGTTCTGCTTGTGGCTGGGATACAGCTCATTTCTCGTCAGTAGCTGGTCCAGTGCTGTGTTCTGGATTCAGTATGACAATGGTGTTGGTAACACACTGATGTTCTGGTTGGTGCTAAGTGTCATGTTTACCCCAAATCAAGGAGTTTTTTGTGCCTTGTGCTCTGCCAGTGAGGAGGTACAAAAAACCACAAACCTAAAGAGCTGGCAGGGAGGAGCATAGTTGGGCCAGGTGACCCAAACTGGCCAAAGGGATATCCCATAGGCCATGATGGCCAGTATATAAAATAGGGCTGTTACCTGGAAGGGGAACTGATCGGTGTTTGGGAAAGGTCCAGCATCAGTCAGCACACGGTGATCGATTGTATTGTGCATCACATGTGTAGGAATGGGGTTGGACGGTCGGGACGGTGGTGAAACAGAGGGAGAGGAGAGATCTCTGGAGCCAAGGCTGGTCTTGGAGCATGCGGTTTATTGCTTAGGGCGTGGGTATGGGGGGCCTGCTAAGAGCTGCCAGCCGCAGGAGTCTACCCTCAGAAGGCCCCACCTGGAGCACTGCATCCAGGCCTGGGCTCCTCAGCACAGGAAAGATGTGGAGCTGTTGGAGCATGCCCAGAGGAGGCCATGAAGATGATCAGAGGGCTGGAGCGCCTGTCCTGCGAGCACAGGCTGAGAGAGCAGGGGTTGCTCATCCTGGACAAGGCTGTGTATGCTACAATTAAAGTACCCCTGGAAGTTAGCTTTCTGCTCTCTTCCACTAAAAAGGCAGTAGCTACTCCGCATACAGCCGATTGCTGAAACCAGTGACTCATAGAAGAGACCTGTAGCATACCTTTCATAAGCAATGACTTGCTGCTGTTGCTGATTCCTAGTCCACTCAAATTTTTCTCTTTCCTCTTGTTTTTCATACAAAATTTTTACATGTTGGGTGAAATTCTCAATCCATAAGCAACAGTATCCTAGCAAACCTAAGAATTTTCTTATTTCTCATTTGGTTTTAGGGAGGTGCATAGTGACAATGCCAGAAGTACATTCTGGGGTTATCCTTCTTCACCCTTCATTTATTAGATGCCCAAGATATTTTACTTCTTTCTCTACAAACTGTGATTTTGTCTTAGACAGCCTTAGTCCTTTTTCTCCCAAAAAGTTCATATTGTGACATCTTGGACTTTCGCTTTCCCTGATATCAACAAATCATCTACATATTGTAACAACTTTTCTCCTGGATTTAGACTAAACTCTTCAAACACCTGTTCTAAAATTTGTCCAAACAGATTTGGAGACTCTGTAAATCCCTGGAAAAGAGGTCCATCGTTACATCATAACTGTTGCTTTCTCCCAGCAGTGGGGTCTTCCCATTCAAAAGCAAATATATGTCTGCTGTTTTCTGCAAGTGGGCAGGTCCAGAATGCATCTTTTAAATCAATTGCACCGAACGACACATGGTCATGGAGAGTCTTGCTTAGTAAAGTATATGGATTAGGGATGACTGGGTGGCATACTTACACAAGTTTACTCAAGTCTCTCAAATCTTGGACAAGTCTATATGTCCCATCTGGTTTCCTGACAGGTAAGATAAGAGGACCTGCAAGGTTCTAATAACACATCTTTCAAAAGTTGCTCAATTATAACTTGTAATCCCCTTTTTCCTTCCAAAGATATAGGGTATTGTTTCACACAGACAGATTGGCTCCCTCCCTTCAGTTTTATTGCCAGGGGAGAGATATTCAGCCCTCCTCTATTATCTTCAGCTACCCACACCACCTTTATCAGGATTTATCTCCTCCTCTTCCTCTATGGTCAGTTTAAAAATCTTTACCAGCATTCTATCCTCTTCTGGATTTACCCCAATCCCTAATTGCACTTGTAAATCTCTCCCTAGCAAGTTGGTACCAGCCTCTGGTATTATTACAAAAGTAGATGTTGTTTCCTTACCATTTCCGAGAACTTTTACTTGTTCTACTGTGGGGGCATGGAATTCCTCCCCTTTCACTCCAATTATTCTCCTTTCACACATCTGTGGGGGATTTTAATGAAACTTTATTTCTCAGCTCCTGAATCCACCATAAATGGGTATTATTCTTCTTGGGGTCCTAATTTTAAATTTATCAAGGGCTTTTCATGGTATTTGGACCCCAAAAATAGAGCCCCTGACACCCTTAATCCTGTGCAGAATTTCCTGATTCCATAATCTGGAAGGTTTTAAACTCCCTCTGTAGTTCCAGGCATTCTTTTTTGAAATGTTTCACTTTTCCACAGTAGAAGCACTTCTTGGGACCTGTCTGCCAAGTGGTCATTCCCCATCCTCTCCCCTGGGGTTTCCCAACATTAGGCTGAATGCTTCCCTGTGCTACTCCTCTTCCTTTCCCAACCCCATTGCCAGGCTACTGCTTTATTACTTGGTCTACAGTGGCCACCATTAATTTAATTTTATTCTTCTGTTTCTCATCATCTCTCCTAACATAAACCTTCTGAGTCTCCCTCAATAATTCACTCAATTCCATATCAATCCAGTTGTCTATTTTCTCTGATTTCTTCTTTATATCTGGCCATGCTTTAATAACAGAACTTACTTTCAATAGTCTCAACCTGCATCACTTTCAAGATCTGTTCCTGAGTACTAATGCACATTCTTTCTGAGCCTTTGTAACCAGGCAGTGGGAGGCTCATCTCGTTGCTGTTTATTCTCAAATGCCTTTTCAAAATTCTGCCCTTTTCATGCTGCTTCTTTTATCCCCCTAATCATCAGCCTCCTGTAGTCTGACATGTTATTCCTTCCCTCAGTTGCATTCTGATCCCAATTAGGTCTCAATATTGGAAATTTCTGTTCACCGGGTATTCCCCCTTGAACACCAGGTGGATTTTCTCTTTCCCAAATTCTTATCCTTGCAATTTGTATAATTTGTCTCTCCTCCAAACTAAATAAAGTTCCCCAAATAGATTGCATTTCTTCCTAAGTGTAGATGTTTGGACCTAAAAATTGATCCAATTGCTCTGCTAGCCCCAAGGGGTTGCCCAATGTGTTACTCAACTCCCTTTTAAATTCCCTTACTTCTGTACTAGTAAGAGGTACATTCACAAATCCTACTCCCCTTGGAGCTCCCTGCATAGGTACCTCTCGCAAGGGAAACAAGGAAATATTTGGTTTACTATTTGAGGTGGTATTTGAAGGGGGGAATGGGAAATTTCAAATGTGCTTCTTTAACGGTGCTAACTCTGTAGTTCTAGTTCTCTGTGACAGCTGTTCTGTCATATCATGAGATTTTACCCTTTCATTAAAACCAGTCCCACCACGTGGATCCACCATTTCATGGGGACCAGCTCCAACACATGGAGCAGCCACTTCTTACCTGTGTTCACAGGACAAGCCCTCCAGCCCTCTGACCATCGTCATGGCCTCCTCTGGGCCTGCTCCAACAGCTCCACATCTTTCCTGTGCTGAGGAGCCCAGGCCTGGATGCAGTGCTCCAGGTGGGGCCTCCTGAGGGCAGAATCATCTCCCTCAACCTGCTGCCCATGTTTCTTTTGAAGCAGCCCAGGATTTGACTGCCTTTCTGGGCTGTGAGTGCACACTGTTGGCTCATGGCCAGCTTTTCATCCTCGAGAATCCCCAAGTCCTTCTCTGCACCCCACACCCAGGGGTGTCACAAAGGCCCCAAGAGCACCCCCGCAAGCACAGAGATCAGCGCCAAGGGAACTGATCCCATCTCACCACAGGGGATCTCAAGGAAAAAGCATCCAGAAATTGCATTATTCAGTTTTATGTTTGCCAAGGGTTTGGGGGAGCTTTGTCCTGCTTTGTAAAGGGAGTCTCTGGGGGCCATTCCAGAGCAGTGGGTCTGCACTTTGTGGGTGTTGGGGCTTTGGTTTCTTGGGGCCATTGTGAGGGGCTGATGTGGGGTGGAGATGAAGGGCGGGGCTGGCCTGGCTGTGATGTCTGTGGTGCCAGTGACAGCACAAGGGACATCACAACGAGGAGCAGTTATAAATGGCAGCAGCAAGCAGTGCTGCCCCACGCCAGTCTGGATGAGCGTCAAGTGGACACACAGGCCAGACGCTGCACTGGACAAGGGCGGGAGCACAAACACAGGCACTCAAGAGAGGGCTTCCTACTCTGCATCCAGGGCCCAGCTCCTTGCAGGAGTGCCTTGTGAAGGGCACAGTGCCAGCACCGGGATGGGGCGCAGGCTTTACTGCCTGCCAGCTGCCTAGCCCCCTCTCCTTTCTGGCCCCTGCATCCCATCCCTTCTTCCCTCACTGCCAGCTCCCTTAGTTTCTCTTCTCTTCTCTTCTCTTCTCTTCTCTTCTCTTCTCTTCTCTTCTCTTCTCTTCTCTTCTCTTCTCTTCTCTTCNGATTATGAACACTAATACTGCTAATTGCATTACTCTCACTGGCTGTTCTGCACTTTAAGCCCTTGCTCACCTAATTCCTGACCCACTGCATAGTCTGTCACAGCCCATGTACATCCACAGTGACAAAGAGATGAGGACCACAAGGCACAAGTCCATGCCATGAACTTTGCCTCAGGAAGAGTAAAAGTGCCATGAAGCCAAGCTCAGGTGTCACGGTTTGTTGGGGTTGGTTGTGTTTACCCTTCCCTTCCCTTCCCTTCCCTTCCCTTCCCTTCCCTTCCCCACTGCATTCCTCTTCCTTCTCTTGCAGGTCATAATGGTATTACTACTCCTCTTCTGGCTTGTGCAATGGATCTACAATTACATCAGTGTGTACCTGGATGAGGACCTCAACCAGCAGAGGACTCCGATGCTGCAGGAGCTGGCCCACAGGATCATGGAGCATAGTGTTGGGTCCTGGGGAGCCATGCTCTGGACTGCCTTGCAGCAACAGCTGTTCTGGGCCATTGCTGGAATCCTGGTGCTGCTCTTGGCACTCTGCTGGTGGCTCAGGAAAAGGGCCTGTGAGGTGGACAACAGCAGGGACTCAGAGAGTGAAGAAAGTGAGGAAGAAAATCCTGCTGAGATGAATATGATCTGGATCTTTTCAAGACGCTTCCAGTTGTCAGTGCCGAAGTTGGCCTCCAGTAGACGGGTGGTGCAGGAGCTGCTGAGTGACCTTCTCCATATCTCCCATAGGCTCTTTTCAGACAGCTTCTTCCCAGTGCTGGAACCAGTCATTGGGGTGGGCAGTGCCTGTGAAGGTTGGAGTCCCCATAAGGAGGAGGATGTTGTCTACTGCATGTTTGTGCCCCTGAAGCCGCCCCCTGGGCATGCCTTCCACCTGGAACCGGACACCACGGCGGACGTGCCACAGAGGAGCATGCGCGTCCGCGTGGAGCTGGTGTGCACTTGCACTGGGGAACAGAACACGCTGTGCTTCCTCCACCACTCTGAGGAGGAGCTGAAGAGAAATCAGGTGTCCTGCCTTCTATACACCCTCTGCACTGGCCCTTACCTAGATGTGGAGAAAATTGCCCTCTGGTTCCAGACATTTGTGATCTCAGCCTGGTCAGTGGTGCCTCAGTCCCATCACTACGATGTGCAGGTGCTGCCCTCCAGCCGCTCCTGCAAGATGAAGCTGACGAAAGCCTCCGGGAAAAGCCTTTTTGTGGAGACGATATTTAGTGTGCAGCAAGGTGACTCGGACATCTTCCTGAGCAGCCAGCCTACAGAGGCCCGACTCCCCCCAAGCACGACATGGCTGGAGAGCTATGCTGTGGCAGAGGCAAAGTTCTTCAGGCATGTCGCCAGGCAGGCCCCACCCCGCAGCTGCCACCTCAAATGCCTGCGGCTCTGTGCTCGCCTTCTGGAGGGCTCAGGCTTTTCTATTTATGCCCTGAAGACCACGGTCATGCACCTCCTGACCCTGATTCCTCTATCAGAATGGCAGCACGGGTATCTCCTGCTGCGGGTGGATGATATCATGAGCTACCTGCACTGCTGCCTGGAGGAGAAACGGCTCAAGCACTTCTTCTTTGGCAACGAGGACATGCCTGAGGAGATCTCCTTGCCCCCAGCCTTCCAAGAGGCACAGCCCGTAAACCTCTTTCAGCACCTGGCGCAGGATCCAGCTGCCCAGATTGAGGCAATGAAGGAGTTTGATAAGCTGAACCATCACCTCTACTTTGGGTTCTGGATTAGACAACTGTAGAATCATAGAATTGTAGAATCGTAGAACTGTAGAAGTGTAGAATGGTTAGGTTTCTAGGAAAACACTTCCAATATCATTCTAACCATACTTTGAGCTTCTGAGAGCTTTAGTTGATGTAAAGTTTACAACAAACAGTATGTTTGAACAAACACTGTATCTCTGAGCATCCATGACTCACCTTGGTGTGGAACGCGACTGCTCAGCTACCAGACAGTTGGAGATTATTTGGTAGAAGACCTGAGGTGGTGGGCTTTGGTTTCTCTGATTCTCCACCTACAGCTCCCCGACCTGTCCGTGCTCCTGCACTGGGGAAATAGGAATAATTGGTCACCCTCCACAGCTGTGCTGACTGCCAAGTGGCATATAATGTTGCCGCCCTCCAGCCACTCCTGCAAATTCCCTTTTTGAGAGACTCTATTCCTCCTGTGAGCTTTACCAGGTGGAAAGATGGCAGAAAATGGTATATTTGAGCAAATGCTTTGTCTGTGAGTCTCCCTGTATCACTTTGTCAGGGAGCACTGGCATAGGGTGCTGGCTGCTCAGCTGCTGCAGAGTCAGGGAGAGTTTTGCAGAAGAGGTGCTGGGTGGGCTGGATATAGCATTTGAGGACAGAGTGCGCTGTCTGGTTTCAGGATTCCCTGTTGTTGCAGGTTAATCCCAGCAGGCAGTTTGGCATCACACAACAATTTAACAATTGAAAGAAAGTAAATTAGAAGAATTTACAAGAATGAAGAGTAAAAAAAAAAAATTAAAACATGTGATGCACAATACAATCGATCACCATGTGCTGACTGATGCTGGACCTTTCCCAAACACCGATCAGTTCCCCTTCCAGGTAACAGCCCTATTTTATATACTGGCCATCATGGCCTACAGGATATCCCTTTGGCCAGTTTGGGTCACCTGGCCCAACTATGCTCCTCCCTGCCAGCTCTTTAGGTTTGTGGTTTTTTGTACCTCCTCACTGGCAGAGCACAAGGCACAAAAACTTCCTGGATTTGGGATAAACATGACACTGAGCACCAACCAGAACATCAGTGTGTTACCAACACCATTGTCATACTGAATCCAGAACACAGCACTGGACCAGCTACTGACGAGAAATGAGCTGTATCCCAGCCACAAGCAGAACAATATCCACTCCTTAACCCATAGCATTTACGTCATGCCAAGTCTCCCACTTCCCAACACCTTATCTCCTTCCCCGTTTATCTGACAGACACACAGCCAGCCATCGTTCCCTTAGTCTGTGGAACACCTCTGTCAAATGTCCATACAATTGCCAGCAATAACCTTGACTGTGCATGTGGGGAGAGCAGACTGCGGGCTGCTGAAGGAAAGTCCCCTGGGAACCTGCTTTTGAAGGTCCTGTGCTCCATGAGCACTGGTCCCCTTTGAAGAGCCATCTCCTAAGAGCACAGGTATAGGCAATGGCAAGCAGGGCAGAAGGACTTGGCTGAGCAGGGATCTTCTTCTAGAACCCAGACACAAAAGGAAAGTATGTGACCATTGGAGGCAAGATCAAATGACACAGGAGGACAACAGGGATGCTGTTCAACACTCTGGGGACAACATTTGTGGGCCCAAATCAGGGAGAACCACTTCTGTTATTTTCAGGAGCAGTGGGGCACCACAGTTGCCTGTTCTGCAGACCTCAAGCTCTGCCTTAGCAGATACATTTGGAAGCCCCAAATTTTCCATTGGACTTTATGGTGTAGATAAGGCCTATTGAAGGGTGTGGAACAGAGAGTGCCAAACATGCACAAAATCTGTAATTATACATATCTCATGACAGACCTTCAGTCTTGCAGTTTCCTAGGCTGAGGCACTGAGACAGTGAAGACACAGCAGCTTCTGGTTCAGGTCAGTTAGATGTTGTGTCAGGGTCAAAATGTTCTTTTTGCCTGTTGTGAAACCTAGCATTTGAACTGAGAAAGGCCTCGTTTCTCCAGTCCTGTGCTTCCTGATTTGTTGCTACAAAGGGGGTATTGCCCTGAAAGATACCCTGAAATCCAGCTGTCCTACCAAATCCAGTCATTATAACCTCTGAGGCTTACGAGAAATTATTTGGGCTGTTTTACATTAGGAAAGGATATCACTGGATAGACTGTCCTATGTTTACTGTTTGAGGTGGCTACACCCAGGGCCTAGGACATGGTTTGATTTTCCAGTTAGGAAAACAGGGCAAGTGTTGTCAGTCTAGCACGATGCTTACTTTGAGCTGCCATCGGTTTCATAATGACATTGTGAGCATGTTGCTGAGGCCACCATTTCCTAGCAGGTACTTCCAGGCCATTTAAAAGTACCACAGATACAGAGATCTGTTAATCCAGTTGTTGGCTCATCAGATGTATTTGCTTTCATTCCCCTTGCTCCTAAATATTTCCTGTATTAGAGTATCATAGGAATTACCCTAGAGGCGAGTCTAACTAACATGTTGCTTGCAAAGAAAAGATGATATTCTTATTAGCTCTCAAGCTGGGCTCTAACAGGTTGTGATTACTTGACTCTAACTTTAGTTTGTTTCCTTGGACTGTCAAATAAAGGCAATAACCCTTTCATGTACAACGACACTGGGATATGCACAGACTGGTGTAATGGAGGGTTGGTCACCACACCACCTTCCAGTGGAAATCTGTGGAGTATTGGTAGGATGATCTGTCCTGAAATGATGCCCATCTACGCAAATCTGCATCCTAGCTTGGATGTCACAGGACCTGGGTGGTTTTTGACAGTGCAGGTTGACAGAGAATCCTTCCTTCAGGAGACCTCACCTGGAGCACTGCATCCAGGCCTGGGCTCCTCAGCACAAGATGTGGAGCTCTTGGAGCACAGAGGAGGCCATGAAGATGATCAAAGGGCTGGAGCACCTGTGCTGTGAGCACAGGCTGAGAGAGCAGGGGTTGCTCATCCTGGAGAAGAGAAGGCTCCAGGGAAACCTCATTGCAGGCTCCCAGTACTTGAAAGGGAGCTTATCAAGAAACAAGGGAGAGTGACTTTTTACATGGTCAGATAGTGATAGGACAAGGGTGAACAGTTTTGTACTAAAAGAGGAGAGATTGCATGTTAGGAAGAAGCTTTTTATTGTGAGGCTGCTGAGGCCCTGGCACAGGTTGCCCAGAGAAGCTGTGGCTGCCCCATCCCTGGGAGTGTGCAAGGCCAGGCTGGATGGGGCTCTGAGCAAGCTTGTCTGGTGGAAAGTGTCCCTGCCCATGCCTGGGGGGTTGGGGATCTAGATGAACTTTAAGATCCCTTCCCACTCCAACCATTCCAGGATTCTGTGAGCTTGGGTGGTGTCTTGGGCCGTGGGCATGAAGCCCAGAGCAGAAGGGGAGCCTGTTGCTCTGGGCATCAATGTCCCAGGACACCTGCTTGAGGGGTCCCAAAGGTTGCCTGTGCACAGCCTGTGTGCAGCAGAGCTGGGGAAGGCTCCGGAGCACAAATCTGAGGGAGCTGGGGGTGTGTAGCCTGGAGAAAAGAGGCTCTGGGGGAACCTCACTTCTCTTGACAGCTTCCTGAAAGGTGATAGCAAGGTAAGGGTTGGCCCCTTCTCCCAGGTAACAAGTGACAGGACGAGAAGAAATGGCCTCAAGTTGCATAGCGGGAGGTTTTGATGAGAGATTTCTTCTGGGAAAGGTTTCTTCCCAGAAAGGGTTGTCAAGCATAGGAACAGGCGTCCCAGGGAAGTGGTGGAGTCACCATCTGTGGAAATGCTTGAGAAACGCTTCAAGTGCCTGGATATAGCACTTGAGGACATGGGTTAGTGGTGACCAAGGTGGTGGCACTGGGTTGGTGGTTGGACTTGGTAGCTCTTAAAAGTCTTTTCCAACCTTAGCAACTCCATTATTTAGGTACTGTTTTTGTCACAGAAACCGTCACTATGTATTAAAATAGATTCACACACGTACATACTCTATGTGATAACCCAATCTTTGACTGCTCAGCCATACTTACAGTATTTTCTCTTGCTTGAGGCAAAGCAGTTTGCAGGGAAGTTACTTTTGCCCTTTGCATCTTCCTGCATCAAGTAGGCACTAGAGCGATCTGGTTTTTTTGCCACAACATCTCATGTCCTCTCTTAATGGGATGGTCTTCCATTTCCAGGGCCCTCTGCACACCACTGTTAAAACAATTACACAGATCTTTTTTTTTCCTACTGAAGAACTGTGTAGAGGTCTTAAACTATATTCCAGCTGGGAACATGTTATTAGTCATCACATGAGATAAAAGACTGCTTCCCATATGCCTTCTGATGCTTGCCTCATTTACAGGTGTCTTTGCCTTGGATGCCCGGGCCTTCTGTGAGAGGAGAAGAGAAAGGTGGGTTCTCCCTGCAAATTTGTGGATGTATCCAGCCAGCACTGAAGACAACCAAAGTATTCCATGCTTTGAAATCCCTCACCAGATCTTGCTGCCTGTGAAAAAAAGGAAATATGCAGGTTTGTTTATTAAAATGAATGAATAATAACTGAATAATGAATATCAGTGATTAAAATCCCCAGTATCACAGCCCCATCTAATGGACTGGCTGAAAGATATGCAAAGGACCTACAAAAAGCCTATCTGTTTTTTAGCAAAATACATTATCGTGATAAACAGGACCCTGTGGCATATTAAACTCTTAATTATGGCACAGGAGGCATTTTCTCTGAAAATTAAAAAGGTTGCAAAATGGCTACAGCCTCTGGGAGGCAATTCTTAGAAGCAGAATGTAACTCAGTGTTAGTGACTCCTTTATCTACTTCCTTCAGTATTCTCTTGGCACGGATTAACGTGGAGAGGGGAGTCTCCATATTTCTTAGTCATGTTATCATTATGCCAGTGATTCTGGAATGCCATCATCCTACAGAGCAGCATGGGCCCAAGGGAAAACACAAGGAAATCACTGAGAAAAGAGAGATAGCAGCTAATTCAGGCTTCATTTGCTATTGTATATTTGAGACCTTTTTTTTTTTTAATTTATGAGAAAATGGCAGATGATGTGTGGCTTCCAGAGAAGTGGCTTGGCCTGCACAGTGTCAGTCCAGGGGAAGACCAGCTCCAGGGCTGCCTGTGCTACATGCTGTGGGATACATCTCCACAAACCTGCCTGATCGTAAGGCTGGTTACTAGGCTTTTATGTCTCATAACCAAAACCTAGTGGATCAAACCTCACTAGATAGGTACTAGCAGCAGGATGCTGAAAGTGGTGGTGTCATGAGTTTCACCTCCTAATCCAGAGCTTCTGAAGGGAAGCAGAAGGAAACTTTTCATTTCAGTGGGTGACAGAGTAACTACTAGTTTGTAAGCATGTGCAAAGGTATTTTAGATACCAGTAATTTTTGTGATACTAGGTCACTAGGAATTTCTAGTGCTTCTTCCTCTGAGCTGCTCTTAGCTTCTCCAGCAGTGACAACTGAAAAAGTACTTCCCAGATGACTCAGAGCTCTGAGCCCAAATCACATTCAGGAGTGCTAATTAGGCACCTTACTCCTGGAAACAGGAAGAATTAGACAGCAGAAGCCCTTTATAGATGTTCTCATCCTGAGAGCCCACTCTTTTTTCTCTTCTGAAGGTTTCCCATTGCCTTGCTCACCTCGTTAAGAAAAACACTCAAGCAAGGACATCTCTTAACATTTCCTGTGTTCCTGAGACTGAATGCCCAGACACAAACAAGGACTTTTTACTCCAAATCCATAAATCACTGCTGTGTTTTACAGGAGTTCTGAGTTGGGTATCTGACTGCAATATTTATCACACACTGTTACCTTAGGGCCGAGTTTGGACTTTGGTGAGGAGACTTTGTAGGTGCAAGCCCCATAAAGCCTGGTCAAGGAATAACTGAAGCAGGAACATCTGCTCATCTTAACTTAAGAGACTCTCAAATAAATCCTTACTTAAGCCAAGTTCATTCTGGGGGAGAGATCACTTCAGATGGAGCAAATGTGATTTTCTATGTTGACCGTGGGTGCCTACCTTCTGTGGGGCTGGAAGGACATGGTTCAAGCAATAATCTTCTGGATGCACAACTATTTCAGCAGCCACAAAAGCTCCCTTACACTGACCAAGTGCCAAATTCCTGTTTGAATCCATCTCCATGCTGGACCTGCACACAAGGAAACACTTCAGGGTTAATTTAGGAAATGTTTCTGCTTGGGTTAATGGCTTTGCCAGGAGACTGACTCTTCTGCTGTGGATAGATTCACCCACGAGGGACACTGGGGGGCTGAGGGTGCTGCTCCAGGGCTTGGGGACTGCAGTGAGCTGTATGGTCACAGGCACAGGGCCTGCAGGTACAGGTGGCCATGCCCGGGTGCACAGCCACTGGTGGCTGAGCTTTATGCCACCTCCTCCAGAGCCACCACAAAAATGGAGCAGAAAAGGCAGATGGATGGCACCGTCCCTGTTAGTGAGCAGCACTGCCTCTCCTAAATTCCACACCTAGAACAACAGTCTCAGCTAACTGTAAGGTCATTTGGGAAGAGGAGGCTGAATCAGTCAGCATTTCTCTATAGCGTGAGCCCCAAGTTCTGGCCCTGGTTGCTGCATCCCAGCAGATGCCCCACTCTGGAGCAGTCATCAGAAAACAGGGGCATCTAGTGGCTGCGTCAGAAAGTTCAATAAACACCACCGTTCCCTTGAAAAGATGTGAGTTTGCCTTTCTCCTCTCTCAGCTCTACAAATAAAAATATTTTATGCCATAACATTATCCGAAGGAGGAGGGAGGGGCACAAATCTTCACTAGATTTCACACTTTTTAACCACCTTTTCTGACCCATCTGCGACATTTACAACAGTGTAACCAGATTAAATTAACCTTTTGCTGGTTTCTGCTGCAGCTGCTGCTCTGGACAGCCGGACCTACATCCCTGGGACCCAAATCCCCTGCTGATTCACGGCAGGGGAAATGTTGCCTCTTTCTGTTCTGACCAAGGCAGAGTTTGGCCCTGGGCAGCAGCTGTGCACTGCAAGCACCATCGCTGTGTGTGACAGCCACGCTGGCCTGGGCTGCTCAGAGCCTGGTGCTGCCCAAGGATTGCATTTGCAGGAGATCATCCCCCTGCACCACTGAGCTGTAGCCTGGGTGCAGCCAGGCCTCCGGAGCTGCACACCTCACCACAGCAAGTTAGGAACAGGGAGGGAAATCATGGAAGAGGGTGTGTTTTGGGTCCTGTGGCTTCCGCTGCCCAGCTGTACCCTCTTAGCTGATGGCACCAGAGCAGAGCGAGGCATTGCAGCAGCTCCTCCCTCCCTACTCTGGAGAGGGGGTCCCATGTTTTCCTTCTGGACAGGTACCTCCCAGACCCTTGAGGGTTTTCCCAAGGGAAGAAAAGGGAGATAATCAGAAATACAGGTGAGGAAGTCTTGTTTACTTTAAGGGCAGAGATACGTTGCAGCTCCAGGTATAGTTCCCTTATACAATGCTCTGAGCCCGCACATGCAGCCCTTGCACACAGCACTCTTCAACCTATTCACATCCTAGGAATTGCAAATGGGACTATCTGGTAACTAATTGCCCCCTGGCAGTGACAGCTTTCAGTCCCTCTTGCTCTATTAGGTTCCCATCAGCAACACTGGCTTAGTGTGATCTGAATTTGCCTGAATTCTCCCTAATGTGCGGACAGAGCTGGCATATTGCAAAGGGACTGTCACACAGGCGACTTCCAAGTTTCCCTATTCAATGGCTAAACAGAGGACAGCCCAGTCTCCTGAGCTGTCAGGCACCTATCAAATGAAATGCAAAATTCATTGTTTTATTAAGCAAAAGGAATAGGGGAGAAAGCACAAAGCAAAGAACTGAGTGCTGAATGCTAATAGGGCTATTGCTGTTATGCAATTCTCTACAGAAAATCAAGACAAATTATAATACTGGAAAGGCATATTATTATTTTATAGGCTTAGTCCCAAAGTGAGAGGAGGAGAAAGAAAAACATGCACAGCTGTTTTTCCCTTTTCTGGCCACTTTTATGCACTTACACGATACATAATTTTGCAAGGTCTGTACGTGCTCCCTGAGTCACAGCCCAACTTGCCGATAAACTCCACAGCTTGCATTCCCCAGACAACCTGTTTTCTGCATAGATGTGCATTCTATGTACAAATACTATTTATTTTGATTAATTTAGCAGGCTGGCACTCAGCTAAGGAAAGAGAGGTTCTGCAGGGTGGTTACTGCTGTGACTGCAGTTCAGGTGAACACAGACGAGCTCAGCTCAGGTGCCTGCTCACCCAAATCCAGCTGGCGGTGGGTCCATGCAGAAGAGAGCACAATCACCAGCTGCCCATAAAGGTAGGGAAATAAATCAGTCATGAGCCCAGGCTCAGCTGTGCTGGTTGCAGTGGAGGATTGGACTTAGCTCAGGTGTATCATGAGGAGTCAGAGATCCCTTCCTTTTCCTGCTCTGCAATAAACAGACTTACAGGGTGGAGACATATTTGAAAATCCTGGTTATCTGCTGTCTTGAGGGGGTTTTTTATGCCCATATCCACACACAGAAAAAATGCACAGAGATGTGATGTGCCAGGTGAGGTAACACTGATAACAATTTTGATAGCAAAGCTTTTGGCTAAATGGCTTTTCAGTGGAAGTTCAGCCTTGGGATCAGTTACAGCACAATTACATGTGAACAAGCACATTTTTATTTGTATGCCTGTTACAGTGTGGAAAGTAGCTACTGTGATGGCCTCCCCTGGGTGCACATCAGGGGTTGTCATGTGGGCACAGACCACCCCGCAGAGAAGCAGCTGTCCAGATGGCATTTTCTCTTCTAGTTGTTCCAGCCAGCTGGAAGGATCTGGTCATCTTTTAATGCCTTTAATTCAAAAAACTGAGAAAACAGCACATGAATGTGAAAGAGAAACTGGTTTCTCCTGCTCACTCCTTGCGAGAGAAAGAGCTGGAGAAGGTCAGTGCAAGTCCAGCAAGGGCCTTGTCTCACTTGGTGGCGTTGTTTGTTTTCCAAACAGCCTTGACACCTCCAGAGGTGACACCAGGGACTGGACTTGCTGCTGAACGTGCAGGTGCATCTTGGCTGGAGAAGGCACGTGGTGATTGGGTTTGTCTGCATCAGTTGCTCTGAACTCACCTACATCTCTGCAGTTATTGACCTGATGTAATGCTCGGTTTCCTTATGAGTGGAGTAAGTTAAGCAGCATTCTGATGGTAGAAATTGGTCACAGTAGTCAGGCTCCCTCTTTTTCCTGTGCAGCAGTGAGCATGTTGTGGCTCTATTCAATACGTAAGCATCCTCTGCATAGCCTCAACACTGAAAAAAATTTTAACATTCCAGGAATGGCAATATTTACTGTAGTGAGCTTAAAACCCCCTCAAATCCACCAGAAGACTGTCCTGGAAAGCAGCTCCACCTCTCCAGGATGGCAGCTCTCCCCAGCCAGCTCTAGAGCTTGGACAAGAGCTTGACACTTGGGGCAATGGCATAGAGCTACCACAGATCACTCACAACAATTAACTCTGAGACCACGCTTTTCTCTTGGCACTCATCCACCAACACAATCACCACAGCTCAGGTGACAACTCTGCCATGTGTTAAGCTGCAGGAACCCACATGTGTGTCTGAGCTGCAGTGATACACTAATATTTTAAACATTTTGATCTATTGCTTATCCTCCAGCTAAACAAAAAGGTCTTTTTCACCTACTTTTAATTTCTTTTCCATGCTGCTGGAAGCAGTCGGCATCTGCCGCGGTGATGAACGACCTTGCTGAGCCCATATAAAAGCCAGCAGTTTCTGGCAGTCCGGTTCAGCGGTGCCTGCTCCTGCAGCAGGAGCTGCGGGCAGTCTGCTCCACTTCCTCATTGATCATTGCAGATAATGGGGAAAAACACCTCTTCCCACTGGATTCGGTCAGGAGCTGCCATGTACTTCATCAGGTGCGAGACTGAGCCTGGAGCAAGGAAGCTTTTGTTCTGCTATGAGTCTCTTCCATTTGTTTCACTTTTCCAGCTCTTTGAAAACACACCCAAGGCTAGGATCTTTCAAGACCATCGACCACTGTCCTCTGGGAAGCTGTGGTCTGTCAGTGGAAGCTGGGAAGCTCTGGTCTGTCAGTGTGACAGGCGAGGCAATGGCTGTGTGAGGACCCATGTGAAACGACAGCCTGAAGAGACTAAAGACTTGTCACACTTAGAAAAAAGACACATTCAATCCCCAAGTAACAGAGATGCAAAGAGGGCGGCCCACTGTTAGTGAGAAGTTCACAAATCTGTGTCCCAGCAGACAGTTTCAAAGCTGGTTGTTTGATTTCTAAAATCTAATGAAACTGCAAGAGAAGAAAAGCTTCTGGCTTTCAGCAAAGAAAGGATTTTTACAGGCACAAATGATTAACACACACTTACCTCTGTCAGTGACTGAGAGAAAGCGTCCTGTGGTTCGGATTCATGCCTGGGATGCTGGAGCTTTGCAGATTTTTAATGGTTGAAGTGATCTTCCTAATCATCCCAACTTCCCACATGACAGAGAGGAAAGGATCTCTGCCAGACCCTTTTCAGCAAGGCTGTTTGGTTACACTGACAGCGTATCTTCCAGAGAGAGATCTTTCCTGAAATGTTTGGAATGTAGAGCTGTGCTTGGTCTCCAGCACTGGCACAGGCTGAGGGCAATTCACTGATGCCCTCCATCCAGGTCTGAACTGTGGGCTTCAGGGGTGCTGAGGACGGTGCAATGTGATACAACATTGGTGCCTCACTCTCCCCTCCATTATGTGAGGCCTTACCAGGGCTGCAGCTCTGAGGACCTAAAGCCACAGCACTGGGGAGCTGCACTCCCCTGTGGATGAAGGCAATACCTTGCTGAGGAGAAAGGATGGATCTTATGGCTCAGCACCTTCAAACAGGCTCCTTTCCAGGAGCCACATCCCGTCCCCTTTCTCCCATGGCAAATGTGTCTTGAGGGTGACTTGCTGGCCTGCTCCCATGGATCCTATGCAATGACTGTTAAAGCTTTGCTTTCATAACAACAAAATCATTGCTCAGTTATGAGGTGCATAACTACTTGCACAGGTCGTGTGAGTGTAACAGGGCCCACGGGCCAAAGGGAGATGATGGGCAAGAGCAGGTAAAAGCCCTTTTGAGCATCACCTCCCAGATTAGCTACACTGGTAGAATGGTTCACAACACTGGCCCAGAAATCTTCTCCAGAGTTACACAGCGTTGTGCTAGAGAACTGCGCAAATTATTGAAGGTTTCTGTTCAGACAGGACTTTGATTAGAATTTTGCTCATATTATTACAAACTCCCATCCTTCACATCCTTCTCTGGCTGTGGAGAGTTCAGCCAGGGTCGCCTTTGCTGCATTTAATCAGCCTGGGCATATTAACTACAAATTCCTGCAACGCTTGAAACACTTAGGTCTTTTATACGTGCCCATAACTGATGATTACCAATTCTTTTACTCGGAAATTTATCAACAGGATTGAATAATTGTTCATCTCCCCACTCAGGTTGGCACTGGAATGAATTGCATTCATTCCCAAAGTTTTGATAGTGATCTGAGATACTCCCTTCAGTGTTGTATAAGGATGTCTTACAAACAATAAGGTTTATTGTAAATGTCAATGAGGTACAACAGCATGATAACCTCATTTTAATGTAGAAAACTGAATCCCGATATTTTCAGCCACAGGCCAGCAATCCTGCTTACTCTCTTTCCTCTGGTTTCTGCACAGACTTCACCAAAGTCATGGAGCTGAGGGACTGCAGTGTTAATTTCTGGGTTACTCGCCTTATTACACATAGGTGGAATCTTTTTCACCACCCCGCTGGGCATTTGTTTCAAAAAATGATGTTTCAATGGAGATACAAGGGGAATTCTCCCTTCCAAATGTGACAGTGTTCATGTTGGGAATTAAATCGTTTGACCTCCAAAATGTGATACAGCTGCGTTACAGCGGGGCAGATGGGTGGGGATCACAATGGTCTAAACTTGCAGATTAGTCAGTCACCTCAGGTGTCAGAGTTTCAGAAGGTCCCTCTTGAAATGCCCCCAGGGCCTCGCTTGGGAAGTGCTTAGACCTCTCTGACAGTGATGCCTTCGGATACTTCTGGTTGGTGACTGGCTGAGGAAAGTGCAGCTACAAGACTCCCCTGTAGCAGGGAACAGCATTACCAAGAGCTGAACCAAAGTTTGGCCAATGGCTCCTAGAGTAACTAAGCTTGAATTTTGCCAAAGTATCTCTATATTGCAGAAAAAAAATTTTAAAATTCAGAACGTAGTAGGAACTGGATCTGTCTTCAACCCCTGGAACAGTTTTGCACAGAGCTAATTTTGAAGCAGAGGGGTATACGACTGTGCACAGACCTTCTCCAGGGGGAAATAAAAATAGTCTTACTATGCTAGTGATAAAAATGTCTGTTTCTATGTGTACAGATCTTTTAAATTCTTCTAGTACAAAATTTGCTCTGCTTTTGTGTCACCACTTACAACACTCAGCTCTGACAATCGTTGAATAGCTGACCTGTGTCTGCACAGCCTGCTTCTGTAATTAAAGAGGCTGAAATGGTGGCTTTAGGGGCAGAATTTTTGAAAATATTCTAAGAATCATACTGGCTAATCCAGACATTCATTGCTGTAATCCCATAAACAGTGTGGGCTATCATGCCAGGAAGAGTCCCTACTTTCCATACCAGCCCTGCAGCAATAGAAAAACCACTAAATATTCCTCTCACTCTCTTCACTCGTTTCCCTCTGACAATGTTTTTAAAATATAGTCCTGCAAATATGTTGAACTCAGAGCTGTGTCAGGACAGCTGCTAATCATGTGGCAGTGATGCCTTTTCTGATGGATATTTCTGTTATTACAATTGAAGTTTTGTCTCTTGAAATTAAGAAACAGTAATTAACGTATTTAGCGCCATGGGCTGATAGGATTGTTTTGACACTGGTTCTTGAAGAAACTGAAGCACTCCATCTTCCCTCCCAGCACTGTCTTATACAGGGACTTCAGGAAAATAATTGAGAATTGTAAGTCATCTGGGGCTATGGCTTGATTGCATTTGAGGTGACTTTTAAGGGTGAAGAAACATCCGGCACGTTTTAAAAAGTAATGCTGGTGAAGAAAATAGAGAAAAAGAGAATACTGGCAAGAGGTGGTAAACATCCAATCACCATAAAGGCAGAAATAATGCCATGGAAGATTCTTGTTTGTTGATATAATGAAACGCTCAGAATCCATAGGAAAAGCTGTTAGAAAGAGACTAGTAGGGTAGATCTGAAGGAGCAGGTTGGAGATAATCCTTCAGTCTCTGGTCTGTGGATTCCCTTCGTGATCACGACAAACAGCATAACTTTTCCCTACATTTTCCTTTGTAAAGGAGACTAGCATCGAGATTCTGCAGGGCTTAAATCTTTGCTGTGTGTATAATAGCACACAACTATGTCAGATGTATGTAGGCACGGTATTTTGGGGTGGCTCAGAAGTGGATGAACCAGAATAGGCTACTTGATGTACGTGATGCAGGCTAGGACAGCAAGTGTTTTCGCTTCTGGAGAATAAGGAAACTACTACTTTCTCAATCCATTTTGTTTTGCCCTCTCCAAAAATAGCAGGAGTGGAGCTACTAAACTGTAGCAGACTGCCATCAACTTCAAGGTGGAAGACACAAAGCTGTCTTAATTTGCCCTGGAGAAGTATTTAGGAAGTCAAACAGTTAAGTGCCCCATTCCTTCAAAAACACTGGACTGTTTAAGAATAGTCTTGATGAAGGGGACCTTGACCCAGAAAATCATCTTCTTTCAGGATACTACATATTAAGTGTACATCTAAGCACACTTCTCAAAGCTGGTGCTGCCAGATCAGAAACAGCAGGAGAGAAAACAGCAATTGGTTTTGAGCATGCAGCAGAATCAAAGAAATAATCAGCATGGCCCCGTGGTAGAGATAGCATTGGAGATGGAGGTTGGCAAAATGATAACCGTGAAAGTACCAGGCTCTGGGTCTTGTGAGCCTGAGAGGAGGTGACAGAGCTGTACAGAGATACAGCTGGGGTGTTAGATACATGGCACATGGAGGATCTGTCATTTCAAGAGAAGCTGTCAGGTTGAAAGCTTCGGATGGGGATTGGTTTTTTTTTAGTTCAGAGGCTGTGGATATAATTATGACAATTTGCATAAAAGTCAAGCCCCTTGTACAATTTAATGGGGCTTGGCAGAAGGGTTTGGGAACTTGGGAACTTGATGTGTCGGAGAGGCAGAGAAGAGTTGGAGCAGGAGCTGCTGTTTGTGGGACACAAGCTGGAGCTGCCCAGTGGGAGGGCTGTGCCCAGAGCAGGAGATCTGGGCTAGAGACAGCAGAACCACAGCCTCAGTCTCTGAAGCAACACGTGGCCTTTCTAATGGAACATTTCTAATTCGCAGTATATCTGAGGCCCCACCTTCAGAGCCAGATCCTGCCAAATGATGGCAACTCTGGAAACCTTGCCAGCTCCTTAAGTCATAGAAGAGCCCTTCTGCAAGCTCCCCTACAACTGGGATTTTAGGAGCCTGTGGGGCTGAGTGCAGAACACAGTCCTGTCAGTGTGAGCCACTGCCACCTGCCAAAAGTGGGTCTCATTCCGCTCAGGGTTTCCTCTCGCTGCCCCAGGTTTTTTGAGGGATGAGTAGCGAGGGTCTCATCAGGCTTCCTCTCTGGCATGCTGCAGCGTGGTGCTCAGCACTTCTCAGGAATAGCTCTGTAGTCAAGAGAAAGTGGTGACTGAGTCTAAACCTCCCCGTTGCCCATGGGGAAAGAGCCAGGCTTGATAGGTTAAGGGAGTTGATGCCCTCATAAGATTCCTCTTCTTGCCTGGTGAGAAGCAAAACAAATATATCTTCTAATCTACTGAGAGGTGGAAGATTGTTTGGGGTTTTGCTTGTCTGTTTGCTTGTATGGGCTGCAAGCTTTCTGGTAGCAGTGAAAAGAAAGGAGTAAGAAAAACAGGACTTGGATCAAATTTGGGGTGAACAATTACAAGTTTCTCCTGTCCTAAGCCGTTCAGAGCCATAAGTGGACTAAACTATGCAAGTGGATGCTGTGTTTTCAGTATGACCATAATTAAAGCAGTGGGCAGTTGTGCTAACTGGAAATTAATTTGAACCACTAGTACATAAGCACCTTGACATGAAATTAGGACCTAAATCAGAGCCCCCAAGAGAGAAAATTCTGGCTTGTACTCTGCCTATACATTCAAATTAATGCATAATGCAGCAAGTTTCTTCCTCTCTCTGCCTGTCCCTTTCTCTTTCTCACACACACAGACGCACGCACACAGCTGAACTCCCACACAAATTCTGCGGGGAAATTACAGCCTGCTCATGTCACTCCCTTCTTTGTCACTGAAATAGTGCCATAGGTCTGGAAAGTGCTCTCTCTGTGCAGTACCAAACTTTTTCCAGCTCCAGAAGATCTTACTTTGATAGTACATAAATTAGAGTTTTCTGTGTAAATCAACAAATTGATTTTTTTTCCTCAAAAGCTGGATTGCACCAACACTAGTCATAAATTGTAGCTTTCAAGTTTGCAAATTTTTGGGAGCTAGGCAGGAAGAACCAAACTTTCTGTTGTCAGGTCACATTAAGTCCAGAATTTCTCACAGGCAAATTGTGTCTTGAACACTCTGCATGATTCACAGAAAAAAAAGGGCCCTTCTCCATGTAAAGCATCAGCTTCCATTAAGCAGAAGAAATAAACCACCGTATGCAAAAGATGTGAGCACGTGGCTTGTGAATAATCAGAACAAGTTTAGAAAAATCACCTCAGAGCATGGCAGGCAGCAGTAACACACTCGCTATCTCTGATCCTCCGAGAGCAGTGCAAGTGGCATCCTCTTGGTGTTGAAAAGGGAGCACAGGTCTTGGCTGTTATCAGTGGCAGTGGGAGGGAGGTTTGATGCTGTGAAGCCACAGGGAAACCCAGTGGTGGAGGTGAGCAAGGGGCAAGAACGAGCATCTGCCTCAATACTCAGCAGGAGCCAGAGCAGGTGGCTGCCAAGGGGCAATGGTGGAACCATCCAAGGTAGAAGGCAGTGTAGGAACTATGTAGAGATGGGCTTGAAGAAAATTTTATCACTGTAAATCAGGGATGACTAACTTTAAGGAGACCAAGGGCTATGGTTATATTCCATCAGCAAAGACCAGTGCCTTAAAAACATGCTTCCTTCAGTATTTCATGAGGAACCTTGTGTAAATACTCCTACTCCACTCCCTTTCTCTTTGCATTGTGGCAGAGATGAGGAAAGTTACAGCCCAGTGCATCCTTCCACACTAATAAAACACATTCCCTTAGGACTGCAGGAAGTTTGCTAGTTGCCCGCAGTCTCAACCATAAGCCTGTAAAAAAATCACCCTGTTCTACTACCAGTGGAGCTCCAGTACTTGCTGCCATCATACTGCAAAACAGAAGACTTTTCCCATGTGTACCAGGTGTCATCTCCTGTCCTGCTAGATATGTGCAGCATGGAAAAATGTACTGCCCCAGGTGATAGGGAAGTAGTCATGGGTCAGGCCCACGTTAGAAGGTCGTGCTCCTTAGACAGGATTAAGAGAAACCCTAAGAGACATCCTGTGGAGTGGGTTTTTACCCTTCAAAAGGCATATATCCCAATGGTTTCTTAGTGTTGGAGATTATTGTGGCTTCTCCCTGTCAGATGGATTCTGAATGTTATTGACTCTAGTTATTTCAGCCCCCAGGCACGTATTTCTACCCTCAGCTTTGTGCACATTAAACATCTGGCTGGGTCTCTTATGGTTTCTCAACCAAGTTTGAGAAATTGGAGGGTTACACCAACATTCCCAGGTAAATCATGCCAGTGTTGACCTGTAAATCTCAGCTACTTTATTCCTTCAGCAACACAGGAGAAAGTCATTATGCACATGATTTTGGACATGGAAAATACCTGACTTCACCATTTTTCTTGACATGGAAATTCAGAATGGTTCTTCCAACTTTTCCTCCAGGACATTTGGGAAGGCACCACCAGAACATCACCTGAGACCAAAACTCTTAACAGCAAAGAAATCTCAGCAACACTGTCAGGTCCCTCTGGAAGGTCTTTCCTCGGCCTTGTAGATCAGAAAATGACAACATTCAAACATTTGTGTGCAGATGAAAAATGAGAATCAGTTAATACTGTTCAGTCTCACTGCAGCCAAATTAAGTAGAAAATGAAATATTTTAAGAAGCATCCTATGGTAAGTGAATTTGAATTAGCTGCAAACATGGATGATTTTCTTCCAATCGCCAGACCACACTGAATTGCTGCTTGGATTTAATTCCCTCTTCATCTCACATATGTCTTTCCTTTATTTCCTGGCATAGATAGATGTGTGATTAAACTATCACTTTTGATATCCCAAAAAGCTGAGGAAAGGAGATTACACTACAAATCATAAAAATCCTCCTTTCCACCTGTTTGTGAATTTTAGACAGCTTTAATTTTTTTCTGTTGTGATTACAGCAAATTGTAATAGAGATAAAACATAAAGTGTTGTAAGTATTTTTTAGAGTGTTGGATTTACGAGATCAGTTTATAGAGATAATTTTGTCAACAAATGCAAAGTCATTTAGGGGTTTTTACTTGTTATGAAAGCTGTTAGATTAAAATACTGCTTAAACTTGTTACATCTTTGTGCTAACACAAGTGAAAAGATGGCATCCCACTGAGCTGGTCACTGTCTCATTTTATTTTGCCTTTTTGGGGTAGGATATCCCCAAATTCAGCCTCCATTCATATGCGTGCTGCAGCTGCCCCCACAATCTATCCTGCATATCCAGGACCACCAGCAGCACTGGGAGCCCTTGGGTATCGATGGAGGCTTTGCTGTCGGATCCTCTGCGGCTCACAGGGAGGTCACGGAGGATGAGCCTGAACATCTGTGCTCACGGGCCCCCGTCCAAAAGGAAAGACCCTGAGATGGGTAGGATTTGAATTGAGTTCTGGATTGGCTTAGGGTGGATCAGCAAATGGACACAGAGCAAACACAAACCCAGTGACTGGGACCTGACATATAAATGAGTCACTTCATCCACTGCTGAATTGGAGACACAGTGAGGATCTCCAATAGTTCAGCTGTCTCTGATTAAATTTTACCTGCTGAAATAGTACACCCTTCTTCACTTGCAGGACTAGCACAGAATGTCAGTCAGGTGTGTTGGATCCCAGCTTTCTCACAGTTTGCAGGTGGGTCTGCAGAAGGGGCCCAGGCGGGTGCAAGCACAGATGCAGTCAGCGCATTCTCACCAGCCAGGAGAAGTTTTCATTCAGCCAGTTTGGACACAACTGTGGGCTAGACATCTAATGTCCCATGTACACTTTCAATTGTGGCACCATGAATGAAGAGGAGAAATGACAGCATCAGATTGCTGATGAGGAAACATTTCCATGAAGAGAAAATGTTTTGTACAATGCAGCCAACTATTAAGTGCTGCTCCCAGCTTCCTTCTCCACTCCCTGGCAGCTAGTGGGAACTCTGTGTCCATCTGGATGCCCTCCATATCCACACACTGCTTCTCAAACCTTTTCAGTAAAATAGGAGAACAGGTTGTTCCTGAGGAGAAGTACTGTTTTTACCCAATGACCCGGCATGAGGACATCTGATGAACAGGGATCAGGAGAGGTAGACATGTACGTACACACAGGGCATGACCTTGGCACTGGAGAGGGCAAATGGCATTTCAGGAGCTCACAGAATGGTATGAGAGCACATTCCCAATGAACACTTCAAACTGGATAAATAATTCAGAATAACATTTATACTACTCACTTTGCTTGTTTTAACTGTGAGTAAATGTCAGATTTTTTTGAGGTGCACTAACTTCAAAACCATTTATACAGTTGCTTCTCTTTTAAGGCCTTTTAACCCCAAAACCAAGGGACTGCTCACAGCTGTATGAAAGACCTGCTGGCTCAGAACCCTCAGTCCCAAAATAATGCTGCAGTCCATTGGTGACTAGTGCTCTGTTTGCAATGGTTATTGGGATTTGTTCAATTAAGTTCATGGGATAAATCTCAGGAGGCTGTGAGTTGGTAGCTTGGTTCAGAGCCATTAAAAAGTTGTAATAACTGTAAGAGTTGTAATAACTATAATGCAATTAGAGACATCAGTATTCTTCCTCTTTTTTCCTTTTTTGTCTTGTCCTTGGCCACACCAAGTGTTCCCCGGGCAACCCCAAACCTTGGTGGAGATGCAGAACAAGCACTGGGGCAGTGTGTGAAGGTCTTTCAATAGAGGGGTGAACACCCACCCACTGAGAGCTGAAAACAACACAGGATGAAGATATGGGGTCTCAACTGTGGCATTTGACTGTCAGCACCAGGGCTGGGCTGCCTGGAGTGGGACTCCATGGGACAGAGAGTGTATCTACACCAGTTTGTCCTGTGGAGCCATGTGGATTTGCAGTGAGTACCAAGTGAGAGCTGCGTGTTGCACTGGAGTATCTCTCTAATTATACAACAGTTACACTTTCTGGTACTTGCAGTTATCATTAAATCTATAATCAGCATATTCCCCACATGTTTGAGAATCTCTCCCATGCTAATACAATATAATTAAAACAGCCCTTGTTTCAACAGTATCTGCATTAAAAAGGAACACCAAAGAGATCATAATAGGTGGAGAGAGGTTAATAATAGGTCATGTGGTTAATCTTCCAGTTACAAGGGCAAACACTAATTACAGGACTGGGAAAGGAAAGGGCAGCCTGATTGCAATGTGATTATGGTGACCTTGTTAAGGACTGATCCAAGTCAGGATGGGGCCTCAATAAATAAAGATAATAATCCCTCAGCATCTCCCAGTGAACGTCAGGCAAATGCTGAGAGCAGCATTAGCCCTCTCTGCAGGCCGGGTGGGAGGGTGGAGGCTGAACCGTGTTATTTTCCAGCCCCGTCTCAGCACAGCGGGATTGCTGGCTTCTCCTTCTGCTCACTGAGAAAAACAAAAGCACCAACTACTGATAACAAATATATCAAGCTGACTTTTAAAGGGCTCTGCAGTACAGTGTGCTGCAAATTACAGCAAACTTCAACATGTTTGAGCTTTGTAGATACGGCAGAGCAATGTGATTCCCCACGTTGTCAGTGGCGTGGTGGGAATTCCCAGGGAGCTGCAAAAACACTGGTTACCATCTTAGAAAAATGGTGAAAACTCAAGCCTATTCAGCTCTTTTTTTAACCCCACGTATAAGCTCTGCTGCCCAGGAAAACATGTCCTACAGATTATAACAGTTTCATTATCTCAGCAGAGAACTCACTGTCTGTGCTGCAAACTGGTCCGTGGAGAAATTAGCAGGCTCCCAAATTTAATTAGGGCAGGACTCAGACAGGGAACACAGTGAGGTTAACACAGATGTCTGTATGTCCCATCATTCTCACATCCTGTAATGAACAGGCATTTGGGGAACAGTATAAGCCAGGGCTGGAACCAAACAGTCCTGCATTATAGACGTGAGGCTGGTGCCTGCTGAACGCTCATAAAACCACTGGGTCATTGCTACAGAAAGTCTTCTGTTACCCCTGATGGTTTTGTATGTTAATTGAGGATGGGGTTAACATGACAATCAGTGTCTCCAGACATATCAGGGCTATGTAGAGCTCCGTGGTCTGGCAGCTTCTGTGCTGGGTGTGAGCAGGGAAAGAGCAATGACTGGAGCTGTGCAAACTCTCTTCATTTCTGGCTTTAGAAAATGTGCAAAAATGCTGTCTACTTTGGAGTTTATCTTTGCAACTGTACTTTCTTTTACCTAAATCTATACTTTGTTAAGGACAAATGTCATGGTAACTGCCACAAGCATGAAGAAACCATTAAACCTCTGGGTTTAGTTGTGCCTATAAAATAAACTTCTGGCTTAGCCACACAAAGCCCAGCTCTTGGGTGTCCAGAGGGTACCAGGGCTTTTCTTCAGCTGCTTGTGATGCTGATGTGAGAGCTTGCTGTGCTGAAGGGTTTGGATGACCACAGGCCACCAACCAAGGTTTCCCGAAACAGAAAGAGCACTGAAGCCCTGAAGTTGCAAAGGAAATTTGTGCCAGCTGTTCCTGTGTAGGTGTGTCTGTGTGCAAAAATGCAAAAAGCAATTAAACTCTGGCATTTTTCTCTGGGATTCCACTCATGAGGATTTCTTATTAAATATTAAAATTAAGTCCAATTAATTTGTTCCATTCTATCCATCCAAGTGTCTTGCAGGTGCTGTTGGAAAGCAATTTCACAATGATCACAACCAAAATACATTTCCAGGGCTATTCCACTGACTCCCATTCTACCTTCTGCAGTGCCAATTACCTACCTTTGAAACACCCACCTGGATGTTAGAGAAAGCCAAAACAAATGTATAAGGATAGTAATTTTCTATTCATGCCCTTTCTTTCTACTGTTATTTATGTCAGGTTAGAATATCTCAGGAGCAGAAATGAGTTTGCAGGAGAAAGGATCAGGAACCCGGTGATTTTCCGTGCTTGCATTTTCAGTTTCCCCATGCTGAAAGGTGAGCTGCTTTGGGAAGAAGAGTAACTCCTGCAAGCACCTGAGGTGGGGTGTGGGGAGAGAAGGGCCCAGGAGCTGGGATGCTGCAGGGAACTGCGGTCACCTTGGGTGAGTTTTGCTCCTTCTTCAATGACACAGACACATTTTACAAGTTTTGAGAAAGCTAATTCTGCAAAGATGGCTAAATTGAACCACAGTGCTATAAGGAGGATTCAAATACCCCATTCTGGACCATACAAGCTTTGAATTATCTCTGATGTGAGGACTGAACATGATTGTATATAATAAAAAAATTTATTTCTTTCTATAAAGCAAGGATTCTTTCAGGGTTGCTAAGGGATACTATTCCTTGTCTTTTTTATTTGAAGACTGAGTTGTAAATAGTTCTCCCTAGAAGCAGCTTAATCCATGATTTTTCTCTGCAGAGGATGATGTTCTTAGCTCAGCTCTTGCTGCTGCTCAGTCCTTCTGTTGCTACCCTAAGTTTAAGCATGACAAAAGGAAAGATAAGAGCTGTGAATTTTCCATTTGAGTAAAATGCTGTAAAAAACCTCTACATTTAAAGCATGTTTTGAGAGAAAGAAGAGTATTATTCAGTGTAGAAGGGATACAGTTGATCACCACGGGTTCTGAGCATGCCTGCTATTTTTAGCTTTATCATCCCTAATGAAAGCCTCAGATAGTACCACTGGGCTTACGCAAGGATCTGGTGTATTAAAGCAATCATAAGCCTCATCAGGGCTGTGAAAGCAATGATGAGTCTGGAGAAGCAAGCTGTGATGTGCTACCCAAACAGCCACAAAATGAGAAAGATTATTTAGAACAGTTCTTTGGCAAGTGGAAATATTTATTCTTTGCACTCTAGAGAGTAAATACTGTGATATATTCAATCCTCCAGCTGCTCACTTGAAGGATTTAGAAGTCTGACCTTGGTCCCCTTGTAAGTGGATGTTGTGCCATGATAACACATTGGAGAATAGAGGAACACTGCAGAGCATTTGAATACCTGCTAATATTTTTGTCTGATGCCTGAAGCACGTGAGTTCACAATAGTTGCACAACTTCCAGTGCATCAGTCTCCACTGCTAGCATCCTACCTGTGTCTGACTCCTTGTGTGGCATTTTGAAGCTCACCTCCATCCACTTTTCTGAAATCCCAAAATATCCGACTCCCTACGAGGTCTGTGGACTGGTAATGGGATGCCCTGATTATCCACTTCTGCTGGACATGGAAAGGTCTGCATGAACCGGAGAGGAGCTTAGGAGGTGAGATCAGGAATGAACCAGTGGAGACATACAGGAGATGTTCCAGATAAGGTCTGGAAGGGGAAGTGTACAAGTTTTTTAAAATTGTAACAACATAAAAAAAATAAAAGATCTAATTTACCCATCTAAGCTGTGCCTCTGATATGGCCTGAGGGAGTGCTGGGATTTGCTTTCATTCAGCAGGTGCCCCACAAGCAATGTTGAACCTGCAGACCCCTGAAGAAAGGAGGGACATGGGTGACACGGATGAGCTGATGGGCTGGATCTGGGTGACAAAGCCCTGTCATTACTGAGCTTAAAACTGTCAAATATTTGGTCTGTTTTCTGTGTGGCATGTCGATAATCACTGCGAGTTTGCAGTATGTGTGGGATGGGATCCTCCTGAGCACGAGTGGGTTTTCTCTCAGGTGGGATCCTCACCATGCGGGTGTGGGGAGCGGAGGGAGAGGGAGAGGGGAAGTTTCCTCCCTTTTTCAGTCCACACAAGTGTGGTTTTACTCAATATTTGCATGAAGTGCTTTTGATGGACAAGAAAAAACTTCTTTACTTTGAGGGTGACAGAGCACTAGAACAGGCTGCCCAGAGAGGTTGTAGAGTCTCCTTCTCTGGACATATTGCAACCTGCCTGGACATGATCCTGTGCAAGCTACTCTAGGGGACCCTAGTGGAGCAGGGAGATTGGACTAGATGACCTCCAGAGGTCCCTTCCATCCCCAGCCATTCTGTGATGATGTGACTGAGTTTTTTTACAAGAATGCATGTTCTTGAGCAGGCTGTGTATCCCGGGGGGGCTTGAATGAATTAATCAACCCACACACTCTACCACTGATCAAATGCAGGAAACTAGCAGAAGGCCACATGCAAGCAATTTCCTGGCAGATGGGTCCTATCCACCATCTTTTTACTTGTCCAATTTAATGCTCAAACCAACAAGCAAACTAATTGAAAAATAGCATTACACACACACGAGCCCTCTTTTTCTTCTTTCGTTCCCTTCACACCCATTGAATAATAAATGGTAACCAATGTATTATCAGAGCCACGCTGCTTGCATGGAGACTAATAAAAGCATAACTTTGATCTGTTTTGACAAACACAAGTACAACTTTTGAGTATTTAATAATTACATTAGACAAAGTCACTGATCACGACATGCGGCAGTGTGTTATTTAGAGAAAAGGAAACAGGTATTCTCATCACCAGGGTGGCTTCTAATGCTAACCAGAGTGTGAAGATGTTTTTACCTTCTTTTCTCCCACTTCCTTCATGGGAAAAGCAATCAGAGAAAGCCAGGGCCAAAGGGAGCAGTGTCCTGTCCCCAAGTTCAGTTCTTTATTCCTTGTTGGAGCAATAGAAGCATTTGGACAATACCCTTGGGGCACATGGTGTGACTTTTGGGATGGTTCTGTGCAGGGCTGGGAGTTGGACTCGATGATCCTTGTGAGTCTCCTCTAACTCACCTTATTCTGTGATTCTGCATGATTATGTACAGCTAATAATTTGCTCACACAATATTTGAAGATGTTTTGTGAATTCATTGCCCATAAAGATGTTCTTCACCACCCTGCTTGAGTGATGCAAGTCAACTGACCAGGTGAGAAGCCTGACTTCACTGCAAAGGGAAGCAGGGCTGCTGAAAGCACCTTAGCAGGGCTTTCAGCTGCTCTGCTTTCCTCAGGCTGACATGATCTCAGCATGGTCACTTGGTGTGTTGCAGCTGAAGGGTGGTACAGTTCTGGAGCAGTTACCGCTTTTCCTCCCGTGAACATCCACTTAAAGCCTCAGGTCACTGAGTTCTTGCCGTGGATCAAGCCCTGGCAGATGCTGTGCAAAGACAGAAATCTCTGACTAAAAAGCTTTTTGTCTAAATAAGAGACAGTAGCTGGAGACAGACAGACTGACTAGGAGGGAAGGGAGAAAGCAAGAAATAAGGAGACAGTATTGGTCAGGATGGCGGCTAATAGTCTCAGCATCTCGGCAGACTGACTGATGTCAAGCTGAGAACTTTGGCAAAAGGCCACCCTAGTTCAACAGGGAAGGAAGGCAGCAACTGGAAATAAAATAGCAATATATAATAAATGGAGGGAAAGAAAGGAAAGTAGCTAGCAATCAATATAAATGAGAAGTTAATGAGGTGCAGAAAAATTATAAATGTATATAAAGGCACCAGAGACAAATCCATCCCTAAGAACATTACAAGGAATTTTTAAAGAAGGGATGCCAGGAAGAAGAGAAAAGCAAGAACTGAGGTAGGCCAGTTTCCAGAAGAAGGTTTCAAGATGGGTATTTGTGGCCCAGAACAGACATAAATGTACCATAAGCAATGTTGTTCTGTTATGACGAGGAGCTGGAAGATGCACCCATGTCTCACATACTTGACAAATTTTCTTCTGTTTGAGGCTAAGCAGTATCCAGACAACTAATCAAGTAAATTATCAAATGAATAATTAAAATATCACAAAGCCACCAAGAAATACTTATATCATGCAAAAGTGTTAATGGAGCAAATTAAAGTATCTGTCAGTCATCAAAGCAATCTTGTTTGCTTGTTGTTCTGGGGTTACTCTAACAAATTGAGTTTTATCACAGAAAGGTGCAAAATCTGAGAACACAGAAAGCAGATAAAATTTACATGGAACATGCCAAAACTATATGCTGCAGAGCACTAATTTTGACAAGGTTGTCAGATTCATGAAGAGGCTGCTCAAGTGTATCACATCCTGTACTCCAAAAGATGTTCGTGGTTGTAAATTTTCTAACCCTATCTTTAGTGCAAAACCAGGAGAGGGGTGAGAAGAAGCAGAGAAGAGATTTGTTATCTGTGCAGGGCACTGAAACCCAGTGCAAAGTGCAGTGCTGGATCATGCATGCACCTTTTGGTGTTACAGCTTCTCAGAATTTGAGTGAACTGTAGAAAACACCTATGAAATCATGGGATGGCTCCTGAAAATGCCTGTGTCACCAAGTTCTAGAGAGATGGATCCCTCTGGATTATCAGAAAGAAACATGAGAGGGATCTTGATTGCAATATGTAGATATGCTACTGGAGAGAAAGCATGGACCACTAAAGTAGTGATTTAAATGCGTGAAGTGGAACACCCTGAGCTCTTAATGGGAAGCCAGATAACAGGATTTAGTCGTTTCTCTTGGGCTTAACAAGTCTGTAACATCTGTGGGCAGACAGAGGGGATGGCATTTAGAGGAGGAGATGGTAGCTGTGCAGACAGCAACACACAATTCCTTTTAATGGGAAGAGGTAGTTCCAAAAAACCTCCAAAAGCACTTGGGTGAAGGTATAATATGAAAGCAAAGAAGACTGACCAATTCAAAAAGGGTCAGATAAAACCAAGAAAAAACTTGAAGCCTTACCAGAAGAAAAGGGAAAGGTTTAAAGCAGTGGAGAAGATGGAGCCAGTGGGGTGGAGAAAGATCCATCTCAAGGTGCAGGGTCAGGGAAATCACAATTTACAGCAGGATTAAAGTACCTAATCCGGAAAGAAATTTGTAAAGAATTTGCACAGTATAGGACATTGCAATTCCTGAGTTGTGATTATCAGCCAAGAGTCTGAGTTTTGCATCTTGAAAGGCAGGGCTGTATGTGGGACGTGGTCTGGAGAAGAGATGGGGAGCAGGAGGGGAGGAAGAAGGATGGAGACAGGGATGTTCAGGAGCTGAAAGAAGTCAGCAGTTTAAGAAGCTGCAAGAAAGAAGCTGAAAGAAGTCAGTGGGCTAATTCTTGGTAAAGCCATGTTTGTGCTGCAACGTCACCATCAGAAAATTTGCAGGTGCTGTGAGCACCACTGCTGGACACTGCACCCTCCCAGCCATTGACCTGCCTTGTGGATTTAGGTTTTCTTAAAATAGCTCTTCTTAATTTACCTCTTCCATTCACTACCAGTGCATGCCAGAATACCTGAATTTCTGCAAAACCCCAGCTCTGTGTGACAGGACATGTTCCACAGGGAGCTCATAGATTAATGCAGGAAATTTTTCAGCCATCCTTCCTCTCCTGGTGGGGGATCCTGAGAGAGAAGGATCAGCATTATCTCTCCCCATTCTAGCTTTGAAAAAGAAAATTCAGCTGTAAGGTTTCTGAAAGCTTCTTCTGCATTTCTTTGTGAGAGCAGCTTTGGGAAGATATAAATATGTATGTATATATATATATATAAAATCTTTTTTACAGTACAAGAAAGAAAGATGTCATTGAAAATGTTGTTCTTTGTCATGTATTTAAATTTCTCTTCACAAATTTAAAAAGTTTGCTTAAGCTCTTTTTTTAGAAGGAATGAAAATGCAAACAGTTCCATCAAAACTTTCATGTCATTAAAAAGTCTTTTCTCTTGGTTGAAAAATATTTAAATGGTAATTTTGACTAGGATCATTATAGAAACAAAACCAGTGTATAAAGGAATAGGAAAAAGAGGCTGCTTTAGCCATTACACAGTGTTCAGTGTCAAATTCCCAGTTTGGGGTCATATCTATTTAAGTGTGAGTCTTCCCTCCTCCCCTCTACTCCAGAGAAACCAGCAGTGTTCCTGTGCCAGCCATAGCTGTGAGGAGCTGCAAGGAGCACGTTCCCACTGTGAGTGACAGCCACTAATCTCCAGGTAATTCAGTAAATGTTCCTGAAGGAGTACAGATGACAAGACACAGGAGAAATGGGTGGTTACGAGGCAGGGGAGCAATGACAGCCACAGGGGTGGAGGCAAGAGGGGATTTTCTCCAGACGTGAAGAACACACAGCGTGGCTGCTTTCCCTCACACAGGGACCCCAAGGGAGAGAGGCAGGTGGTGCAAGACCAACTGCACTGGTCCCATGGTCTGACCCTGCCTGGCTAATCTTCCCAAAACACTGAACGAAACAGCTGGCGTGGCACTGAAAATGTCTTCCCTGTGCATTACACTGCAGGGGTCTGCCAGTAATTGCTGGAAACGGTTAATTGCTGGCCAGCTTTGATCTCCTGGAAATAGAAATCAATCCTCATACTGACAGTTTCTCAAAAAAGGGCATGCCTCAGCAGTCAGAGGCATCCTGCACTCTTGGATATATCTCCTGTCTCTCCATCACTCCCTCCCTGGCTCTTGGGAAAATTGTGCTGAATGGCAAAGGTGATGGAGGGACTGGAGCATGGAGCCTACACAGCTACCTTTTTATTCCACTGAAGGAGGAACTCCAGCTAAAGCTGTTAGACATTTCAAAATCAGAAAGCCTGGAGATACAAGCAGCAAGACACAAAATCTGAGTGTTTTCATGGGATCATGGGATTCAGCCTCCAGGACTGATCATAAACCATGTGAGCACAGCCACTGATGCATGTGTGAAGAGAACAGAACGTGTAGGTTGGCTTCAGTTGCCCAGATGCAGGTGTCCAGAGTCACCTGAGATGTTTTGGATTATCTTGTCTGACCTCCCCTGCTGTCCCAGAATGGTGTGAATGTCACACGGGTCCCATGTTGTATCCACCAGACTTCCCAATATGTTCAGGTAACTCACAACATGTGAACTGCTTCTAAACACCTCAGAGGAGTGTGTGTAGTTCTAAACACCTCAGCCTCCTGGTGGCTTTCTCATCAGGGGGAGTGTGTGTTAGAGGACTGCAGGCTGCAGCACAGGCACCCATGAGGCTGGAGCACCTACAGCTCCATGGGAAGAGGTGTGAAGCAGGGGAGCCCACATTTCCAGGGGTTCTGTTTGTGTCCCACCCGGCCTGGGGGGTGCATACAACTCAGTGAGGGTGCGGCTGCAAAACTGGGATTTGGGGGATTGTTTAGAGAGGAGTATTTAGAAGTCCACAGTTTTATATTAGCCTTGTATAAGCGTCTCCTGTTGTGGTTTTTTTGTTGTATTGCTAATATTAACCCTGAATATATGGAATGCTGATTAATTAGGTTTTTAACAAACTAATTGTTTAACTAAACCTTAAGTTGGTTTAAAATGCATTAATTGATCAATTTTTCCTTGCAACCCTTATCTTTGTGGTCAGAGAAGCCTGGAGAAGGATTCGACACAGCTGTAGTAGACTCAGTGCATGCTCATCTCCCTTGGCTCTGCTGATGGCTTTGACCCACCTGCCCTAACTGGAATAGCAGTTTATGCAGGTAGTTCCCATGCAAACTCCTTCATTTAGGTATTTTAACCTCAAGCTAAGCCATCTACATTTGTCTGTCTGAAAATGAGCTCCTTGTTCTAAACGCTTGAGACTGTAGACAAGAGAAGGAGGTTTTGTTAGGGGGACAATCATCTCATCCTGAACCAGGCATCTGAGCAGAGATAAACTGCCTTCTGCAAGTGCCTGTTTCTCTCCATCAGGTACAAACAGGAGATCCATTTGACTCGATGCCTGCTCCAGAGGATGACCACAGAGTCGTGGCACCAGCCAAACATGGGGTGCATGCAAGAGTAATCGAGTGCACAGAGGGACATGACAGCAGTGACTCACCACGGCAATGTGAACTGCAATATTCCTCTTGTTGACTTGAAAGTCTGTGCTTCAGTCCACATTAACTGCTACTACCACTCCGAGGAAGGGGAGAAATGAAGGAAAGTTACTGGTATTCTGGAAACTAAAGGTAGGTGACAAGTGAGGGGGTTGGTGATGCCTTTGGCACATTAACAAATAAACTCTTTTTTTAAACCCCATTTGGGAAAGTATGACTCTCCAAATAAGCACTGAAGTTTGTTTCTCATCATGTTGTATGCAAAGTTAAACATCAGCCTCTCCTACACTCTGTCGTAGCTTAGGGTAAAGCCTTTTAAATGTACTTTCATTACCTTCAGGAATAGTTCAGAACATAATAGCATGTTTCTCTTTTGGGCAGCATGATTAACCTTTCCTGGAACAACAAAGAATGTAGTATAACATCTAACAGCAAAATCAATACATTTTTTTCTTGCCTTATATTTATATATGCCCTCTTGCCATGACATCCAAGCAGGAGAAGGATAATTTTTCTCATGAAAGAGACTTTGAGTTCCCTGCCACCTCACGCCCCTCTTTTCTCTATTCCTCTGCTTCCATTACAAGCACCAAGATTTTGTCATTCCCAGATTTCTCCATTCCCATCAAAGCCTTCACAAACACTAAGATCAGAAACCTCTAATAATGTTAAGGAATCCTTTGCATAATCCAAATAGTTACTGAAAATACTCTGGTTCAGTTTCTAAAGAAGGAGAAACATTTGCTTGGTCAAATCACTTTTCAAATCACCCTACATAATGGGATAACACCGGTTAAGTTCAACATGTGGCTTGTTTCAAAAGCCTTAAGATGTTGCTCTTTCCTAAGGAATTGAAGAGAAAATGAATATTAGTTGTTTGCCGTAGTCAACCACTGCCTGCATCCGTATGTAAAATTATTTAGGCTGTAGGGAATTGCCTTATCTTCTGCTTGCTATTAAAAAGCTTTTATTTAGGCACTAGAGAAATTCTTTTTCAGGCAAACTGAAAAAAAAATCATTATTATTATCATTATAATATTGTATCATTAAAAGTATCTCTTGTATCAGTCAAATTATCTTACGTTTGTCTTTAGAACTTGTTCACAGTTTTATAATTTTTAAGCACTTTTCATCAAGAAGTGATTGCTACAGACACTTCTCAGGGGTGCTGCTGCTTCAGTCCTGATAGGACAACTGCAGCGTCTGAAATGAGAGCAAGTAATGAACAGCAAACCCATCCTGTTTAGGTGAAATTCCTTCTCATCCCTCCCCTGCTCTTCCCCCGGCACCAGTACTCTCCTTACACTGCACTTGAGAGCTCAGAAATGGATGAAGTGGTTTCCACAGAAGAGTGCAAGCTTTTTGATCTCTCTTGGGGACAGGTTTTATTCCTGAAGAACAGCCATTTCTGCTGTCTGTTCATTGAGAACAAATATGAGGTACATGAACAAAACCAGTCTGAAGTGTCCTTGGGGGTGGGAGAAATAGCTACAAACATTTTTTCCATATAGAGCATCTTGGTTCTCTCTGGGACACCAGTGAAATGGTGCATCCCCTCACTGGGATTTATTTTTCCGTATCTGGCCCTGGGAAACCAAGTTTTTAGCTTCATCTTCTGGAAATGCCCCTCTGCAGCTTTATGCTCTTAATCCAGCCCCATTGCCTTTCCAGGTGTGGGAATAGCATCAGCTTCCTATTTCTAACACTGACGTAAATTCTTCCAGCTCAAACAATCACAGGGCAAAAATGGCAAGGAAATTTAAAAGAAAGTAAATTAATTCCCTGTTTGTGTGCCTGAGTGTGCCCTGCTCATTCTACATCGAGACTCTTGTCTAGCCATGAACATTCCCTATAACATCATTCCCCACCCCAAAAATAAATAAGAAAGGAGACAAATCTCTGATTTATTAAAGATTTTAAGGCAAGAAATGGAATTAATAACTAGCTCCCCAACTCATAAATTAGAACTGTCATAGCTACATCTTGAACAATTCATAACATTGCTGAAGAAGTTTTAAAAGGATAAATAGAAAAGCCCATTGTTTCTAGCTCATAAACAGAAAAGCAATCTATTTGACATAAAGCTTGTGATCTAAATTAATATTTCATCATTCAGTAGTTTTATTTCTTGGGAATAAATTGTTTTCTCTGTTAATGGACCTGGGCACGTTTCATGATCAGTGGAAGAAATATTTGTAAATTTACCCCACAGGAGTTTTTGAAGAGCAGTGTTTTTATTTACTACAGAAGTTTCTTCCCCACTTTCAGGAGAAACCGTGACTGAAGACATAATGAAATAAGGTAATATCTGAGCACAGGTGAGGGACATTCACCAAGTCACACTTTGGCCTGCCTTGTGTTTTTCTAACAGCTTCAGTGTGGGGCAGAGCAAAGCCCAAGCACTGCTGGACCTGTAAAGGTCTGGGTGTGATGACTCAATTTTTCTCCTCAGAAAGCAACTGGATCTCCAAGAAAAGGAGCTACCAAAAGGTTGGTTGTGTCAGGCACACTAAACAGAAACTAGACACACAGACAAGTGCAAAACCACCCACTAATACCACCCCAAGCTCAGGACCCTTTTCCAGACATCTGGGGCATCTGAAGGAAGGTCCTAAACATCAAAGCATAAAGAGATGCTATTTTATAGGTCTTGTACCCTCAAAGGAGATCCCCATGTGCCCATTATAATAATCCCTGAGATGATAATTAAGTGGGCATAATGCCAGATAGGCATTTTATAGGTACCTTTTCTGAGAATTTGCAGGAGCAAGATGAGATTCAGAATAATGATAGTGTGAAAACACTGCCGTGCTCCATTAGAGGGTGAGTGTTATATTTAATACACGCCTATAATCCAGTAAGCACATAAGCTTCCATGTATTTAAAATAGAATATCTTCAGGGTTTCCATAATAAATTTAATACTTCAAAGACACATTGACTAATGGCTTTCAGATATTATAGAGCAGACTCTTCCATATAGGAAATCAATTAAAGTTGAATCTTATTGATTTTAACCCATTTCTCCATGCAGTTCAAACCAGACTTTGAACTCTCTTTGGATATAACCCCTATACTTTATTCTCCTCCACAGCTGAGGCAGAAGCAATTGCTAAATCTGATCAGAAAAAATAAAGGAAATATTAGCCTATTAGTTTCCTCAGTTTTAAAAATCAACAACTTTTCTTCTATTTAATCTACTTGAGGCGAAGCAAGATAAATTCCAGGTGACCCTGAAACACTGAAAGCTGGAAACAGGCATAATTTGCACATGCTTAAACCTGAAGGCTCATATGGGACCAAAGTGACAAATGGACATGGCACTGACTCTCTGCAGTGACATGAAAGTAATTTCCAGCCATCAGCCACCGTTTGCAGATACCCAGTGAAGAACAGGGTTGAATCATCCTAGGAAGTACTCTTGATGGGCAGCATCTCTATCAGTTTCTCATAGTGGGCTTTTTCTTCTGTAGGTTAAACTATAACTTGCTCCAAATAACTTTGCTAGATTAAGTGGAGGCTACTCCTAGTCCGTGCAGATGCACTTCCCTTAAATTTTGATTGAGGTGTCCATCCAGTCTGAAAGAAAGAGGCACTGCTGCCAGGTAGTTCATCTGATGTGTGCTAGACGTGATTCACATCGTGCTAGTCCTCATTTCTCTCCTTTGACCATACGAGGATCACTGAGGACTGATGCAGATAGAGGTGTGCACTGCAGATGTCTAAACCTGGGCAGATTAATGCTGCCTCGTGTACCTGTGTGGAGGGAACACCTTAATCTCACTGACAATAGCATAATGAGATTTTGCAGCTGGATGCTGAAGACAGATAAATTCAGGTAAAGGATAAGGCAGAAATTTTTGGCCATTGAGTTGATTGGAACAATACAGTTCATGAGGTTGTGAATTCACCATCACCCGAAGAACCTAAATCAAGTCTGGATTATAAAATATGCTCCAGCTCAGCTACAAACTTTGGACATGCAGAAATTGCTGTAGGAGTGAGGAAGGGTTTGGGATCTGTTGTGTCAGAAATTCAGTGAAAATGTTTTCTTCTGGAGCTCAGGTATTCTCTTCTTCCTGCTCCAGTTCACATAGAAAACCACATAAGAGCAAACACTCTGTGATCTGATTTGGTTTCTGTGGCAAACTGTAATGAGCAGCGAGATGAGAGGGAAACAACATCTCCAATGCAGGCAGCATCAACCTTTGCTCCTGCCCTCATCCCTCTGTGCAGCCTCACACTCTGGCACTGAGAAAGCTGCCCTGGACATACCCTTGATATCTCTGGCTGTCTTTGCCTTTTTGCTGTCTGGAAAATCACATTTCTGGATTGTTAATCTCCAGAAAGCCCTGTAAAATGCCATCCAGAGACCCATGTCTGACCAAAATGTTGGTAGAAGTTCTGGGCAATCATGGCATGGATCTTCCCACTGGCAGCAGGACCAGGCAGAGGTAGCAGCTCACTGGTAAGGAAGAATGGCCACGTGTCAAGCTCAGCATAGCAATCCCTTTAGGACAGAAAGTCACAAACTGAGCATTCCTGCTGAGTATCTCTACGTGTGGATGGCCAGCACAACAGAAACCAGAGTTTGGCCAGAGCAGTCAGCCAAGGGCTTTAAGTCTTGCTAAGCTTTGCTTAGCACAAGTTTTAAAGGACATGCAAAGTAAAGATGATTTAACACTCTCTTGTTCCTTCAGAAAGCTGGGGGGTTATTGGCTCCTTACCATGTATTAGAGCACTTTCAGGCCAACTCTCATTTACATCAGCAGAAAAGGGCCCTCTGGCTGACTACATGCACTGGCGGAGAATGGATGGTTGGTCCAGACACTCTCACTGGCAGCTCTGAGGACAAAGCAGGAACAGATGCCACTTCCCCTTCCCAGCGGAGAGAGGACTGCAGATCTGTCTCGTTGCTCTCAAAACTTTGGAAACAAAATCAGCATTGGAAATAAATTCCAGAAGCCATTAATCTGTCTCGCTTCTGACATGAAAGGATAAAATATAGTTCTGTTAAAAATAACAAAAAGCTGTGAGCAATATATTTTCATTTTCCAAATTACTGAAAGAGCAGAACATGAATCCTTGTCTGTCAGCCTGAGAAAATATTTTATTTTTCCTGCTAAGAAGCAAACATAACCAAGTGGCAGAGAGAATGCAGTTAGATGAACTGCAATGTGCTGCAGCCATCAAAAGACCCCAAAGATTGGTAATGAGAAACCTTCAGTAGATTTGTAATTTTTTAAAAATTTTTTTCCTCTCTTGAGTTACTATGTCATTACAGTACAAGGAGTCTACACAGCAGGGCCAAGAGGTCTGCACCACGCAGCCTCATGGAGGATAATAGTTGGGATGGTATTGTCATGGATGAGTGATTTAAATCCTTTAAAGAATTACCACCAAAGGTATTATTAGCAAAAGTGGGTTTAACATGAATTTGTGAAAGTGCAACTAACAGAGTTCGATGGCAAAGTTCACTTAATTATTTACTACATAGAAACTACATACAC
This sequence comes from Machaerirhynchus nigripectus, assembly GCA_013397975.1. Classification (NCBI taxonomy): domain Eukaryota; kingdom Metazoa; phylum Chordata; class Aves; order Passeriformes; family Dicruridae; genus Machaerirhynchus; species Machaerirhynchus nigripectus. The sequence continues at coordinate 612,059 of VZRQ01004629.1, read as the reverse complement.
AGTAAAATCAAGTTAGAATCAAGCTAGACTTATTATTAAACAGAAACTGAAGACGCAAAAGGGTGAGGCCTTCCTGTTGAGTCACAAGCTTCAGGTGGACCCTTGTGCTTTTTAAACTCCTGATGGAACTTAGGTGCAGCTAGAGCTCATCTCATTCTCAGACTTGGGCAAGGTTTATGCCTACGGGAATTGGCTCCATGGATTTCTCTGGTGTGAATTCAGCTTGCTGTCAGTCACTCCCTGAGGACCTGCTGTGAGTAAGGGGTCGCTCTGCCCCCGGCTAGGAAGGATCTCAGCCTCAGGACAGGAGCATCAAACCCTGCTCAAGGGGAGACTCACCCAGCCTGCAGTCCAGTTGCGATTTAGAGAGAACTTGGATTGGATTCATCCCGAGATCTGCTGTTAGTAGAAGGTCACTCTGCCTCAAGCAGCAGCCTTGAGAGGTGTCCCAGCTCCAGGCAATCCCCACCATGCAGCCACCCTGTCTGGCAGGGAGAGCTCAGAGAAGGCTCACTTAGGCTGTCATATTTATGGAATAAAGTGGTTGGCCTGTAGTCAGATGATTGCATACAATGGGAAAAGTATGCATGAAACTCCTTGTACCCACAAATTTCTTTGTTCCTTGATAAATGAGTCTTGGAAAAACCACCCTCTATTCATCTGTTAATTGCATGATTGGTGTTTCCAGCTCATATGCATTGATGCTCACTGGGTCACCCTGTTCCTTTGTGTGTTTCCTGGAGGAGTTCTTGGCCCATCTGTGGCTCAGGCCTTTATCCCCTCTGGAGCCTGTAACAAACTACCTAATTTGGTTAAGGGGTGTGCATCCATCACAGGTGTGCAGTGGTACACAAAGCCTTCTTTACAGATCCTCTGTCTTTTATTTTAAGACCTTTCACTATTTTTTTCTCAAGAGGAATTAAAACAGCCGTTTTTCTAATGTATTTCTGATAAATATTAGCATAGTGACTAAAAGAAGGCCACTCTCTCTTCTTAGAAGCCACTAACTATAACAATGAAGGGTGAAAAAAATGCAGGTTAAGGTGTCAAAAGTTCAGATTAGAAGAAGCATCTTAATTAAAGATCATTTTAGTTGTGGAAGTTGTACAGACATAAAATATACAGAAGCAGAGAATGGGAAAGCAAAGCATAAGTAAATTAATTTATAAACAAATGAGTCATTGTCTCACTCTAAGTGGCAAGTGGGAGGCAGAGGGATTTAATGAAAAGAAGGAAGAATGACAAGGAATAGGAAGGAAGGTCACACTTTATCACATCTAGCCTTGAATCACTGCCACTGGCTGTGAGGCAACGCGTCTGCAAGGAAGCAGCAGGAGGACAGAGCGGCTGTTGTGGCCAAGAGAGGATTTCTTTAAGGCATAATCCTAAACTTGCATCTTCTGACTTTCAGAGGCAACCTCAACACAAAGTTTGGATGGCAGATGCTCCCCCTGTAGCAATTTCTATTTGCTTTTCAGCCTCAAGGAAGGACTGAACCCTCCTGAGGCAGGGACCTCCCCACGCTGCCAGAGCCTGCCCAGCACCACCTGAAACTCCTCCTCTCATCAAACCCAGATCAGGTGTCCCTCTCTAAGATCCCCTGCCATCAGGGTTCCAGCAGGAGCTCAGGACCACTGTGTTCACCTGATCCTGGCTGCAGCAGGTGGGGAGTCCCAAGGGATAAAGCCCTGGAGAGGACATCCCTGCAGGGTCACTGTGTGCCTGGATGGTCAGTGGGGAGGGAGGACATGGTCTGATAGAACGTGTTCTCAGCAGGGACCATGTCTGAGAGGCCACAGGTGTAGATTTGATGGCTGCCCCAGATGTTTGCAAGCATCCAGCCACACCAGTATTATTTGGTGCTCACACGGTGTATGTGAGGATGCTCTGCAGGCATGTGCAGCACCAGAGAGAACAGTGTGCTGCTTTCCTGCCCATCTTCTTCCTTTGCACGTTGCGCTTCCCATCTTGTCTTCACTAATCCTTATTCCAAGAACAAGGGAACCCTGCTGGGAGGTGATTGCGTTATGTTTTTCTTTTTCTTCTCAAGTGTGTGCCGTGCTGTGAAGACAGGAGTAGCTCAGCATACCTGCCTACAAGGGACAAAATCAACATTTCTGACATTCTCCTTCTGGCTGCCCTCCATACACAAACTGTCTCCTGAAGCAGAAGTAAATAACTTTTTTTTTTTTTTTTAAGTAGGGCAATGAATACCCATCTTCCAGTATATCATTCATATTAAAATATTTGCATATAAATATAATCCAGAAAGGCATCTAGAGTCATGGTATCCTAAAATTAGTAAGATAAATTACGATCTAATTTAATTTCCTGCAAAGCAGTAGCTGCACCATTTCTCTCTGTGATTCCTGCTTTGATTTTAGATGATTTCACACAAAGAAAATTCAGGCTTGAAGGTTGCAGAAGTTTCTTCCAAGCATCTCCTTGCTTGGTGGAGCTATTTTTCCCTTCTTCCTCTGCCATGTTCCCCTCCACTGCTCTTGGCTGAAAAGCATGAGAGAAGCTCTGTGTTCCCTGTTCTCTGACCCTAACAGCCCCCAAACTGGAGAACATGGAAATGCTTTTGTTATGCAATTAATACAAATAAGCAAAAATCTTCCAAATCCTTTATGGAGCAAGGAGAGTGTTGCAATCCTGTGTGAAAGAAAGGGGATAAATCCCAATATATTTAGCAAACAAAGTGGAAGGATGGAAAGAGACTAATTCCTATGAAGAGAATTGGGAATGTCCTTTATGCTGCAGCAAAATAATCTGTAAGCAAGAAGAGGAGTCAGGTTGTGGTTTACTGACAGCTCTCAGTGCTCATGGTGGGCTCCTGCATTGGCGTGGTTGTGGTGGGACACAGAATTATAGAATGTTAAGGGTTGGAACTGAGCTTAAAGACCATCTAATCCCAAACCCCCCTGCCATGGGCAGGGATACCTCTCACTAGACCAGGTTGCTCGAGGCCTTATCCAACCTGGCTTTAAATAAACCCAGGGATGGGACAATGGGTCATGGCAAGGGCCAGCCAGTAGCAACCATTCCAAGAGCCCAAGGGCCAGAAACCTGGCTGGAGGGGGTGGGGATAGGGATGTCAGAGTTTTCAGGGACCCCAAAGGCTGTTGTGAGGCAGGAGGCAATAATCTCTTCCTCAGTCCGGCAGAGATAAGGCAGGAAGGACAGGGCATAAGGCACAGCAATTTCCTGCCTTGGAGGAGCCTTAGAGGATTCTGCAGCTGATTCTCGTCTCTGGGGGACCAGGGCTAAAATATCAGTCCAAGAAGAAAGAACAAATGATGCAATTGTCTGTAGAGTTTTATGGGATGCCTTTACAGCCAGCTCCCGGTTGTTCAGGGTGAGAAAGGAAATAGATGGAGAGGAAAAAGAGAGTGAAGGCAAAACCCTGAGCAGAGAAAAGGCAGCGCCTGTCTGCCAGGGAAAGTGACACCCAGCTGAGCAGGGATGTGGGGCCAGGGAGCTCCTGTGACCCTGTCATGGTGTGGATGGGGCCCCATCCACTGGTGCCTGGCTGGCACTGCTGGTCAGGGTCGGTGTTTCAACATCCTTGGCCTGGCTTGTCCAGCCCTGAACAAGGGAGAGCTGGAGGCTGACAGAGGAGCCCTCAGCACTCTCTTTCCTCATGCCATCTCAAACAGGAGTTGCAAACTAAGCAGCCCACCCCAAAGAACCTCCATTTGCTAAACACAGGCATCAAAACTCATGGCACATCTCCTGCCAGGCTGAGGTCTGGTGGGCAAACATGCTGCTTTGAAATTATAGGTTTCATTTTATCGGGGTGTGACAAAATGGACTGCATCTAAAGGCTGGATTTTGAGGGTTTTTTTAACTCATGAGAACCTATTAACACAGCCTGTGGTTTGACCACATCTCTGGTTTGCACTGGTGTAAAGCCAAGCATGATGTCAAGTTGTTGTTGCAAACAGGAAAGTCAGAGGGACTGTAACTTTCAAGTAGAAGCTCTTTAGCAGCTGAACAGTTAAAGATTATGTTCACTATGTTTTCCTGCCTTGCAATTTCCTCATTCATAATGTATGAGTGAGATCATTAAAAGCAACATATTGGCTGATACCATCACAGCTGCTACCTAACTTTAACACTTCATAGCGAGGAATAACATTACTCCTCTCTTATGTGTGTGTTTGGAGAGGGGAAAAAAGAGAGTTGTAGCTGCAAGAACAGGGTAAAATGTTTAACCTCATAGAAAAATCTTCACATGTTGGGCAATTGCACATTTGTTTGGAATTTGTTTTTTAAATGAATAAAAAATATTAATCTCTTTTTATGAAGCCTTTTCACCTTTTGCATCTATCACAATATGGCAACATATTTTTCCCCTCCACAAAATCAATATTACATTAACTTCCCTAATAAAAAAGCATTAACTCCTACAAGGAACAGAAAACTTCATCTCCAGGCAGAGAATTTTAAATTCTACAATCCTTGACTGTTTAGAAACATAATGATGATTATATTATGCCAAGGATGGGATGTGTCAGTCATATCAAACAGAGAGAAAGATGTCTTAGGGCTTCCAGGCATAAGCTCTGTGGTTGGTGTTTCATTTGTAGGCTGCCCGGGGTGCTGATCTGGTTAAATACATTAAATAAAAGTGCATTTAGGTTGACAGAAGGTGACTCTTTTAGCTGAAGAAAGGCACTGTCCATTTTTCATGGGAAATCTGAATCTTTACAAACTTTGGGCCTACACTTTTATTTTTTACTTTTGAGGGAGAGGAATGGAAAGTATTTGCCATATAAAGCTGGCTTTTCATTTCCAAAGATCCTATTTCATATTCCAACCTGAGACAGACGATTATTATTTATAAATCATGCATCACCTCTAATAGCTCTGTTCCATCACAAATCCGAGAGTTTCGAGGAGGGGGGAGGGGAGAAGAAGAAGGCCAAGTCCAAACCATCATGAAAAATGAATTAGCTGCCTTTGAAAGAGAGGGCATTCCCTCTGGGTGTGTAGCAACAACTCTGAACTAATCCCAGATGGCTGGTCTCACTCTGAACCACCTCAAGTCTGAATTTGCACATCTATGCCCCAGGCTGAGGTGATGCTCTCCCTCCCCTCACCCAGGCTTTGCACCATTCCAACACCAGTGGCTTGCACTGGTACACGTGGAGAACGGGGCCCCACGGGTTCATTAGTTTTAAACTTTGAGTCAAATAGCTAAAGCTGGGATGAAAGACTTTCCTTCTTGCAAATTCATAATTCATTTTGAGTGTGGCACATGAAGCAGAGGGAATAACATGGTCCTTTCCAAAAATCTTCGTTCAGGGTTTTAATTGTGTCTCAGGGGAATAAATGCAGGAGGGTTGCCTTCCTCCCCCCCACCCCCCTTCTTCCTCTGATAACAGCTTGGTTTTTACTACCATCACTTATGTCTTTTATGATTTCCAGCCTCTGACAGAAGTGCTCCACTACCCTTTCCTGTTCAATAATGAATGGACACATTTGAAGCTGCAAGTATTTGCACTTAGGAGCTCATCCAGGCAAAAGATATAAGAAACGTGACTTATCTAAACACCAAAAGCAGCCAAGGGATCGAGTAAATCACACACCCCACATTGCTGCTCCTTTGCTGTTCCTCTTCCCTGCCTCCTTGGTAATGTACCTAAGAGAAAGAAGGTGACAAAGCCTTGCATCAGATTTTCTGCTATTTCTCCCCAAACTGCTGCAAGAAGGATCTCAGGGAAGTTACATCAGGTGTGCCCAGTTAATGTTTGCATGTCAGCTTCTCACCTTTTACAGCCAGTGGAGAGCAACAGGCATTTTTGGCAAGCAGTTTATTTAAATCTAAGGAAGGTGCCCATAACAGGCCAGCTGAAGCTCTGTCCCTGGGAGTGCCTGTTTCCTTCCCTCGGGGAGCTGTGGCCACACTACAGGTGAGTGAGGAGGAGGTCTTTAAAGGGGACAGGCAAGTGCATCAGGGGACAGAAGACAGTGCTTGTGAGCTTGGCCAGAGCCTCAAAAGGAAACCATAAGGACACCCAATCTTGAATTTCTTTGTCAAGACCTATGAGGGTGTGAAATAATTACTCTTTCAGTAACCACTGAAGTCAGAGTTTAGTTTAGCATGTAACAAGGAGCAGGCATGGAAAGTAGTTGGAAGAGTGCACTTACAGTTCCTCTTTGGGGTCACTGGAAAGGTGCAGCACAACTGTGTGCAGTCTCTGGAGCAGGACAGGCTCTCCCTCTGCTTAAAGCCAGGCTTATGCCAGAGGGAGCGTTTTCCAAAAGCTGTCATAACTCCAGGTGCTCCTAAAACTCTCCCTAATCCCTAGGGTCACTAAGAGACCAAATCAGTGAAAAATCATGTGTCCACCTGAGGGCTTCTTCCATTCAAAGCACAGGGTTCCCTCTTTTCTTCTGAAACAAAACCAAGAAAAATGCTTTTTCCTTGCATCACTCTCTAGACTTTAATCTGAAATCTTAAAGGATGCACCTCCAAAGTAGGAGAGTCAGGAGCAGTTCTGCTTTCCACCTGTGGTGATCCAAGCCCTTCTTTTCCACCTCGCAGGCAGGAACCCCAAAACCCAGAATTTGAATGTGAGGAAGTGCTGGCTGTCAGCCAAAACACTCTTCTGCAAGTCAGGGATGTTGGTGTGTACCTGCTTGGGCAGAAGGAGGAATTAAGTGGACATCCCTCACCTAGAGAGTGGATTAACCACAAGCCTAAGCCAGGAGGGGAGCAGACAACACCGGGAGCTCAGGATGTCCCTGTGTGCCGGGGCTGCCCAGCAAATGTTCACCAGCCCTGAGGGGGTTTAAGGAAAAATGGGTTTGAATCCACATGGGCCTTGGGCATAAGAGAGACACCACGCTGATGAGCTCTGTCAGCATCTTTCCTGAAGGATCTTTTTCATGGCATTCAGCCAGTTTAAAGTTTTACAAGAGGGACACCTTTGGGGTTAGTTGCCACCAGGGGTAGTGCAGGGGCACAGGTGTGTTCAGGTGCAGAGCCACAGAAGTTCTTTCTGTGCTTTATCTCCACCCCTGTGCTTTCTCTCCATCCAACCCCATGTCTGGCTTTCATCCCAGTCCTGGAGATGACTCTTGCTCCTTAGAGAAAGTGGAAGAATTTAGCACTGTAGAATATGTAGGAGCTGTTGCCACAAATGCCCTCAGAAATAAACCCAGCCATTTGGGAGTGTAATGCACAATATTCACATGCCATGTGGCTTTAGGTTTGTAAAATGAAAGCTTTAAAAACACCTCTTGTTCAATCAAAAAAGAAAATAAATTATATCCACTGGAAAAGAATAATGAAATATCCTGCTCCTTGACTGCCTTCTGAATTCCAAGTTTTCTTTGGGAAGGAATGTTTTACAGCCAAGCCTGAAATCCCCCAAAACAGGGAACAACTGGCACACTGCATGTGTAGTTTCTGTAGTGCCAGTGGGCACTGCTGCAAAAAACCATGGCTGATATTCATGCAAAAGTCCTCCTTTTTCTCTTCCCTCACTCAGGCAAGCATCAGGAGAGCTTGAAATGTAAAGCACATTCCTAGATGACGATGAAAGAAAAATCACTTAGAAGAAGACAAGGAGAAATTGAAGTTACTCACTCAAACAAGTCAGGCTGACAAATTGCTTCTGCTGTCTCCATTCATCCACATAATGGCTCCCCCATTCCCTGGCCAGTTATAGAAGAATAATTATCTCTTTCAGATCAGCTGCCTTGGCTTCATCATAAATCATTTCTTTCCTCCCCTCTTGCACTACCACTGCCTCCTTCCCATTTTTATTAACATTTCCTTCCCATAAGCCTTTCAAAGTCCAGCTCTTTTGATTGACTAAATGCACCTGATGACCAAAAACCTCCCGTGAACTCACCTCTTTTGTCACTCAACCCAAAAGCCTTCTTTTCCAGCCATGTGCATGCCTGTGATGAGTTCATAGAGCTCAAATGAGAACAAGATGGTCATGTGACATAAAAGATAACACGAGATGAGTAAAATTGAGCCATGCCTGAACCTGCAAGGGGAACTTCTGGCCTTTTCAAAGCTCCAGACAAACCTCACACTGCTAGTAAACCACGGCCCTTCAAGCAAAGCATTTATGTTTGGGTGTAATCCCATTAAAGATGCAGAAGTCCCTGCAGAATGAGGCAAGTGGGAACAGCCACACCTGAGGAATCATCATGCAAGTTTAAGTTCATTGCTGGGTGTTGACAGGGCACTTGGATGCCATCTAGTCTGGGATGGACTTGCCCAAAATGGGCTGAACTCTATTAATCTGTAGGGCAGGAAATGAAGCCCCTTCCTTCCTCCTGCAGGTCAGATGCTGTGTCAGAGCAAAAAACACCTCTCTGTTTCTCTCTTTATCTTGGCTCCCTTTGGCACTAGTCAGTCCCAGAGCCTGCATGACCCAGACAATCCTCTGCTTCTGCCATCCCAAATTGTTCAGTGCTGGCAGAGAGATGCTTTGACCTCCTCCTTCTGGCTGCTTTAATTTACCCAGCTGACTGACACCTTCCCACTCGCACTGCTCACCTCTCACTCCCATTAGCCTCAGACCTTCAGCAGCCAAATCATGGCTCTGCTGGAGTCAATGACAAAAATCACATACTCCCAGAAAGCCCCAGTTTTGCTGGAGCTGTTATCAGAACAAATAGCCAGAGGGCTGATGCCCCAGTGATGGACAGAGTGCCTTCATGCTGAAATGCCTTTTTGTGCACAGTCCATTGGCTTCGTATGATTCCATAATAAAAGCTCTTATCCATTTTTCTGTCTACTATTGTGTGAGGTTTTCTAGTATTATTACAGTATCTTGGCTACTTTAAAGTTTCAAAAGGCCTTTTTAATACGTTAAATGAGCTGGTCAAAATTCCGTAATTTGCTGACAAGAAACAAGGGGGAAAATATCCAGAGCAGACACTGTGGATTTCTCTTCTTTTCTGTCTTTATGCTCATTCAGGTTTCCTGGAATACATGTGGTAAAGCCTCCCTGCCTAACAAAACTGGATAGAGCAAGAACTCCTGGGGGCCCTGGTGAAATTAATGCCAGATTTTCTCAGCAGAAAATTCTAACAGTCTTTTAAAACCCAAAAGGCCAAGTGGCCCAGTGGTACTTTTTTCTCCTTTTTTATTTACACATTCTGGTTCTCAAAAATGTAATAAAACAAGCTTGACACCCTACTTGGGCAGTAAAAATAAGCTACTAAGTTATAGTAGTAACTATAACTTAGTTATAGTAGCGTCCGAAAAGAAATTAAGACAGACATGCATTACCCTTTACAGCGACAACTGTCCATGGACAGCGTTTGGGGTGAAGTTTTATTCCCAAGGCCAGGTGCTGCAACCCTTAATCTGTGGGTTTTGGGGATCTCTGTGTTTTTTGAAGGTCCTGATGCAAAGCCCTTTGTTTATAGTGTGCATGGCCCTGGTTGACAGTAAAACACTGCTAACATAAGGCACAGCTGGCGGCCTCCAGAAGGGCTTTGGACAGAGGAGAGAAGGAAACAAGCACTTCAAATCGGAGCTGATGGATGGTGCCAAATCCATTTGCAGCACCTTGGCTTGCTTTTCTCTCTCTAATTTGACACAACCTCTTTCCACAGGGTGTGGTGGGGGCAGAGTGGGCTGAACCAGCAGCAGGCTGCAATAAACTGGTGCTCACCCATTTCCTTGGAAAGTCTGGCATGATTGCTGCTGTGGGGAGGGGGATTCACGTGGACTTTGGGAAGAAGTAGAGAGGTAAGAGTCTCAGCTATGCAGTAAGCACCTCAACTTTATATGTTGGTTTCTGATGTGCGTATTTCATGCTCCTTCCTTCCTTCCTTCCTTCCTCCCTCCCTCCC
>VZRQ01004629.1:569743-602184 GCA_013397975.1 Machaerirhynchus nigripectus | reverse complement strand
CTTCCTCCCTTCCTTCCCTCCCCCAGAGAGAGCAAAAGGTAGATTCATTGTCCTTGCAACTAAGGCGGGAGTAATTACATTATTTCTTTGCCTTGTCACCTGAACATACATTCTAGCCAATAAGTCATACATGAGAGACAAATCATGAAGGAGAAGGCCATGTTCCTTCCCTCCACTGTCTCTCTCCCTTGCATCATGAAGAGAACAAGCAGCTCTACTGCTGCCTTCAGACACAGCACAGCTGGGGTACTTCTCCCATCTCCCTGGATTTTCTACATGAGTAGGTTTCTCCAATTTTATTTCAGCTACCTGTGAGGAGAGGGAGACCTACCTACCTCAGAGAGGCTGGAGAGCATGAAGCTCCTGCTCATCTTTCTGCCCACCTCACAACACTTCTCATGGCAGCTTCTAGTTCTCCAGACATCCCTGTGTTTTCCCCTGTAAGGGACATGCCAACTGCCCGCACGGCTGTCTGGCTCCAGGAACTTTTCAGGAGATGTGTTCAGACCTCAGGGCCGCCATGGGTCACTGCAAAGTGAATGCTGGGGTGGCCAGGGCCTCATAGCAAAGAGGCCCAGGCCTTTCCTTCCTGTGGGCCATCAGGATAAGGCATTTCAGCTCTGGAAAGCCAGGCTTTACTGCACATAAACTAAATGTTTGGTTTCTGAAATAGAGAAATTGCACAGACACTCGGTAAGGCAGAGCAGAAATAAAGAGGATTTATAGCCCTATTTCTCTCTCTGCCCACCACATCCTTCCTTCCAGGCTTGCACTCAGCCAAGGCCCCCTGGCCCCTGGGAAGTGCTTTCCCTTGCATCCTTTAACCCTGTTGCTGCAGAAAACATGAGACTTGCTACAATGATCTTAGAGCCTTTAGCTGTTCAGGAATCCAGCTCTGCTCCTGGCTGCTGGCTCCATTTGGAGAGCTGAGATGTGCTGCAGCCTTGTGGGAGACATGCACAGCTTTGGGCAATTGTCGGGGCCCTGGCACAACTTCCAGCAAAAAATGCCCATCTCCATCAACTATATGTAGGGATTCAGGCCTCCAGACTAAGGCACTCTGAATTAAAATTCAAATTTGTGCCAAGAGCAGAGGAGAAACATCCAAAAAGGGGAGCAAACACTGCAGTTTCACATCTAGAGTTGGTTCCCTGCCCCTTCTGGACAAAGCCAGTGGGTGAGACAATGCGGAACTGTCCACAGCAGGGGGTAAATTTGGTTGTAGGGCAAATTCATTAGCTAAGAGGAGCACAGCCAATTACAGATGAAGGAATTTGATGGCTAAGAAGATGTGCATTAGGGTACAGCCAAAAATTTGGTGTTTGGATTTTGTGGGTCTTTTAAAAATGTCTCACAAGGTGGCCCTGAATGGAAAATTGGACAGAAATTGATGGAATACTCATAGGCAGGGACAGGTCTGTGGCCCCAGGAGATGTTATCCTGCTCCCTGGCTGTCCTAACGTTGTCAGGGGATGGCTCTTTGCAACTCCTTCTGTATAAATTCCTGATGCCACAGACTCAGATTTTGTAGTTTATCTGCAAGGAAGTGATTTAACATCCACTGCATTTTTATTAGAAAATTGTCAGTTCCAATTTTTAGCAGTAATATTGAGATCTAACCTGCATCTTTAAAATGCTTGAATGGGGAAGGGCTGAGGAACATAAAGCTGCAGCATGAGGCCACATCAGAATATCTGCAATGCTTTGTGTGTCTGAGGAGCAAGGGTTCAGCTTTGGGTATGTGAAAGAGGTGATCTACAACTTGAACCAAGTAGCCACACTTGGAGATAAAAGACTTGTCCAATAAGAGATAAAGTAACAAATCTGTCTAATCCAAAACAATAACAAAAAAGACTGATTTTGTTTACCGAGGTTTGCTAACCAATTTCACCCCATGACCTACAAAACAAAGCTCATATTTAAAATCCAATTCTCCGCTCTACTGCAAACGAACAATTAGGAAATAACTCTGCAATAGCATTGGATGTACCAGACTGAGACATATGCTCTTAATCACAGATAACAACAGTATTTATGGGAGGGTGGGGTGTTGATATAAATTGCTCTATAAAAAAAAACACAACCAAAAAAACATTCTGCTTAGAGAGTTAGTGAGAGGGAAGTATAAATAGGATCTGAAAGAAAACCACCACCAGTTTAGCTAATGCTTTTGTACAAAGAATGAACCAGAGCCAAGCCAGCCACATTTGTGAAAACTGGGCCATGTGGAATTAGACATAGTGCTGATAAAACTGCAGAAATGTCTACCAGCTGCAAGAGAAACTGAGCAGTGTACAAGATGCTGTATCTTCACACAGTAAGACAGCAGATAAGGTGGCCTTCCTAGTTACAGCTGGACATGGAAAGAAAAGACATTCTTATTCCCCTTTTACATGTGAAGAGTCGATGGGTGAAGAGGTGATGGCTGTTTCTTCGACAGGGTATAAAATAGGTTGAAGCCTCTTCTCTGGCTTTTAGAAAATAGTGTAGCTCAAGCCCATGCTTTTAATTACTTTTCTCTCCAAAATACAGTTCCAGTTAGCACAGCACCAATCCTGGCAGAGCTCAAGGGGTGTTTGGACAATGTTCTCAGATACATGGTGTGATTCTTGGCGTGTCCTGTGCAGGGCCAGGAGCTGGACTTCAGTGATCCTTGTGAGTCCTTTCCAGCTCAGGATTTTCTATGATTCTATGGGATGTCTCCCAGTTTGGAGACCCGAACTGTGGCTGAGCAAGGCTGGGAGAGGCTCTCTGGGACAGGCTGGACCATGCCAGGAACCAAGTGAGAACATGTTGTTTGAAGTGCCCCATCATTGTCATCTTGGTGCACAGAGTTCCTTTATCAGTATTTGAAACATTCTACAACAGACTAAGCCCCATATCAACAGCCAGCAAGAGGCTGCTGATATTCCTCAACAGACCCTCATCATGCTGCTTTTATAAAGGAAAAAAATATAAAACATAGCATTTTGTCTGGGGGCAAGACTATGGAATTTGGTGTCTGGCCCATAACTGTCAGCTAAGGGAGGATGTTAAACTGAGCCCTGCTCCCCCGCTCCCACCCAGCTTGGGTGAGGATGCTTACATGCTTCATCATGCCACTTTCATATTTTATTTAACTGAGAAGTCCATAAAGTCCCTTTAAATAGAAACAATTATTTGAATAATTTATCCAAGAGTAATTTCTGTTTCGTTCCCGAGCCCGCCGAAGCCAATATCGCCTGCTGCCGGGAGCTGGCACAGTGCACGTGCTGCAGGGTACCAGGAAGCTCAGAGGGCACACAAACCCCCATGTGCCCATTCCAAGCCTGCTCCTGGGCTCCTTCCAGAGCCTGAGGTCTCCCCTGACCTTGGAAACAAACTCTTCCAAGGTTTGCTGCAGGCCCACAGAGGTTTGAGGGGTGCCCCATCTCTCAGGAGCTGCAGGGAGGAGCACAGGGATGGGGAGGGCAAGGCTCCCCCTGGCTCAGCGCCCACCGAGCAGCTGCACCGACCTTTGCAAACACCCGGGAGAACAGCTGGGAATGAGCAAGCAGGGACGGGGATGGATTGGGAGCTGCTCTTTTCAGGGGCTTTCAGAGCTTGGATGGAAGCAGCCACGCACAGGTGTGCAGCCTGGGTAGCTAAAGCAGATCGTGGGGAGGGCTGTATTTATCAGTGTAACAGCCCCATCGTAGGAACCAATTAGCCAGTGCTTTCAAATTGCTGTGATAACACGCAGTGGAAGAACAATTAACCGCGGAAGTCAAATTTGCCAATTCTGGGCCCTCAGTCCTGTGCCTCTTCCTTGAACAAATAGAGCTTTAGTGTCATGTTAATTCTGCACAGCTTGTTGGGGTTATAAAGTACTCATTGTGTGCTGTGTGGCAGGAAAAAAAAAAGGACTAATAAAGAGGAAATTTTATTGCTGTGTCATGGTTTGTACTGAAACCTGACACTGTTACCAAAGAGCAACTTTTCCAGGTATTTTCTACAATCAGATGAAGAATGTAAATATTCTTTTAGCACTGGCTCCAGCTGAAGAATCTATCTGTCCTGACTAAACCTGAATCTCCATTTGAGCTGTAAAAATAAGACACTCTTAAGACACATAGATATTTTACTTCAGGATAGAATGTACAATATTCACCATCTCATAATTTATCTTGCTAAAGGCCAAAAAGATGCAGATTTGGTTAGGTCTTGGAGAACTGTGCATAATCCAGAATGCTCCAAGGAATAGATACACAACATTACTTCTGTCCCATTTGTGATCTTGAATAGATAGATCTTCCTTTTGCATTTCTTCTGACTAAGAAGTCAGTGAAAGGGCTTATTTTCAGCTAATTAGACTCCTGGAGATTGCTTCAACTCTTCAAGAACTACTAACATTTTTTTTTACATCTTTCTTCTTCAATCACAGAGAAAGCCTTTGTGCCACACTTGTTTTTTCTCCCGTGAAGTGATTATTGAAACATCTAACGACTTTGCTCCTTTGCTTGTTGAAAAATCTTTTATAAGTTTATGATAAACAGGCTTGTAAATTAAATAGATGATCAGACATCTGCATTCCAGAAGGTGAGTGGCAAAGTGTTTTCCCAAATGGCTTGATGACTGTGAGAACAAAAATATTTGTTTGTGATGCATCTTGAAAAGACTTAGTGTTTTCCCAGTGTCCTGCACCAAAAAAAACGTGTGTGCTCCTTGTTAAAAGTAATTGATAAGAGTTTTGGAGATGGGAGAAGGGCTGGGAAGATGGAAACCTGAACTCTCAACTTGCTATTACAGCAGCGCACAAATGGGACCAGGGTACTCTCAGGGTGGGCTTGTGGCATCACATCACTGGTTCTGAAAGCACACATAGCAAAGGTGAATGGACAGATGTCACCTTCTGAAAGCTGCTTAGGCCTTGTATACCTCGTGCTGCTTAACTTTCTGTAATTTACAGCTTCATTCAGTTTCAGGAGCGTTTTGAGAAAGATACTTTGGAAGTAGCTACACTCATTTCTAATGATCTTAAATGCCTTTCAAATCCTGTCCCCAGGGGCCTGCACCCTGCAGGCTGGTGAGGGACAGAGTCTTGGCTCTGTCACTTTTGATGTCCCTGCTTACGGTTTTTAAAGATGAGCTTTAGCAAATGAAGTTGCAGCCACCTGAGGTATTGCCAACTTCTGCCACTTGCTTCCCCCAGCTGCTGGCTGTGCTGGCCCAAAGCTGGATGGGAGGTTGGGATGTGGACCCTCTGTTTGGGGCTTCAGCAGCAGTGCAACCTCCATCACCCCTGCCTGAGACACAGGCCCCTGGCAGAGGAGGGAGACAGATGCTGAGTGAGGATCTGCCTCTGCCAAAACCATCAGGACTCGTGTGCAAGAACGTGGTGTCATTTCGGCATTGCAGGGCTCAGCACAGCGATGCTCAAACACTGCTGCAGCTCTGGGCTGTGAGAAATGTGCCTGAGCTCATGCAGCAAGTCAGCAGCACCCTGCAGGGGAGAGACAAGTCTGCTGACTCCCAGCCCAGTGCTCCATCCAAAGCCTGGCTTTAACTTGTTTTGTACCCAAAAGCACAGCTATTTGTATTCAGTGAAATAAACTGCATTATACATGTCTCTAGCAGTACTTTTAAAACATCAGAACTCCTATTCATAAGCATATGATTGCCCTTTTATTCTTCCATTTGTATTTCTTTCTCCCCGTGTTTGTCCTTAACACTTTAAAATGAATGGCAAGATCCCATTTCATTAAGATGGTAGAAAAGGTAACTAATGGAACAGTCTGGCCAAACTAAGGCTGTGGAAAACATCCAGAGCATTCAGGATATTAACACTGTCGACACAGAAGTATAAGAAAGTAGGATGGGAGCCAGATGGGTCAGGTTTCTTACTTGCTCTTGATTTTAAAATGTTTGTAGATGGAACTTTACACACGTTGGAGGGAGCCATAGTAGAGCAGTGCGTCTCCGTGGTGAGCTAAATCTGGTGGGAGGCCACTCCTGCCACCACTGCAAGTCTCTCCCAGCAGACATCAGCATCTTTTATCACACCAGCTGAGCTGCATCGTTCTGTTTTCCTGGTCCTGTGGAGCTTCAGCTGGAGCGCAGGAGCCTGCAGGGCCCCACCAGGTCTTTCAGTTTTGCTTGTCTGTGTTTGTTGCACTAAGGCTTGCAGCTCTGCTCCTACTTTCTTTCCTCTGTTTTTATACAGAAGATTCCCAGTAGCAATAATCTCCGACTTTTTATAGGTTCTGCCATGCGTAGGGTGATTCAGTCTGCAGCTTCCTGGTCATTTTGCTCAGATGAAGAAAACCCACAGCAGTCCTGGAGTAGCTCTCCTCTTCACCGCAGCCTCCTCTCCTGGATCCAGGTGCAGTCCAGCTGCCACCTCTCCCCCAGCATGTACCACATTAAGCATGATAAGCACTTCTTTGGTGTCTTAAAATGCTTAGTTCCTCCTGTCTGGCAAAGGCCAAAAGGAGACCCAAACTGGCATTTAGCAGCTTGTCAGGCTCCATGCAAAAGCCCTGGGGGCTGCTGCTCCTACTTGCATTTATGGATACTCATCTCTTTTGTCAAGGGACTCAGATGAAAGGTTGATGTTTCACTAAGGCGTAGTTACTCATCCGGAGCTGATGGAGCCTGCAGAGCATGGAGCAGCACTCTCTGCATGTCAGGTGTGGCAGCAGGCTATTCTGGATCCCTTTTTTTCTGTTTCCCATCCAGGCTTGGTGTCTGTCATTTTTTGGTAACTGCTTTCAGACTGGCTCAGGAGGAGATGGTTGTAATCTGGCCCATGGTCAGTCTCCTCTCTCAAAGGCGGTGTGGTCCCGAAGATGAACAAATAATACCTTAAATACCTAATTCTACCAGGGAGTACCATCCCAGGCCAGATTTTTTCTCTGTCACTTACAAAATGAGGTGATGGTGATGGGCTCCATAAGGCAGTCACATTCTGCCCTTAGAGCAATGCTACACCCTCTGAGACAAGCCAGGTGAATGCATTTTAGAGACTTGTGAACCATTTTGGGACTAGGGACCAACATTTTCTCTAAATATGACCTAAAGAGGGAAGCAAAGAAAGCCCTAAATGTGCAATACAGATGCCATCAACATCTCTTTCAGCATGAGGAACAAGGAAGTGAGAGAATCAAAATCAATGCAGTGCCACTACTGCCAGTGGAGCTCTTCCAGTTGATGTGGTCCTCTCTTTCCATGCTGCCTTAGCACAAAAACCATGTGGAAAGGGACAGCCTTGAAGACTTCCACCATAGCCCTCTACTCACTCTGGGCTTTGGCTGTCACTGTGCATAATAATGAATGAACAAAATGATAACTCAAGTAACAGTGTGTATTGATGGGAATGGTTTTCATTTTGGTTAATATTTCAATGAGGTTCCTACCCTCCAAGGGGACTGCAGATCAGGGAGGGGTTGGGCTGATGCAGAAGAAGAAAGGGACGTTTCTGGGCGCTGATTGATGCTTTATTGGGCTGCAATACCAGAAGCTTCTGCTTGCAAAAATGAAATGTTAGATCTCTGTCTCTCTCAGGGTTTTATTTTGCTAGTACCTATGGGAACCAGCTGGGCTGGCTGCCTAGAGAAAAGACAAAGCAAGCTAGTCAGGGAGTTTGTGGTGATTTAAGCTAGATGCTGATTAGTGATTCACGTTTGTGTGAATAATAAAATAAGTATGGAGAATGGGAACAGTTTCCAGTGTATTTCTCTATTGCTTCCCAAGCAAAAAGGGAGCTGCTGTGTATAAGGTAAGGCTGAGAATTTTCCCTCCGCGGCAGACCTGGTTTATTGCAAAGAAGAGAGCAATACCCTGGAGAGAGAAAGATGTACAGTACTGTCAGTGTTAGAAATTCCTCACTGAGGACGTTTGTGTTAGTGAATTCACTGGGAGGGGGGGGAAGAAAGGTAACTTTTTATTTGAAACATAAACAAGAAATACTCTCTCAGGGGCAAGTGACAGGCTGAAAAATTTGGAACAAGACCCCATGGGCATGCTCCAGCAGTGGGAGAGTTGCAAGAGCTTAACACTTAAAACCCTGCTCTGGAGGGACAGGGCTGGTGCAATTTACTCTCTAGATACAGCCCTACAGCACTGCTGCTGGCCTGGGTCAAGAGACAAGCAGCCTCTCATTATCTCTTTTCTCTGCAAGAATTCAGTCAATTATGGGCAAATTCTGAGAAAAAGTTATTTGCTGGGCTTTATTGTGAATCTTTTGAAATGTGCTGTCTTGTTTCAGTGAATAAAAAGTACCATGATTTGACACCTGAAGCTTTATTTCCTGCCTTTAAAGCAGAATGGGTCATTTCTCAGCAGACAGTATCTTCTTCAAAAGACTATTGTACTGCAGGATTAAATACCCTGCCTCAGGAAACAGCATTAGAGACTCTGAACTTCTTAAGTGACTTTATAAAATTTGGAGGTTAGGAAGAGAGAGACCTGTTGGTTTTCAGCCTGGCTTGAGAAAAAAGCTTCTTTCTGTAAAAGAATCAGAAAAGTTCTGGAATCAGACGGATGGTGGAGGAGACCTCCCTTGCAGGCTGGTGCAATTTCTGGTGGAGCCAGGAGACATTTAACACTGAGAGGAGCAGAGCCACTGCCGTGGAAGGGAAGTTTGACTAAAGAGGCTTTGGGGTCTGACCTGAAGCTCCCTTCTCTTAGTGCCCAGAGGCACCCTGCTATTGAGGCTGGACATGTCAGGTCCAGCTGATCTAAAAAGCACCACGAGCTTTTTTGATGTCACAATGTCATTTGTTTCCAACCTCACCTATAGAGCTGTATGACACACTGTCTGTTTTCTGATGGCTCAAATAGCCTCTAGCTGTCTTTTCACAGCTGTGATTGCACTTCTTGATACCTTCTTTCCTTTCCAATTATTAATTTGGACATATCATCTCCTGCATTTATTTCTCTACCTTCCCTTTTTTTCCCTCTCTGTCCTCACCACCAACTTCTGCCCTCTTTTCATACTTTTTCTCTGCTTTGGGATTTCTCACCAGAAGTCACTGACCGTGCGAAGAGGATTTGTCCAAGCCTGGGATTTTGCTGCACAATCAGAGAGGACTCTTTAAGTGTCTAAGAGAGATAAATCATAATGGAAAATAGCTGCAGTATTCTAGTTCTGTTCACACAGCTCTTAAAATAGAAAGAAAGGACTCTTTGTAGGCTGCAGTTCAGATATTTGTCTGATGCCACGCTAGAAGGACATCTGACTCATGAGCCCAGTTGGATTTAGCTGCAGCATTTAGAGATGCCACCATGCTGAACTGTCTGCCCTCCCCTTTGACCAGTGGTTATTGTCCTTGTACCAGAAATAGAATGAAATGGATGTCCTCGTCTTAACCTCCCCATGCTTGTCAGCATCCACAGTATCAGCTCAGGACACTGGTGATGGCAGGTTTGCTCTAAAGAACTGCTCTGCCAGTTGAGGAAAAGACCTGCATTGTTTCTGCTGCAAGGTCTCTAACTCAGGCATAGGGGTGCAGAGAGCACTTGGGAATCTGTGAGTTTGACTCCCACCTGCACAGGGCAGCCCACACAACAAAAAGGTCTGGCTTACCAGAAGCTTTCTGGGCATTTTTTTGCATCTCTGCAGTCAGCAGAGTACTGAGAGGAGCAAATCCTGCACCCACCTGCAGTCATCTGTGTAGAGTGCAGAGGGCAGAATGGAAATGCATTTTGAATGTGAATTGGACTTTGAGATGATGATTGGATTTTTTATTGCATCCCCATGTGTCCAGCATTGTCGGTGCAGGAATCAAATGGCAAGACGCTGTCTGCAGCATCTGCAGAGAGACAGTGCATACATGAACAGGCTCATGGGGGTGGCATGAGCAGAGTTCCCAGCCCTGGCTAGGGGTAGGTGAGGGGTGCATGGCTCTGCATGGGCCTTCAGGCAGCTGTGTGTGGGGCAGGGAGTCTGCTTTTTCCAGTACTGGGAATCCAACCACTTCCTGCAGCACTGAGTTCTCCCTGCATTCAGCCTGACACAGATAATGAAAACAGACATTAATTTGGGTCACAGACAATAAATAATTCCAGGCTACAGTGAACCTTAAGCCACATGAGAAATAAGGCTTCGGTCTGAATATGAATGAAAAAGCTTTCTAATTCGTCCAATGTGGGCTGGGCAAGCTGAAGCCTTGACCCCATCCATCCACCTCGAGCACAGTCTGTGCTGGACACAAGCCCTGGTCAGTCTGTCTGGCCTGCAGATGCTTGCTGAATGCACAGGGTTGGTCTCAAGCACTGGACTGGGACAACTTTCCAGCACCCCCAGCACTGGGTAACACCACGTTACGGAGCCTAGAAGGGGTGAGGAGCCTTTCCCCTGCCCAGATCAGTGTGTTCCTGTAACCATGGGAGCTCAGGGGATGTGGGAGCTGGTGACACGGTGCCTTGAGCAGCAAGAAGGGGAGTGAGGGGGGTACCCAGCGCATGTCAGCTGGCTGCAGATGAGCCATCTGTTGCTAATGACTTCCCCAGACTATTGCTGTGCTTTGGGTCTGAACTTCCAACCCAGAGGTGAAAGGCTCCTTCACTTACTGGGCTATTAATTGTCCAAACCACCAGTCCAGTTCTTAAGTGGAATTAATGGGAAGCCAGAGCTGGAGCTTATAACTGGGAGGAGCCTCACAAAAAAGATTAATAAACAGTGGAGGAAAGGGCTTGGGAGGGCGTGAGATCTGGGCAGTTCATGCACCCAGGCTGTTGTCACAAACCCTGACAAACAGCTGGCCCAGGGCAGAAAGTCCCACAGGGCCTCTGTTTTAGCCCAGGATTTTTTGGTTCTTTCCTGAAGAGCAATTTTCAACAAAGGGGAACTCTTCGGTGTTTCAGTTCTGCATTTCCATCCAAAGCCATTACAAAGCCTGGATTGCCTCTGCTGTGTGAAGCCCACCAAGGTAACACAGAGAGGAATTTCACCGGCATGCTTCAGCACAAGACTTGGATGTTCATCCTCAGGTTAAAAGCCACATTATTTATGGGAGAAGAGATTCCAGTGCAGTTTCTAGGGTTACTTCCCTACAATTTATATCTCTGCCATTCATCAGACCCCTTCTTCTCTGTGCATAAGTAGGCTCCTTATTTACAGGGTATGCAGCATATGCTCCAAACAGCAGGAGGAGGGGGCTGAAATGGGGTTTACCAGTGACTTACCCACTCTGCAGATGTTTTATCTGACGCTGATCTTCCCCATCCAGTGAAACATGCTCAAGTGAGCAGAAGGTGTCTGCTCACTAGGGACACTGCTTAGATGCTAAGCCTGCCAGAGACACATGCACACACCCAAGATGCTGAGGCACTCAATGCAATCACAAATGTTTTAGAGGTGGGAAGGTGCTTGTTCAAATAGTGCATGATAAAAAGGAGTCTTTTCAGCTCTTTGGGACTGTGGTGGTTATTTTCAGGGCATCTTTTTCTTACATTTCTGTTTAAACACCAGAAGAAAGCTGTTTGAGCTGCCACCTAAGAGGAATAAATAACATGAAGAGCCATTTCACAGAGGGGATGGCTAACCTGGTCAGCCCCCTGTGTCTTGGACGGCTGCCGTCTTTGGCTGTCATGTTGCAACCCTGTCTTCTCTAGACTTCAATGGTCCACCGTGCTCTCCACCAGGACAGCCTTTGAGGGCGGGATTGATGGACACAGGCAGCTCCTGAGAGCTGAAGGTTTTATCCAAAGCTTGTTGACCCCAGGGGAAAGATCCCTGTTCGTACATCACACTGCCGTCCCTCCCACTCAGCATGGACACACCCTCTCATCCATCTTCACAGCTGATTATTTTTAACCAGGGGCAGGAGCTAATATTAGTGATATTTTGTGGTGCAGGATGTGCCTGTCCTGCTGGGAAAACAGGGTTATCCAACACACAATCCGTATGGATTTTCAGCAGCTTTTCTCAGCATTAGCCAGGGCTCATGCATCATTGATTTCTCAAGTGCTTTGGAAAAAATAACCATAACATAACAGAAATAGTTTGTCCATCAGGCTCTCTCAGAGTGGCAGGGCCATTGTTTTCAGACCAATAGAGCTGGTAGGTGCTGTAGCTGTGTTACAAGACCACAGAAGCTTCACATCTCCACCGAAGTGTTTACGTGGCTGCTACAGACAGGGCACAGCCATCTGTAGTGTTAGTGCAAGTGCTTTTCCATTCTTTGCATAAATTAGGAGAAACATATTATTTTGTGAACTGCTGCTTGTAAAAGTTTTGGCAGAGGATCACAGTTAAAAAATAGATATTTATTTTTTAATGCACGTGAAATGATAAGTAAGGGTTGGGACAAAAATTCAACCCCAGAGCTACATTTCAGGTTACAGGGGGAAAACACGTCATAATTTTACCAGCAATGAAGAGAATCCCTGGAGTTAATTACAGTGGCACTTTCCCATAGCTGGAGTGAAGCTCTGTGTGTCAGCACTTCTGCTCCTCTCAGGGCTCTACAAATGGTGCCATTGTAGGTGCCAAGACACACACAAAAGCAAGATTCAAGGGGAAATCATTCTTAAAGTTGTAATTTTGGAATGAAATGAAAACCAAAATGTCGCCCTTCAAATGTTAATGAAGTTTGCTCCTTGTTGGCATGCAGAAAGATCTGCACTGGATAACACGTAGGTTAGCAAATTGGGGAGAAAATGCCATTAGCACATGACAGAGCCTGTTTTATTTGTTTATTAGTGGATTTCTCATGTATGTGATAAGACAGGAGCAGCATTTCCCATCTCTGGCCTTTGTCCAGCAAACCCCTGAAGGACATGCTTCACTTTGAGCATCTTAATCCTTCTTCACTTTAAATGAATAAATCCAGTCGTGCTTGACACAGATGGAGAAAAGGGAGAGAATGGAAGTTGGTGTCGCAGGGTAGGGGAATCTGATGACAACCTGTAGCTGGAAAAGAGTGCCCAGTGTGCATATATATGCATAAATGTTATCTGTATCAACCATATGCATGATTAATATTTTAACTGACTGGACCATGTTCTCTTTACAACATTCTCCATTTCTGGCATTAAACAATGCTGTGCATCAGAGCTGGACACTTCACTGGCTAATTTCTCCCCATTTACTTAAACAAGACAATAAGCACAGTAGATTTCTGCTTAAAGGTTTTGGAAACTCCATTTATTCATTCTGTCATTTGAAGTCATCAGTTAGGGGATATGAGTAGGCAAAAATGTTATTTTATGGTTTGCATGATATGCACATCTCTTAACTGGCTAATTCCTCACCTCTCTGCACTGCAGTAATCAAGGTGATGAAAGTTTTAACAGGTTGGAGCCGGCTCCACCTGGTTCAAGAACCACCACAGGCTTTCTTGGTCCAGTTACTGTGACTGATATGTTCAGGGGCAGACTTTTGGATTTGGAGATAACTGGCATATTTTCCAGCTCCACAGTCATCCTCTCAATCTGTTTGTGCTGTTGTTACCTGCTAAGCTTCCTCCCCAGCTTTGCTGGATCCAGTCCACAGCACAGTAAGGCACAGGCAGGTGATGCTGAGCCATGCCAACCCCCACCTCCTGAGGTGGTCACAAAATACAGGGGAAATGTTACCAGAACTGGCTTATCCCGGATCATACGCTGGAGGTTGGATAGCTGGTTCAGTTTCCACCCACTTGTGCTGCTAATAAGGGACAGAGAACAAACAAAGCTGCCCAAATGAAGCTGTCAGAAACTCCCCACAACAACAGGAGCTTTCTTAGGTGACAACAAGCTGGCTTAGCCACCTTTCTGCCAGCCTATAAAATTCGGTGTAATGAGAGAGCCAGGGAGAGGATGAGGCTGGCTGTGTGGCACGCAGGCACATCCTTGGCAGCGGCAGCACTTGGAGGCAGGAAAATGAATGCATTGTCCCATTAGAGGCACTTGACTTGCTGGCTCGTGTCCCTGTGGAGCCCTTTGTGGACACGGCAGAGCGCAGACATTCAGGGCTGCATCCAGCCCTGCTCTAAATCACTTTCTGACAGGACACTGCCGTTCCCCGGACTAACAGGTGATGAAAGCAGGATGGTGTGAATCCCCCTGTCTACACCCCCCCTGAATCCACTCGAGGTTTTGCAGAGCTCCCTGGTCCGGGACTGAGAGCAGAAAGGAGCTTTGTGCTGTGCCACAAAAGCCCTGCACTCTGCTGAGCTCAGAGGGACCTCAAAGCAAACCAAACCCAAACCCTTTTATTCAGATAGCCCTGCCCCCATAAAAACCAAGCATCTCCCCAGCTCAGGTGCAGCAAAGCCTTCTTTTCTTCCTCATTTCCAGGATCTGTTTAACCAAGTACTGCTGCCTCCTCTCCGCCCCTCCCTCCCTTGAGCAGCTGCCAAGGGCATTTGCAATGCAGCTTGGCCCTTAACGTTTTGCCCTAAGCAAGCAGCCAGGACTCCAGCTGCCTAACTCCACTGCAGCTGGATGCTCACAGAGAGCTTCAGATTCCCAACTCGAGATAAGCCAAGATAGCAAGGCTGAAAATACATTCAAACTGAGGCTTGTATCTGGGTCACAGAGCTGCCAAAACCACCCCCGTTCTGTTGAAACAGCTATTGAATTTGCTTCTAGAAGGAAAAAGACAGTAACATGCCAAGTGACACTAATTGTTAGGCAGCACTGAGCAAGCATAATGTGCTCCTACAAATTATCTGGGAACATTTTTTTTTTTCCCCTTTTTTTGTAATGCATTTTGAGGGAGGAATGGGGAAGTTGATCAAGGTGAATGCATAATCCATGAAAATCTGTAGAAAGGCATAGTTTTTCCAGGGGTACACTTTTAGTAGAAAAATGTTACCTGTGGGTTACATAATTGTTGGGGAAACGTTAAAAAGTTCTTGCGGATTTGAGGACAGCAAAATCCCTGTAAACCACCAAAATCATCATCAACTTCTATGCCAGTGCTACAGGGAGAAGCCTGCCTTTCGTTTGCACCATTTTCAGCACTGATTAGGAAGGTGGAGATAGCATTGGGTGGAAGCCAGCCCCTGCTTTGGAAAAGGTGATAAACTACAGAGAATTCAACAGTTCCAGTTCTTTCTTTTCTTTATCTATACACACAAACTTATTTTCATCATTGTGAGTTTAGAAAAGAGAGATCAACCTCTTTAAAAAAAAAAAAAAAAAAGTGCCCAAATTTGCTCTGCGTTGGATTGGCATGGTGGATTTGTGAAAGATAATTTAAAACACAGCTTAGTACTGGCAATGCCCAGCAGAAAAATCCTCTGGGATGAATTACTTTTAACAATTTCAGACTAGCGAATTGAGGGCCAGTAGGTTTTGTTTCTGTTTCTTTTATCAAGTCTTGATATAAAGCATTTCACACCTGCATCTGTTCCTCTTTCCCAAATTAAGGAGTACAATATTCAGCCAGGAGGAATCCAGATGACTATTCCAGGACAAAAGAACTGTACATCTTAAATAAAGGTGACAGAACTTGGTGATTAATTTGTCTCCTTTGTTTCTCTAGTTGGAGGAGAAAAAGACAGCAAAGGAGTAATTATACTTAACTGCACCAAGAGAGTTTTACAGGCCTGAATTCATGAGCGTTTTCAAGTTCATGGAAGATCACCAGTTATGAGACACTTCCTAAGTACAGGGCAGAACTATGTGAAGGCAGGAACACGTGACCCAGCAGCCAAAGAGTGGTGCGTTCAGCTTGTTTGTGTTCAGCTCATTTGTGCTTTTAGTTCTTTTTTTAGAGAGCTCTATATGAAAGTTGCAGTGATTTTGGAGCATGGCACATGGAG
This sequence comes from Machaerirhynchus nigripectus, assembly GCA_013397975.1. NCBI lineage: Eukaryota > Metazoa > Chordata > Aves > Passeriformes > Dicruridae > Machaerirhynchus > Machaerirhynchus nigripectus. The sequence continues at coordinate 586,471 of VZRQ01004629.1, read as the reverse complement.
AGAGGCTGTCATGCACCTGCCCTGGCTGCTGGGTAATACAGATGTGCTGCAGATGTGTGTGGTTGCACTGACGTTTGGGTTTTACTTCTACCATTGACTCTTTTCCAGGCAAGAGTGGTTTGGAAGAAAGCATTTACACAGTTTTGAAACCTGCGGCAGAACACTCCCAGCTGCTGCTCTAAGCCCAGCAGAGTCAGTGGGAGACTGACTGTGGCAAGGAGATTTCACCTTGGGAAGGGATGTGGACATTTCACTTTATCCATTCTGCTTTTTCTTTAGATGAGCCCTGTTTAAAGACAAGAAGGTGCACAAGTCTCCAAAGCTTCCCCTTAACAAGGGAAAAGAAAAGGGAAGCAGGCTTTCAGGTGAAATATTAGAACAGCATCTGATGTGAAATTATTTGGGATCTCCTGTGTTCCCTGATCATTGCTGGATCTGGTATGAGCAACTGGAGGCTGCTTCTGAAGGAGCAGTGGCAGCAGAGCAGCTTCATTGCTCAACAAGCAGTGACACCATTTAGTGCAATCGTTCTCCACCTCAGATCCAATTGCTCTCATGCCTAGAGCTCACACTGATTTTCAGTGCTTTAACTAGGGAAGAAATGTGCTCTGGTATGTAGGTTGTTTTCCCATTTATTTACACTCTTTCCAAGTGGGAAAAAGGAGGAAATAAAGGAAAAAAACAGCAGTGGCACAGCTTCAAATCTTTTACAGTCAAATGCAGAGGTAAATAGGAAAAGGCTAAGCCCAGCCTCTGCAGTTGAGCCCTATTCAAAATACATGAAATATTCTTGATCCAGACATCTGGATCCAGAGGACATTGAAAGGAAACATTGAGCTGAACCAATGAGCCATGTGAATTTTAGCCCTTGTAAAATTCACTACAGTAATTTCCCATCTTTAAAGGTGATGGTAGCTTTGTTTTCCAATTTGGGTTTGGAGAAAAACAGAACACTGAATGCCGTTGTCAGAACTGGGTGACACTTGACAAGAGCATAAAATAATTTTATTCCCGGGTAAGTCTGACAAATGATTTGGCCTGGGCAATTTAACAAGGCCATAAGAGATTGGAATCACTACAGAATGATTTCATGGCCAGTGGGCTGGAGGCAGCTCTGTTTATTTCTGTCTAAGCTGTGGGTCATTAAGGATGTATGACAAAATACGTTCCAGGACTGAGGATTTGAGAAGCCTTAAGATGAAATGGTAGCAGCTGCTCATATCACAGACAAGGAAGAAGATCCTTTTGCCGGCAAATTAGAGAAGAATGTTACCGAAAGATGTATTTTCCCTGCATTTTAAATGTGTTGTGTACATTTCTGCATTGTTGCCAGCCTTGGCTGAGATTTAAATTTGCACTGCATGCTTTTACAAGGATATTCTTTGGTTTGCAAAAGTGCTTTCTAAGAGCTTTTCCGAAGCATGCTTTCAGTGCGACTTACAGAAACACCTTTTAAAAGCAATAGCCACTTAGAAGTGACATTTCTAAGGAACATTTCCCCTTTCTTTGCCTTGTGCTGTTCAACCAGAACTAGCTGCAACTGTGAGGAGCAATAGAGCCTCAGGGGACCATATGCTGCTACTAACAGGCATTTTCCCTATGTAATTTTAGGAGGTCGTCACGTAAGAGGTCTCAGATCTGTTACTTACTGCTTCTTGTGACTTGGACCCTCTGGAGCAGGTGCCCCATCCAGCATCTATGCATCATCCATAGAAGCCTGCTGACATTCAGGCAAGGTAATGTTTCTTTTTGCTCGATTTTGCTTTGTCTTTTCACACATCTTGTCCTCCTTTATCTTGATTTTGCTAACAGTTTTTTCAATTAACAAACACTTTACTGTTGCTACAGCAAATACTTCCTCAAGCATGTGCAAAGCTGAGCATTTAGGGGTATTTTCCTGAATCAGGAATTCTTTGCACAGTAATGTCCCACAGTGTGTGTACAGACAGAAGGCTTGGGTGGGGAACACTCCCCATAGATGCTGCTATGGGAAAACTGTGAAAAGCTGACCTTTTACTTTGGGGTAAAAAGCTCCTTCTTTAATGTAGTTACTCCTTTTCTCACAACTAAAAGTTGCCATGACAAAAGTTCTGCAAATGGGTCTCACAAGGCCCCTTTTAGAATAGTTATGTCCATCCTGTTTTCCACATTTCACAAAATGAGTTGAAAACTTTAGAAGGTCCAGAGAAGATCTCCAGGGTTACTTAAAACTTAGATATATCTCTCAGAGTGATACATTTCACTCATCCAAGAGCCTCAAGATATATTTAGTTTACCTCTATCTAAAATTAAAAGTTTTCTTGATCATACTTTGCAAAGGTCTACCCAGAGAAATGTCAGGCAGCCTTTGGGAGCTCATGTTGGGAGCCAGTTGTTAGAAAATGAAACTGGACCAGGTCACTCTCCTAATGAGGCACAAGACCTGTCAGGCTAATTAACTGTTTAGATAATTTATCTAGGGGTATCATAGATCCTCATGTATTTGATATATTGAAGCCTAAGTTGTGTGTCTTTCAAATACGTAACAATAACAGTGATGAACTTCCAAAAGAGGGGTTATGAGAGGGATTCTTTCACCTCTCTTAGGAAGGTGGACAGCTTAGATCATCAAAATGGTCTCTCTGGCTACAGTAATGTGGCTCTTGTGTTTCCTCCATCAGGAATTTGGGCAAGTGGAAGATCTGGCTGGGGTGGGTTTTGTGCAAAGCTTAGTGACCTTACCACGTCCCCGTGAAACAAGAGTATCTTGGCTGCACTGCTGTCAGGCACATCTTTATTTAAAAGGTACCTTCTCACGGACACCTCTGCTCCCTCTCTCTGTGTAACAGAAAATAATGCCTTTTGCTCCATTACCTGCTCTCCTTGGGAAGACACGGCAAGATCCCACAGGAAAATTGAGAACATCTCCATTACACTGTTGTTTTCTGCACGGGAGTCACAGATGTTTGCTACTGACATTTGAAATGCTATGTAAAACCAGGGCAATATAGCGTGGCCTTTTCATTCAGCCTTTAGCTTGAGAGGGGTCACTTTGTTATGGGTGTGGAGCTCATGTATGGTTCTGTACAGCTGGATCTTCGGCAGAAACAGAAGCTCCACTTTGACAGAAAGTTACTCACCGTGTGGTTAACACCCTAAGCATCAAATACAATATCTCATCAGAAGCCTTGGCACTTACCTCAGGATTTGAATAATCACTTGGAAAACCAATGGCATCATGATCGCTGTATGTTTTGTAAGTTCGGAATCTTCAGGAAGTATGGAATCCATGCTTCCTTTTTTTTTTCTTTTCCCTGCAGCAGTGGAGACTGTTTCACACGTTTTGTTTTTCCAAAAGCTCCTCTTTTTTTCCTTAATTATCTCAATGAGCTCTTCTCTATCTTCACTAACAACTCTACTTTCCCATTTCTCTCAGGTTCCAATTTTTTTGCTTAAAACATTTTCCAGCATAAAGTACCGGTTTTTTTTGCCTTAAGTCATCTCTGAGTGCTTTAATTTCTTTACCTATTCTCACAGCAAGTACAAAACGCACTCCTTTTGAAGAAGGGAAATGGAGCCCACAGAGATTAAATTATTAGCCCCAGTACATCTGTCACACAGCAGAAAATTGAGATCAGTTTAGATCTAAATCCAAGATTAGGTCCTCACCAGTTGAACAAATCACACCAGACGGTTAAGGTTCTCTGAGGTCCCATGTGGTCCTGGTATGGCACATGGCCTTGCCAGATGTTCAAAAAGAATCTTGCAGCTGGAAACATAACTTGGGCTCTTAAAGATGCATTTTCTGTGCTGTCATTCCCCTAAGGTGCAGGCATTTCAGGGCTTCCTGGTTATCTTTGCCTTTCTTCGTGTATTGCAGTCCAGGTTGCTTTACACCGTGGATTCACAGGACTCCCAAAGCTGGCAAGAAAGGCTTGCATCTGGCCCAAAAAGACCGGGGAAAAAACCAAAAAGAATTAAATGAGGCCATTTTATTTCGATATGCAGAAACGGGCAACAGAAAAGCAAAGTGCGCATTCAAGCTCTCCAAGTGAGAAGACAATGACTAGAATTATAAAAGGAATTATCAACAACAGCACACACCGAGAAGCTCCCAAACCATCAGCTACGTGGTCTGACTCAAGATCAAACGCATTGATATTCAAACACAGGAGAGACTCCCATTTACATTCAACAGGGATGACACTTAGCAGCCCTTTTGCTGATGCTCTCAAAGGAGTGTTAGTTGAGATAAAAGAGTTATACTCTGGGACTTAAAGAGCAGCTATTACTGTAAGTAGAGAGCAGCCCGGGGCAGATAACAAAGGGCTGAAGAGACGATGGACTGGCTGAGGCTGAGAGAAAGAAATACCTGCAACATGAAAGGAGACTTAAGTTTTCCTTTTGATCTTCTTTAGTAACCTTCAGTATAATTTTGTCTGTTTATGCACTCCAGCGACCTCCACTGATGTAATGTCTAAACGCCAGGCTGGTTTTCAGAGGTCCACTCTCAAAGTGCTGTTTTGAAGGAGGGGAGGAGTGGCCCCACAGTTAAAAAGCGGCACTGAAGAGGAACGGGAAAGGTGATGTCATTTCCCTTAGAAGACACGGAGATGCTCAAGCCGCACAGGTTCGTGTGACAGAGCCTGGCAGTGTAAGGAGGAGTGGTCTGCAGGGGATACTCAAGAGACAGGATTTACCAAGAAGTCTGATACACCCTAGTGAGATGGTGATGAATGAAAACCTGCCACAGATAGGGGATATCCGAGTCTGAGAAATATATGCATGCTACCCATGATCCCTGGCTGTGCTAAGATCTTGTTTCACATGCTCTTGGTTCATACAGGTCCCTTAACGCTGTAAACCTCCTTTCAGACCCTAGAATCGTTAGACATAAAACTGCTTCTTAGCTGTTGCAGATATAAACTTAAAAGTGCCCTGAAGAAAGTAGAAGGTCTCATGGGTTCACATATTCTGGCACAGAGACCCATGTGCTGGCCCTTCAGTCAGTAGCTTCTCCTCTAGCAAATCCACTGAGCAGAGCAAGGGGGATTAAACACAGTTCTGCATCTTTCAAAACCCAGACGGTTTTCAGGAGAAATTATCTGTCACTCTAATCCCTGCAGCTCTGTTTATCTCTGATCAGAAAGGGGAGTGCCAAATTGGCATACTGATTCATGCACCAAAAAAAGAGTGTGCCTATAAGCACAGATCATGATTTGCATACTTATTAGCCTTGACTGCCAGGGAACATTCTGGTTCCTTTGTAAGCACAGAAACAGTAAAAATATGCTAATAGAGGCATATCAAATTTGGGCTTTAGCCAATCTGTCAATATTGAAATTACTTGCCTGTAATATAGTGGGTAAACAACTCGTTGTATAGGATGATCCGAGGCATGATTTGAACTTGTTGAAATTTAGTCATTTTGTGCCTGAAAAACTCACAGATCAGCAAGCGAAACATAAGCATACACGCAAGACAGATGTCACGCTGACTTTCTATTATCTTATCTCTTTGCTGCCTTCTTGTCTGCTTTGGGAAGTGCCTCATTCAAGAGTCTGGGCATGGGGTGATTTCCAGAGAGAATCACTTAAATCACTGTCAGTGTATGTTCTCCATATAGACCCCATTTCTTCTCCTCCATATGCAATAAAGACAAAATGTCTCCTGACATAAACTTGATATAAACCCAAGTCATTCTTTTCTTACCACAGACAAATAAAGCTTTTCCCACAGCAATGTTCATCAAAACTCATCAAAAGTTAATGATCTTTCCTTAACTCTCCAGAGCTCTCCCATCTCTGAAATCAGCAGAAAAAAAGGAACTACAAGGTTACCAGCTGAAGCCACAGCAGGTCTGTGCTACCTTAGCCTTATCCTCTGGTTTCTCTCTGTCTTTATGGAGCAAGAAGTTCCTTTTCTTCAACTCTGCTATTTACTCTTTCACTCCATTTTTGTTTTTCAGTTATCTGGCATAGTCTGTGCTAACTGTCCACAGTTGGTTTCCCTTTCTTTAAGGGCCGTTCCAGATAGAAGGAAGAAAGATGATGGTGTAGTTAATGAAATATTTTTGGCCCGACTCTCTTTATTCTCAAAGAATGGGACTGAAAGTTCTGTTTCTCTAAACAGAGCTAAAAATAAAACCAGAAAAACAATAATAATTTTAAAAAGACTCAGAAAGACTTAATGATGTTCCAAGACTCCATGAAGATCTTTTGCGTATCTTTACACCCAGTTCTCCTCTAACCCTTATGAGACAGACCCAAATCTTACAGTCCCAGCTCTGCAGACCAGGAAAGCCCTTGAATTAGAGGCACATCTTCAGAGCTTGCCATGGAGCCAAGTGACTTGGGCAGCACCTTGCACTCATTCCAGCTCTTTCACTCTAAGGAAGAACTTCATTGATCACTCAGTGACTCAGACATGAGGGTGCCACTGACCTGAAAATAAACTTTTCCGAGCTCTTGGTCTGCTGAATAGCCACATCTGGGTCCTACATGCAAAACCAAGGAGGGGAACCACAGAAAAAGATAAGCAGGATGCGTTAAGTGGAGAAGCTGGTTGGCAGGCAGAAAGCATTACCCTTCACAGTGTAAATGTGAAAAGTCAGGGACACAAAGAAGCATCTGGAAGGGGAAAGGGAGGTCACTGTTGACCGAAGAACAACATCTCAGCAATCCCATCCATGATCTAAGGAGCTGCACACATCCACATCCAGACACAGCAATCTATGCCACCTTCTTTTCAAGGAGAAATGCATGTTTGCCAGAGACAGGAACCATCCAGGTGACTAAGAGAAGCACATCCTGCAAGGAATCCCTGCTTTAATGATGAGATCCACAGTATTTAATGTGAACACCTCAACATTTGGGATCCCAGTCACTGACTGAAAAATCTCAGACCTAAAACCAGTGTTTCCAGGCTTAGTAGCTGCAAAGAGAAGCATGGAAATGTGTCCTCTCGAAACCTGAAAAGAATGAAATAATCCAGTTTCAAACCCCATATAAAACCTGTTGTTTGGGGCCCTCCATGTGTTGTGTTCTAATGACCCCAGTTTTAAAGACCATCCACCAAATTTTCCAACTTACATTTGTGCAAAATCTCCCTTCATTTATATGCCAGAGGGAAAGAGCCTTGTTCTCTCTGCTTCTTCCCAGGGGATGATTCTAAGTTTCACAGCCAAGGATGAAAAGTAAATTAACAGGATATTCTATGATTTGCCACAAAAAAGGCAGTGTGCTGATATCTGAAGCACAGCAGGCCCTCCTTGTTCTTCACAGAGATAACTAGGTGGGGTATCTCACATAGCACAGGGTGGTAATTGTAGAGAAAAGTTAACTTGCTAATAGCAATCACTTTATCTTGTTTGTCAGTGATTAGTTATGTAAATTTGTTCTCCCCTTCAATTCCACACCAGTGCATCAAGGTGACATGCCACATGTGCATAATTACTGCCAGTGTTATTTCCAGACCTTGATCTACAAAATGCAAAGTGCCACTTATTAGAAAGTCCACACAATCAAAGAGGCTTCTTTCATTTCTCTACACATGTTTGCTGTTCTCTTTTGATAGGCACAGCATGCAGGAAGCCAGTGGGAAGCAAACACAGCATTCACAACGTGGCTTCTCCTTTGTTAATTAACTAAGTCAGGTGCATAATATTGCCTGTGTAACTCCTTGAGAGTCCAGGACATTGCTGCTCTTGTAACACAGGGAAATGCTGCTTTTTCCAAGTCTGTGAGACAATAAACACTAAAAGGGATGATGAAAATTTGTATTTATTTATTTATTGTTTATACGGCACCACGGCACTTCACAGGCAAATGATATGAGAATCTCAACACCCAAGGAATTCATAATCTACACAGGCCAGATTCAAGCTGTGTCACTCTTTACTCCCTGTGTCACCCCTTTGAGTCTGGGTCGATTCAAAGAAGTAGCAGCATCAGGATCTGGCTTTAATTAAAGAAAACTTTAGAGACTAATAACCACGATTAAATAAAAATGCTGTCGCCTCAGCCCTAACTCATTTAAACAGAAATGAAAAAAAAACCCAAAACCAGAAAGCAAAACCACCAAAGAGCTTTCAGCTGCAGCCATGTTTTTAGTTCTTGATATGCAGAGTCGTCATGGCTGGGACCGACTTGCAGAGTCAGACAGTCACTTCAGTGCCCACCATGTCTAGCTGTAATAAAACTGAGCTGCTAATGACTTAAAAGCTCCAATTAGCATACATTTCTGAAGAAATGCTTGCCTTTTGCTGATACTCAGTAACAGGAGTGAGAATCCTATCCAGCTCAGAGAAAGAGATGGATTTCAGCCCATACCATTCTTGTGTTCCCTCTCCAGGCCTTTGTCTCACCATGTACCACCAGCTCCTGCTTCCAGAATCCAGAGACAAGGCAACAGCAGTCTGTGCTCTTCCCTGTTCCAACAACCCACCAGAGACACCATGCTTGACCCCGTGCATAAAGGTTTGCCAGTGGGAACACAGTCTCCACAGCAAGCAGTGGGATGAGGTGCTGGAGACCAGCAGCAGCTGCTGCTGTGTTATGCAAGGACCCAAATTCCAGCTGGGATCTGCTTGTACAAGTCAAGCAGGAGAAGGCAGCTGAACCCGTAGGGCTGGGACTGCCTTGACTGGACCAAGTGCAACAGGACATCTGTTTCAAGCCAGAAAGATCTTCTTTGGAAAAGCTGCCCAACACTAGGATTGTTTAATCAAAGCAGTTCACCTCAGTGGTACATGTGGCTGCTGGGGAAGTCCATTCTAATTTGGTTTTAAAAACTGTGTGTGCAGAGAGGCTCAGAGATCAGCGCCACACCACACTGCAGTGTTAGAAAGGAAGAAAAATTAGTGTGATAACAATAATATTGCATTGGCCTAAGCACAAATGCAGTCTCACAAACCAAGTGACCTTACTTGAAAAAGGGCTAAGGACAGCAACAGGGCAGAGCCAGGGGAAGGGGTCATAGGCTTCTTTCAGAAAACACAGGGTGTGGTCTGTCCTAGACCAGTCAATCCAGGGCATGTTTGAGTCTCTTAGTGCTGTTATTTGCCAAAAAAAACCACTGAAGAGGAAGGAAATTGCTATTTATTGATGGAGGCAAATGAGGCATGGTGCAGCTGACTGACCCCCCATTAGTGATACCACCTGCCTAGGAAGGATCCAAAGGTAAGCTATGAAAATGTTTTGCTAAAACAAACACACAGGGCCATGTGTCTTCCAGCTGCTCAGTAAAATACCCTGTTTGATGCTGAGAGGGACAACAGGCTGGTACCTAGTGAAATGAATGCTTCATTATAACAACTAAAACAATAAAGCTTCCTTTCCAATAGGAGGGACCCTGTTGTGTCCAGTTTCATAACCTTTGGCTGGTTAATCTCTGTGGGACTCTCTGAGCTTTGTGATCTTTTCTGTAAGTACAAAGCCACACCCACAGTGTCCGGCTTTCCCTGGTAATAGCAGGAAGAAGAACATTTCTCCTTCCCAAGCAGCCCTGCAGCAGCCCCAGAGCATCTGCTCTATTCTGGGCCAAAGCAAGAGGCTGCTGCCCTCTCAGGCAGCCCAGGCAGTGCTCAGCAGTGCCTGGCCACGTCCTCCCCTCAGATGCTATTTTGGGGCCTGCCATAATAGCTGGCTTTACCCACTTCTCACTCTCTGTGGTCAGCCTCGTGCTGAGGGGGTTTGTCAGCCCTAAAGGATCAAGGCGTTCCCCATTTCCTCTGGCGCTGGAAAGGAAGGACAGATAATCTGGCCCAGCCTTTGTGATGCAGCTTTTAAATGTGCACACATCCCAAATTTTTCAAGGTCTGTGGTGAGGCCTGGTTCTGCTCTCAGGCAAACCTGTTGTCCCTTTGAATCCACTGCACTGGCTCCGTCACGCCGGCAGGCATGAGATGCTTCTGGGTAAAAACAAAGGGAAAGCACTGCAAGGTGTTCCACAAGACAATTTAATCTGAGCATCTCAGTGAAAAGAAATCCCATGCCAGGCAAAATCCAGTAATGCTGGGGCGAAGCACTTGGCTGCCCACAGCTCTGCCCAGCTGGGCAGATGCAGCATCTTGAGCAGTGTGTGAACATCAGTGGAGAAAAGCACCCCTGTCTCTTTTCCTCTTTAGTTGCTCTGCCAGCATCCCCCCTCTCTGGAGCTGTGAGCTGGAGAAGGAGGCTGTCCCTGTCAGGAGCTGCAGGGATGGGGGAGTGCAGGGCAGCAGGGCAGGGACTGTGTAGGCAGCTCTTGACCCCATGCTCTGCCTCTCTTTTCCCGAGCAGGGAATTGGGGAATGGAGGGCAAGGAGCAAATGGGACTGAGGCCAAAGGCTTCAGCGAAGGAGTTGCCTTCCTCTTACAGACCAATTCAATTAGAAACACCTTTATGGAGACCCGTTTCATAGCTCCCACTCAGCCAGGCAGGACTAAAGGACACACAGGACTTGCTGCCACATTACAAGTCAGGGGTCTTCACCCTGGTCCCCAGCAGTTCTCCAGGCAAAAGCAAGAAAAAAATGCCAAATAAATGGGCTGCTGCTAAAGGGCAGGTTTAATAACTCATCTGAAGAGACAGCAAACCTTTGCTCCGACCTGGCACACCTTCTAACCCCAGTTCTACTCTGTCCTTAATAACAGAACTAATTGAAATATCAGGAGATGATCAGAGCTCTGATGGATAACAGCAAAAACTGCTTTTAGATGCTAACTTCTCCTGCCCCTGTGTGCATCAGCAAGGAAATACATACATGTTTGTGAGCTTTGGAGAGTGTATGCTTTTCCCTGTTTAAAGCCCTACAGAAATACTCCAGTCAATATGAGGAATGCCTTGGAGAAATGGGGGGTTTTTTTGCCTTTTGAATATATTCTTGTGTTTTTCCCGAAAGACATTTTTAGGCCTTAATATAAAAAAAAACCCAAAAAACAACAACCCCCCAAAACAAAACAAGAAGACAAATGCTAAACAGCTTAAGGTTGTTTGATAGCAAGCAAAGACATGCAAGAGCTGAGGAAACTGTTGTCCAAACTTTTTTCACCCTTTTCCAGACAAATGGCTTCCTTGTGCTCTGCACAGTGCTTGGAGACAAAGTTGCAGTATTATTAGTAGGGTTTATTATAGCATCTCGCTCTGAATGGCAGCAGCAGAGGGATCCCCACTGGGTGACCCGGGGTGCAGATGAGCGTAGGAGCTGTGTGATTCATTGTACACAGCTCAGTGTGAAATATTCACAGCAAACTGTTTGGCTGGGGAAGAACTGGGCCTCTTTCTGTCTTAGGGCAGCTAAGACAGAAAGCCTCTGATCTAGCTGGCATTTCCCGGGGTTGAACTGTGCTTCATGACCCTGTTTCCCAAACACATTTTTACCTTTTGGAAGTGTGTGTACAGTGAGACTGCCTAACACCCCAACCTTTCAACTGAAGTGTTTAAAAGGGAAGATAGGTCAGGTAGTGCTATTTCTGTTCCTCAGCTACGCACTCAAGTACTTCTAGGACATGGAGTACATGGAGTAATGGAGCCATAGAATGGTTTGAGTTGGAAGGGGCCTCTAAGGTCATTTCATTGCACCCCCCTGCCATGGGCAGGGACACCTCCACCAGACCACATTGCTCAAAGCCCTGTCCAACCTGGCTTTGAACACTCCCAGGGATGGGGCATCCACAGCTTCTCTGAGCCACTTCTAGAGCATTCATTCATGTGAATGTATTTTCAAATAATTTTCTGACAATATTAAAATTTTTCCCTTTGTTGTGTCTTCAGGAGTGATTTCAAACTGGGTTGACTGTACTTCATCTCTGACAGACAGAACTTGCACCAAATCTGCTGCATTCACTCAGAGCATTCACTCAGTCAGTCATTTCATTGCTTAAAAAGTCAGTGATTACTTGATCACTAAGTCGATGTATCAGTGTACTCTTAATTGTTATCACTTCAGTTTAAAAACAGAAGGCCCCGATAAGGGTAGACAGCAATCTGACCAGTCTTGTCAAGGCTGAGGTGCCTCTGAGTATGCCACAAGAATGAGCTTAAAGCACCTGTGAAATCTTTGTGTCGAAACAGGCAGCGTTTGGTTTTAGTACAACAGGTACTTCCAGAGAACAGCAGCAAGAAGGAAGGGTTTTCAAGATCCGATTTTGACCTTACTGGCACTAGTTCCAGAGTTAGCTTCCCAGTCCTCTTCTGAACATGGCAACAAGAACCTTTCCAAGGGAATTGTGTCCACTTTAGAGCTGATCCTAAAACATATCTGAAGAACAGAGCATGGGTAGAAATTACCAGTGAGGGAGGGGAAAGGAAAATAGAAAGGAGCACATTTGAAGAAAAGTGTAACAAGGCAAAAAATTATAATGGAAAGGAAGGTCTTTACAAGGTCCTGCCTTTCACAAAGCTGATTTGGGAAAGGTTATCAGAGGTTGAAAAAAACCAGATTATTACAGCCAGCCATGCAAGGCAAGGCCTGTGAGGGATGTACACACGAGTTTGAGAGGATCTATCCCTACATTGTGTGTTGTCTGTAAGGAATTAAGAGAGGTCTGGGAGTCACTGGTGCTTTATCACTTTGGTTGAGGTGATGGAACCTGCCCAGGAGCTCACAGGCTGGCTGGAAGGAGGAGGGAAGAAAGAATACCTGTAGCAAAGTAGTTGAGAGAAGGATCTGAGCCAGTTGTGAGAAACAGAACACAATGATTATGTGGATGATTATGATTAGATTTATTGCCAGTACAGTATTTAAATATTGCCATTGAAGTACATAAGTAACAACTCTATTATCTATTACAATGGATTGTCATACAATCAGGTCATGCTGCTTCCTGTTGAGTCTTGATCTTCAGTAAGACCTCCTTGTTCTCTGAACTTCCCAGAGAAGTCTTGGTGTAGCTTGATGCCCTTAGTCTCACATTTGGCCAATATCTTTGTCTAAAAGGTTCTAATATAAGCAGGTTTGGCTAGAAAAACACATGCTTGCAGTCTTTGCCCTTGCAGAATTCACATTTTCAAAGCACCTATGGAGCTACCTCAGAATTTTATCTCTGTGTTTGACCAGATCTTTGTGTTTTTACTCAGTGGTATATGGTGTGGGAGGGAGGGTGGAGTGAGATGGGATCCACCCCAAAGCTGTCTGCAACCTTGCGAGATCAGTTTGCCCAGCTGACCCAGTCTCCAGCAGCATTTTATCCCCTTTTACAGGCCAGCATGCACCCAAGTCAATCACAAACAGCTCAACTTCCCCTCCTCTGGAATTCATTAATTATGTGAGCATCCTGACACTTCCTCCTGCAGTACCCACCTGGTGCTCTTACCTTAGGACAAACCACATTGCCCATCAGAGACTTTGGAAAGGAAGAAGACTCTGTGTGTGTGTGTGTCTGTGTGTGTGTGTGTGTGTGTGTGTGTGGTGTGTGTGGGGAAACATGCATGAGAAGGAAGACTTTACTGTTTCACTGCCATCAAATATCTCAGAAGACAAGACGAGGAAAGTAGGCTGGATGTAAGTGGGACAAGGAGTTGGTGATGTGGGGTGGTACCTGTCCACTGAGGGCTTTTTGTGTCACTGATAATTTCAAGCTTTAAGGTGAAAAAGTAAATAAAAGGTTTGCTTAGCACAGGACTACCCTCTTTGCAATGGCTTCTGTTTCAGTGACACCTCTGCTTCCTGCCACCTGCAATAGGAAAGGACGCACCAAGGATTGTGCAGTAACACTACCTCATCCTAAAACACACTAGGGGCAAGCCCAGGGGCACTAATGATTAAGAAATACTCCTCAACTCACATACAACCACTATCAGTACCCACTGCAAAGTTCTGAAAACAAAGCACAGCATCCTGGAGACATTCAGTCTGTGGAAGGACCCTTCTCCTAAAGTGGCCTTATCTGCATCAGCCCAAGGGGCAAAATTTTGGGGTCCTAGAGATGCTCCTGAGCAGCTTCTGCACTTCCTCCTGATCACAGTGTACTCAAGATGTATGGACCAGACTCTTGCTGGCTCTGTGAGAGACACCAGCAGGAACAATGCCACACCCACCACACTCCTTTCCTTTATGAGGAAATGGGTGCCCAAGTTGCCCATAATTTCCATGTAGGCAGTTTAGTCATTGCAGCAGTTGTTTTCCTCTTCTATCAGGTAAGAACACATACAATTAGTTATATTTCCGCATACTAAATATCATTAAAGAGTGAGACCAAAGCAAGAATGACATCCTGATGGCAGAGGAGAACACCCAGACAGACCTTTCCTTTTCTCTGTGACCTCCCTGTCTGCTGTACTGCAAATACTTGTCTCAGGTTGAAGTGCTCCATTTCCTTCCTAAAATCTCTTTCTTGTGCTAGTAATCAGGACAATATAAAATGTTCCTTTTAGACCATCTGGAAGCCACAGGAAGCATCAATTAACTGCATATATTTGAATCATAAGTACATTAGGCTAGAAATTTCTATATATTCTAAAAATGAAATCCTATAAAGATTTTAAGCTGTGCAATATTTAATTAAGTGTTGGCCCCGGGGTGTGGGGAGCAGAATCATGTCCCTGGGCCATGGAGCAGGGTTTGCCACAAACCCACACAAGCCAGTCCCCATCAGCAGTGCAGCTATAAAGTTTCTTCCACATAGTGAGCTCCCTGTCTAGCTAGCGCAGCCACATCACAAGCATTTCATTTATAGCCTCTTTTGAAATGCAGACGATTTTTTTGGATGCCTCCAGCTGAGCTGCTGAAAAATGAAGGAAGTGTGCTCCCTACTGTCTGGAAAAGCTCTCAGTGGAGCCTGCCAGTTTGATTCAAGCACACTGGCCTAATATACCAGCAACAGTTTAAAACTTAAGCCAAGCCCTTTCTGTGAATGCCTGCAACATGTGAGGATGCCTGTGTGCATCAGAGCCCTGCTCTCAGCTGCAGCCAGCCCAGCCTCCAGCCAGCGCCAGCCCTTGGGTGGCCTCACGTTGCAGTGGGAAGGTGAAGAAGAAGGAAGTATGCCATTCCCACCCTTCCTGTAGGGAGCACTGGCTTCAGCTTTGCTTGGTGACCTCGAGCAAGTCACTGCGCCTCGCTTTGCCCTTCTCTGTGGCCAAAGCAGGATTTGAATGCTGTTACTTGAGCACAATTCCATGATCGCTCCTGGAGCTCCAGTGTGGAGCTGGCTGCTCTAAGAGCAAAGAGATTTCCCTGCCAGCCAGGGCAGCACAGGACGCAGCACATGAGTTACTGGTTTCAGCATTCCCTGGCTCTCTGGAGAGCGGGAGGGAGCCGCAAGCAAAGGGCTGACCACTCCACCACCACTTCCCTGGCAAAGCCTTCAGAGCTCTGCTCTGTGCCAGGAAATGCATAATGAAAAGACACTAAAGCGGAGACTGGATTTGGGGAGTTCTGCCCAATTCACCTGACACTGCCCTGTTCAAAAGCGGGGTGAAAACTCACCCCTGTTTGGGTTTCATTTCACTTGGGAGCAAGCCACAAGAAAGTCAAACTACTGTTATGGAAACTGTGTGGTGGAGAAGGAGTTGACTAAGGGGACGTGGCAATGGCTGATGTTAAGGTGAGAAATATGTCAGAGAACAATTGGTAATGGAGATCAGAGGTGATAATGACTAATATTTGCCTTAGTGAACTGAAATAAATATTTAGGGCATTATTAATGGCATCTGTTGATGACACAAAGGTGAGAGGCATCATCCGTGGAGAAAAGAATTAGGGATGCGTGTGAGAAAAACTGAGTGAGTTTAAGGAACTGGAGTATTAATAAAATACTGTGAAATTCACAGCACATAATTCACAGTACAATGTTCAGGGTCTCGCAATAAGGAACCGATGACAAAACCTTTTCTATAAGCTGGGAACTCATCTGCTGGAATTGAGTGAAGCAGATAAAGACCTGTGCATATGAGGTGATTATGGGATGATTACATGCTGCCAGTGTGATGTAGCTGTGTAAAAAGAAAATGTGGTCTTAAGCGGTGTCAGGAGAGACACTGACTGTTGTAGGAACTGACAGTAAAACGTCACCCCTGTGGTATGCAGCAGACCCTGATGGAGACAGATGAACTGCGCCGGGTAAGAGGCAGCGATCGAGGGGGAGGAAAGAGCGTTCTAAAGGGAGGCTCTGAGCATTTTCCCTCGCACAGCCTGGTGCAGTGACGGGAATCGGCTCTACCCGCACATCACCCAGGTTCCCCACACCAGCGGCGGAGCGGACCTATTTAGGTCCACGCACAAGGTTGTTCCAAGGGAGAACGGGTGCAAAACCTGTATTAAAGTGAAGCTGGAAGTCAGGGGGTCAGAGCTCTGGGGATGAGCGGCTCCCGTAGAGGCATCCATGGCAGCAGGAGAGGAAAGGCGATGCTGCAGTGCCATCGTCTGTCCTTTTACAGCATTGCGGGGAGCTCGGGAGCAGGGTCGGCGCAGCGAGGATCGGACAGGACTCTTCTCCTTACGCCATCGGTTAAGAAAGAATCCGTGTGTGCCGTGTTTTGTACCAGAGCAGGGCAGCCGGTCCTGGCTCTCACCTGGAAGTGCAGCTGGATGTGCAGCTGTCCCAGGAGGACACGCAGAGGGGACAGAGGGACAACGTAAGAGGGACTCTTCCAGCTGGCCTCTGCTAACAGCTGGGAGAATCTGTATCACGTTCTGAGTGAAATCAACAGAGAGAAATAATAGCAAAATACCTACAATCTCGGGAAGGGGAAGGGGAAGGGGAAGGGGAAGGAAAGGGAAAGGGAAAGGGAAAGGGAAAGGGAAAGGGAAAGGGAAAGGGAAAGGGA
>VZRQ01004629.1:507970-569175 GCA_013397975.1 Machaerirhynchus nigripectus | reverse complement strand
AAAGGAAAGGAAAGGAAAGGAAAGGAAAGGAAAGGAAAGGAAAGGAAAGGAAAGGAAAGGAAAGGAAAGGAAAGGAAAGGAAAGGGAAAGGGAAAAGGAAAGGGAAAGGGAAAAGGAAAGGGAAAGGGAAAGGGAAAGGGAAAAGGAAAGGGAAAGGGAAAGGGAAAGGGAAAGGGAAAAGGGGTAGTGAATAAGCCCAACACAGTTCCTATCTCTAACATCAACTTCACCAAGCAGTGTCTGAGCTGACTGGTTTGCAGCAGGCCCTCACACACCAGACTGTGTCACCTTTTGCTCTGATAGTGGGGATAGCACAGAACCAGTGTCTTTCTGCCACTCATCCCTTTGGTTGTTATCTTACACAAGGCTTCGTGTTAAAGAAAAACTGCAAACATTTTCACTTGAAGTACATGCTTTGGCTCATTAATCCTCAACAGTATTGATTTTCTGTCGTGTTTTTTTCAGTTAATTGCTCCAAATGGAGAGGAGCTGCCAAGGCTGCAGTTCTGATACATATCCCCCCAGCCACATACCTCAGGAGAGGATGGAAGGTCCATTTTTAAGCTACTAAGTGTAGCTGTAACAGAACTCATAACCAGCTGTCTCTGTTTTGCATTTGCAAAGGTTTTTCAGTGTAGGTTGATGTTAGGGCCTGCCAGCATCTGCAGCAATGCTGCCAGCAGCTTATTAACAGGCCAGTTGCCAATTGCTCAACATTGTCATATTACACCAGAGCCTAAAAGTCTCTGCAGTCAGAGCATCCATTTTCAACATCCTTTGCACATATTTATGATATTTTCTGCTTATAAAGTGCCCTGCTACTCCTCTGTTAAATACTCCATCAACCATTTGGTGAAGAAAAGCACTAAGAATAAAGAGATCTGTCACTCAGTACCACATTTCTGACAGCAAACCCGTATGTGATGGCTCCTTACTTAGCACTGTCACAGAGTTGGTGTGACCCAAGTGCCCACCTCAGGAAGAGCTTTGTGGGGTGTGCCAGGTGAGATCAAACCCCCCGAGACCCCAGGTCCTGTCACACTGCTACAGCACTGACAGTCCCGGGAAGGATGAAGTGGAGGAGTGGGGGAATATGTCCCTCCTTGCAAAAATCATTGGAAACCTGGAATGCAGAAGAGCTCACAAGAGCATGCAGGCCCAGGCCAAAAAAGCCTGGTGTGTGAGGCTGTCCTGCAGTGAGCAGTCAGCTGGCAGGACACATCAGGATGCTTTTGGTACCTTGAGTGCCCAGTCTGCACTGCAGCTGGTGAGTGAGTGCTGCCTTTCAGAGCAGAAATGCTGTCCAGCAAGTCTGCAGGACAGAAGGGACAGCATTTCTCAGCTTTTGCTCTGTGTTCATGGTCAGGGCTCATGTTCCTGTCTCCCTCTGAGCACAGCCAGTGCCTCTACTCCTGCCTGTCCACCATCCCTGATACTGCTCCCCCTGACCTCTGCAACCCCTCCTGCCCTGCCCACTGGGACAAACACTGCACAAGCTCCTGGGCAGAGTTTTGGTGCTCATGTCAAAAAGTGCCATTTGGAAAAAAAAAAACCCACCCACAAAACCAAAGACCCCATGAAGCAGCCACCTCATGCTGACAGCACTAAACTCCCTGAGTGTGAGAGGACGCCCAGGTCTCTGGGTGTCATCACAGCATGGCATCCTTAATGCCAAACCCCCATCTCTGCGGGATCATCCCATGGCACCATGCCCATGTCTGCACCGTGAGGTGAGGGAGAACAGCCCTGGTGACCTGAGGGAAGGAAGGCCTGGATGTCTCCAGGAGAACAGCCCTGATGACCTGACAGGAGGGAGGGCTGCATGTCTCCAGAAGAAGCACGTGCCTCCCTTAGACATTAATTAAACATTGCCTCCTGTGCTGTATGCCACAGATAATTGCCCTTAATTTCACATGCTTATGCAAAGGAGAAGTAATAACTCCAGTGCCTTTGTTACCTGCCAAGGGCCTCATTACTGTCAGGGGATGCAGCCCTGGATGGGCTGTGCTGCACCATGGCAGTACACCCTGATGGGCCCCACTCCGCACACCCTCCCCTTTCCCCAGGGCTCTTGGGGGCCTGTGGGGGCTGACGGTGTCAAATCATCCCCCATGGGGGCCCTGAGCTCCTACTGGGACATCAGCCTTGGAAAGAAGGCAAGGATTTGCCAGCAGGCCTCTGGCTGGAGCCACCAGTGTTGGAGTGGGATGTTTTCAGTCGGTGAGCATAAAGCTTTCTCCAAAAAACCCAAACAGAACCACCTGTGGTGGTGAGGGGAAGAGGGCTGTGGGACATCCCTTCCAAGGATGTGTGCCAAGTCCACAGGGACAGGGCTCCACACATTTGTTCACGGTGTTGAAGGTGTAAGAGACCACACAGTGGTCTCCCCCCTTATCTCACCTGAGTGAAAACACCTCACAGACATGGACATCAGCAGCACTGCTCCACATGCCTCATCCTTCTGGGTCCCGCATAACAGGGTTTATACACCCCAGCAGAACCAGAAATTAGACGAATTCAGATTATCCTCACTCCTTAAATCCTTTTCTCCATCTTTTACTCACTTTTTACACCCAACCATCCTCTCCACCCTACCAGGCATTCCTGTTGATCCCTTCCCCTCACAGCAGGCCCATGCTCTTTTCCAGCTCTTACTGCTTTGCCTGTTAATCTGCTTTCTGTTCCCTCACCTCTTCATCCATGACAGTTCACGTTGTGACAGCCATGAACAAAATGTGTGAACCCTGAATTATGCTCTAGCCTCAGAATGGGTCAGGAAACAGAGAGATGTTCCACAGGTGGTTTTCTCAAACTTAATTTCTCTGCCTAAGCTAGAACAACAATTTGTTACTATACTCCTGGCTGATCTGAATGACATCTCAAGCATACAGAGATCCTTCCCTGGAGACTCTCCTACTCCCCTCTTCCTTGTGATGGCTCAGGAAGTTCCTGAGCCAGAGGTGGCTTCTTTGTGACAGGACTCATCTACCAGGGACTGTCACTTATTTGCTAAGGCTGTGAGAGAGAAGGCAAAGAGGTTAAAAATGCAGTTAAATACTCTTTAATAGGATTTTTTATTTGTTTTCTGAAGGTGTATCATGTTGTGCATGTCAGGAGATAATTGGGTCTTACCTGCCACAGACAACAGAGCAAAAATCTCAATCACAAATAACAGAGCAAGGTGAAATACACAGAAACTGGCAACCAGACATGCTTACTACAGAAGGGATCCAGGAGTGCAGTATCTGGTCAAAGGACTGGGATCTTTCTGCAGCCCATGTTTACGGCTCCAAGTTGCTGAGACCTGTGGCTGTGATCCAACAAAGCACATATTTCTCTCTCAGCACGTGAGTAATCCCATTCGCTTCATTTGTACCACTTACACACTTCAGGATAAACAAATAGCTGTGTGACTTGCTGGATGTGGCTCTCACTGAGCCAGAAGGAAAAAGAGAGAGGTGATTATGCAGTTCCATGGGGAAGAATGTTTTGAGATGTTTTTCTCTTCTTCATTCTTGCAAGGGATGCTGTATGAATTAGAACCCCAGTAAATGCTCAGTTAGTGTTCGTAGTTACTGCCACTGAGCCTGTTTTGGCTGATAGTGACAGGAGTCTTCAGGGATTGCCTTTTTTAAAAAAAAAGTCTGCAGTGTTATGTTTCTTTTAGTTAAATAGATCTCAAGACTGGCAGAAGTCTTCGTGGGTGCTTTTCATAGCGTTCTGTCACTCCTATAATTAGGTAAGACCCCTTCTTGGGCTCTGTAAGAGCATGCTGAGCTGCTCCTTGCAAGATGAGGATATTTTATGCATTAATATAGGTGCCAGTGTTCACACAGCTGTAGCTGGTGTGTGTGTGCTTATGCAGATAAGTATTTTGAGCTGGGAGAAGCCTCTGTTGGCTGCACACTTGATCTCCCTGCTGAAATGAATGACGTGAAGTGCTGTGAGACACATTATTCCCACTCTTGCCCCAGGCTGAGCTTGCCAATGCACACATTGCAGGGAGACCACTTGACCCATCTCCACTTACGACGTGCACACAAAATACACTTCATGATTTTACTACAGAGTGTATGATTTGCCTCCATGGGTCAGCCTATCATCTTTCATAAATTCCAAAAACACCTCCTGGGTGGCAGCCAAAATAAGGACTGCTGGGGAATCTGATATTTGTTTCATGTTTATATCAGGAGGAGTCAAGCAGTGATAGATCTCCTATCACTTCACTCAAGTTTCTTGCTCTAGGTTATGGGATCAGAAGTCAGTTGCTCCAAACAAAGTTGTGTAAACTTGTAGAAGACAGTAAACTCAGAACACACCAGAATATAATGAGTTATTAAAAATCTCCTTTCTCAATTGGTCTTTGTGCTTAAAACTGAACATTATCTCTTTTATGTTCCCATTTTCTTATTTCAGGGAAAACAAAAAAATACATAAAACCAGAGTTTAATGTATTTTGTATTCACTTTGTGTGACAGAGTTCATTGTAGGAGCTTGTTGGGATCTCCTGACTTCAGTTTCTTCTGGAAAGGCTCTTTACACTCTTTGCAATTTGCAATTTAGTTTTTGTCCATAGCTACATCATTTCTTGGTGTTTGCCCTAAAGACCGGGGAAGAATGCAAGACAGCTATATCCTGATAATAGCTTTGCTATCTACTGCAGCTGCAGCTGGCATAATAAGAAGCTATTTCTTCTGGGGTACATAAGTTAATTTTTCTCCAAGAGCTCAACGATGTACAATTAAATTTGTGGTTTAATGAGACAGAGAAATGTCATATCATTCCCATGAATTAGAAAGGTATAAAGCACTTCCCAATGGGCCAAGTCAGACTTATCAAATTTTAAATTAACCATCATTATAGTTCAGAAATTATCACAGATTGTTCTTCCAAGACCTGTTAAAATGAAGATTTAAAAGATCACATAAATAATACCGTGTGCACATTTTAACCCCCAAATTTTAGGCCAGTAGAAGGCCTTGGATGAAGTCTAGTTAGGCACATGGGCCATAAGTGAAATGCAAAACCCCAATCACTGTCAACAGAGCCAAAATTTCAGTTAAAAACTCTGACACTTTGATCCTTATTACAAAACTCTCATTTTAACCACAATTTTTTTCATTTACTTATGGTCCAGTCTAAGTGTCTTATATAACCTGGGCCTCTCTCTTACTCAAACATGACTAATTGCCCTAATCATGCCAAGTTCCTGATTCAAGAATGTCTGGTGCAGTAAGTACCACAGGCCAATCCTACAGTACATGAAAGCTATTTTTACCAACCTGAAACTTTTGATCAAATGAAATTTTGCTTATAAAATACCTTCTGTGTTAATTTAAAAAAATGTTGACTCTCTACATAGAAAGCATAATTGGCATGTTAACTGCCAAAGTGGGTAAGAAGAATGGTCATTTCATAGAAATTTGTTTGCATTACTCACACTTTAATTTCTTTTCCATTTCTTCTAACAACTCTGTTAATCTATTGTTACTCTTCAGATCTCTTAAACGCTCTTTGCAATGCTTTTGTTCAAAGGCAGCCCTACATCAGTATAATTTAGTTTACCCTAACTATTACCAACAAGTCTGTGGACAATATTCATTTTTAGCTCTTTTAATACTTGGGTAGATATTATCTTCATCTTACACACTGAAAAACTAAGTCTCCAGTATTTCTTTCTGTCTGCTTTGCTTTGCTTTAATCTACATTTTCACAGGTACAATCTGTGTTTTAGCTGCCAAAACCATAATCATTTCAGGAACAGTGAGGGTTAAATAGTATTACAAGAGGAAATTTCACTTAGAGCTTTCTTCCTTGACATCCCACCAGCCTCCGCTTTTCACATGAACTTCTCTCCTATTATCCCAACATTACCCGTGTCTGACCTGTTCCCCACCCCAGACTCCCTCAGCAGGTAGTTTCCACCACGACATGGGCAATTTGTGGGCTATGCAACCACCCCGTGGAGGAGAGAGTGAGTCAGCCTAGAAGTATCTGAGGAGAAATTAATCTTCAAGATATGGTACTTTAAAAAGGATAGATATGGGTTATCTGAATCATAGGTCATACAAATAAAAATATGGCATCAAAGAAGCTCCCTTAACAAACATGCTCTCCACCTCTGCTTGCACCCTTTATCTGACTGAGGAGCAAATTAAGCTGCAGCAGCAGGAACAAGCAGGAGAATTGTTAGTGCAACACTGAGCACCTCTGAACACCCGAAACCCCCGGGGACCGCCACAGTGTGAACGCTCAGCAGCAAATTCCAGATCAGATGTGCTCTGCTGCCCTTTTCAGAGCCTGCCTAGGTCTCCAATACTCCCTTCAGATCTCTTGGATTGCAAATTCCCCCGACCAGCTCTGTAGTGGTGTGGTGTGGATCAGCTTTCTTTACGTTAATGGAGATCAGGCACATATGAATAATCAAACCTCCTAGGTTACTTGTTCCATTCCCTTGCCATTGCTGCTAACCTTGCCATCCAATCACCAGCACAGTCCCTTTTTAGAGCACTTATCTCATTTGTGAGAATATTCCAATACTTTAAACAAACTAAGTTTTTTAATATTTTATTTTATAAATTTCCCCTTTCTCAGTTTTTCCCTTCTGAGACATCCTGTACATGCAGATTATGGTTTCTTAAAATGCTTTCCAACTGATTTTTTTAATTTTTTTTTTTTAATTTAGGAAACATTATCCCTAGCCCTTTAATTAACCACACTGCCCATCTGCTCCAAGCCCTCATCAAATAACACCATTCTCGTGGCCGTGCTCTTCATCTAGTATTCAGAGCTATCACACTATCTGGCCTCCACGATAGCCAGCCTGCTGTTCCAGGCCAAGGAATCATCTCTGCTTCCATTCCCATGACTGTGTTACTCTCAGGCACTTTGCTATTAAAGGCTGCTTTCTCCAGTGAATCAGTTTCCCGATTGTGAGCACAGGCAGGATGCAGCCAGGTCCTGAGGACCCTTCCTAGGAGCAGAGACAGGCGGTATCAGTGGGAGCCAGTAGATGGCTCTGTTACAAGCCACTGCAGCAGTTTTTGGGTCTGTGTGTGTCTGCGTGAGGTGATCCTGCAGTCCTGCACCTTTTTTTTTTGCGAAGTGGGTTCATATCCAAATCTATTTCTCCTCTGAATGTGTCCACTGCAGATAAACTGTTCAAAGAATAGAGCCCATCAAACCCAAAACAAATCAAATATGTCAAAACATGACAATTCCCATATACCCTATGTACTTTTCAGTCAAATGCTAAGAGAAAGTGCTGTGACAGCCCTGAGTATTAGGTCATCAGAATGACAAAATTAATTACCTCCATCTTCCCTCAGTTTGTCCTTGCTGATGTTGCCTGGAGTTTGAAGGTGCTCAGAGAGGTCACAGCTTTTTAGTATCACACTGGAGACACTGCCCTTTGCTGCACAATATAATTTTTAATTGTACTTAACTATGAGAATGGCCATACTGGATTAGTTTAATTACTGTTTCCAACAGCCACCAACAGGGAATGCCTAAGGAAGACTATAGGAATATGTCAAAGAACTATGAGATACCCTGAGTAATTGCAGCTCTGTGCCATTCCTGCTCCAGGGGTATTCTAAACTGGAGTAGTCTTTACCTATTCAGTAACCTTCAACAGATTTTTCTTGCATGACCTTGTGCAGCTTCCTCTTGCCCCCATTTAAGGCTTTTCCATCAACAACATCCCACAGCAAGAAGTTCCACAGCTCATCTGCACCATCTGTAGTGTGCCTCCTCTCATTTGTTCAGAGCCTTTCCCTGCCATCTTCATTGGCCATCCCTAGCTCCTGCATTAGAAGACTGAGTGAACTGGCAGGCTCTGCTCCCCTTCTTTGAGTAGTTCCTCATCTAAAAGATTTGTGCTGTATTTTGTTCAGTCCATGTACTTTCTGCACATGTCCCTGTCACAGGTCCAGTGTTAGAGCTGGAGATATACCCTGGCCAGGTAATTCACATCCCTGTGTGCCTTGCTCACTTCCCACAGCTCAAAAATCAGAATATTCTATGGCTGTACCAAGAGACTGAGAAGAACTGTGGTACAGTTCATGACATGGCTTTATAAACCCATTGCTGCCAGCACCACTGCACTGTCTAGCCCTAATAATGCTTTTTCCCTGCCCATTTTCTGACTGCAGCACCTGTTCAATTTAATTTTGGCCGATTAGCAAGAGCAATTCTCACCACAAGCTGGAACCAGGTCTTAGACTGTGTTTCTTGTCAGGCTAAAATGACATTCAGTGCCATTAAAAGGCAGTTTTAATGGTAGTTCCTGCTGAGTAATCATGGACACCAGGCACTTTGTACCTTTGGAAATGTCTCACTAATAGTAACATGGGGGAGGAAGGAAGAGTGTTCCCTGTGGAGCCTGACACATCACTAATTCAAGTATGATTCAGTCTGCCTGTCCATCAGAGCCCTGCTCCCTGTAGTGTCCTCCTCACTCGTCTGGCTTTGCCTGTTCCTTCTCTTCTCCGTGTTTGTGCCTGAGTCTGCTCCTGGCTGTGGTTCTGTCCTTTGAGAAACATCCATCTTTCCTACCTCAGGCCCTCTGGATTTGTCTGTATAGTGTATTGATAAATTACCAACTCACTATCCTAGATCTGCTTTTATCGAGTGGAATATTAAAGTCCCCAAATCTAATCTTCTGTGTGGTAAAAAAACCTTATCCAGAGAGATATGGTTACTTCAAAATCCCTCTGTGAAGTGCTCAAACTAATACTTAAATATTTGGAAGAAGGGGACACTGGTACTGGGCACACTGCAGATCTTTCTGTTCTTGTCTTTGATATGAGAAACATGCAAAAGCTGGCAAAAGACCTTTACTAAAAAGTGGTTCAGCTCCTCTGGCTGTTTTGCTCTGTGGACAGGCTGTAAGGCTTTGTGCTGAACTGCAATAAACAGGAAGAATTAACAATAGCTCTGAGACAAGAAGGCTCCCCTGAAAGTCTGTGGCCCAGATATTTGGCCGGTGCTAATCAGAGCCATTCAACTGGACTTCAGGGAACGGCATTGATTACATCAGAACTAGTCCCAGCTCACATGTCTCTCGTGGAAATAACAGGTGACAGCAACAGAAAGTGCTGGGGAAACATGTTATTGTCCAGCTGGATGTTTCTCGTAGGTCAGACGGCAGCTCGCTTTCCACCCTCATTGCAACCTCTGCAGTAAATATCCACTGTTTTGTTGGCATTTTTGAATCACCCAGAGGAGATGCTGGCCTGGGGCACCCTCTGGAAGGCTGCATCACCCAATTAATCATTTCACCACAGGCAAATTATTCTTTTCTGTGTTAGTTCCCAAGCAGCATCTGATTCACAGTCTGCAAAACAAACCAAAGGAGCCTGGTACCCACGGACAGCTTTGGAAAGAGTACGAGTGCAAAAAAGTGCAAGGCAGGAAAAGCCCTAATTACTGAAGTAAGTAAATAAACACACACTTCCACTTCCCACGGGTCAGCTTGCTCAGCCCAGCCACCACCTTGTCCCCATATCAACATTTTATCCTTCATCTACTCCATCTAGAAGCAAGGGATTTTTTTTATCTTCAGGTGGATGCTGGTGCCTATCACAGACCGGCTCAGGCTCTTGGCTGCCTTTAGGTGCCGCTACAGCACAAATAAATACAGCAGGGTTCAGCTTGGTCGTTCTCACGTGTGGAACCCAGCCTTTGCAAAGGCTGCCCCGCGTGTCAGAGTCACGGGCAAAAAGCACCGAGTCCATCACAATTTCACCAAGCAAGGGTCATAAAACTCTCGCGGCTCCCCGTAAAAGAGGCTGCTGGGTTTTTTTTTTAATTCCAAAAACTCTTATATTCAAGTGGCCTGATCATTCCCAAGCTATTCCTTTACCATGTGTTTTTTCAGTACGTAACGTGTGTTGGTCATGTCTCCTTCCTAGAAATGGGGCATTGCAGTTCAGCTGTGCTGTCCCTCGTGTGGGCAGCCCCACAGATGTCCAGCTGCTTCATCAAACTCTTCCCTACCTCCAGCCTTGCAGCTGCTGGGGGTTTCAGCTTATTCCTTCAGGGAAGTGACAAAGGTGCTCCAGACTTTACAAAGTGTGCTAAAAGCAGTGATCCTTCACTCTCACCAGTGCAAGAACCACGAAGATTGAGGTCAAATGGTGGAAGAGCAGGATGGAGCTTCATGCTGAAGTTCACCACTCTTGAGACTTCTCTAGGTTTTGGTCAGTGTCCCGAGGTGGCCCTCACTGCTGCTCCTGGCTTTTCCCGTGGATCAGGGGATCTCAGTTTCTCCATCCTATGCAGCCAGTTTCTCTGATCCTCTGCTGTGAGAACAGCTCTTCTGCTATAAAAGCTTACCCTCCTGTTTCTCTCTTCTGCCCCAGTTTCTTCTCCCCCTTTACATTTCCTTAGAGTGAGAACATCCTGGTTTCTTTTTTCCCCCATCTGAGTATTCTCCCTTTCTCTTCAGACTGCAGAGCTTCAGATCCCAGGCCAGATTCACCCCCTGAATCTCTGGCATTCAAGCAGAGCCTGGAATGAGAGCCTTTTTCCTTGCTGCACAGCATTTTGCAGTGATGTGGACAGGAAGAGTGAAAATGTCTCAAGGATACATCCAGGCTGCAACAGGCTCAAACACAACATTCAGTAATGCAGCAATTTCATGAAAATAACCCAAATTCATCAGTTATGCAAAGCCTCTCCACAGCACTCCAGTGACTAAATTAGTGAGGTTAAACCAGAACAAAACTCTGTCCCTGGGATAGGCAGTGACTTGCCCACAGCCCCGGAAAGAACAAGAGTGAGATTTGGTTTGTGCCCACGGATATACAGTTTCTGCTACTGAAATCATTTCCTCGAAGGAAAGGGATAAATTAGAGGCCCTGCTTCCCTCTCACGATGAGGAAAACCCTGATGTTGTTCTGCCTGAGGCATGTCATGAGCTAGGTTGGAACTGCTTATGTGGGCATCTCCTGCTCACCCGTAGGACCAGTCGAGATCATAGGTGCTGCCAGGGGACACCTGGGCAGCAGCAGTGGACAGACCCAGACACATCAGTCCATGAGCATGTGCCAGACAGGTGTGGCAGAAACCAATCCCATGGAACACATCTTTCTGTGAGTTCAGTCCTCTGGGTGCATCCCTGAGGATCTGATGCCAGAATGAAGGCAATGGGGCCTGCAGGTTTGGAGGGAGCCTCTCTCAGGAACCAAGTGCGAGTATTGGTGCCTAATGTTGTGCACCCAGCTCTGTAAACTGTGGCCAAAGCATTTTAACTAGGCTGGGTAAGGGCTTGCTTCTCATATTGCTTCCTGTGCTTTTGTGCATTGTTACTTCGCAAGTTATTCAAAACATCTAAAGGAGGCTGAAGCAATTACACTGCAACTAAAATAAAGTCCTAATTTTGTAATCCACTTCCCCCCTCACCCACACAGAAAAAATCCACAATGAAATATAGTGCATGAGAAAATACAGAATATTCCACCCACCCTTCAGCAGAGCATGTATGAGCACAACCCTATCACAGCCAGCACCAGGCTAGAGAGCTTTTCATTAATTTGGAATATATATGGGCAGAAGCTTGATAAGCAAATAGCAGTGTTCCCAGCACACCAGCCAAGCCCTATGAAAACTAAAAACAATAAATTTATTGAAAGCTTTTTTAAAATAGGAGGAAATTATTACTCATTTGAATTCTGTTCATGTTAAGGTCAATGGTCTTTTTTTCAAATTCTGATTGTTAATATTAGATGAAAGGACATTTCCTTTACATTGTATTTATGAACTCTAGTGGCACAAGGAGGATAACAGCCACATACATTGCACACCAGAAACATTTCTCAATTTTGCATTGTTTAAGAATTAGTTCATTACTCATTTTCCTTTGACCTTTAAGTTAAAGCCAGGGTTATTTAAATACATTGGGCCTGATTCTGGTTCTAGAATTTGTGTGTGTGTGTGTGTGTGTGTGTGGATGCATGATCTACATTCAGTCAGTGCAACTTAGATTGTGCACACGGATAAGACTGTGGTTTGTAAAACACTGGTCCAAGGGGATTCAGTTCTCTCATATTCTGTATGATGGAGACATAAATCCCAAGAGGTTGTAGGATGTCATGAGTATCTTCAGTCTCTTCTGCTGGGTTTGACAGAACAAGCCCTGTTTATGCCCCTAAGGTTGAACACCACAGCATTCAGCTGAATAAGCCTGGCTTTGCATGCTAAAAGTTGCCTGCATTGCATAATATTGTGGGTATTCAGGAGGAAATTTTTGATTGCTCAGGTGAGAGCTTTCACAATGCCGCACGAGCACAAAATTATGGTCTTAGATTTGCTGCGGCTTTCTGCTAACAGCAAACGTAATTTGACAACTGAAGGTAGCCCCAGAGCCTTTTCTGTGGTCTGTACCATGGAATAATTATCCACAAAACAATATACTCCTGGTGACACTTCCACTGCCCCCAAAATTGCCTCCTTTCACTTATCTGGTGTTACTGTCATTTCACAGAACGAGAAGAACACTAGTCAGAAGCTTTCTGTTCATGTGGCAGGAAAAAAAGAAGCAAAACTCTCTCAGATTTGCCTGTGTTTAGGTGCTGGATATTGCTCAAGGTACATCCTTGCACTGGGTGATTGCTAACAGGGACCAAAGAGATATCAGCGTTGTCAAACTTTCACTCAGCAGTGGAGCCATGTCAGGTCTGCCCTGATGTCTGTGAGAACCAGGTTTGGCTGTGGGTTTTCCAAGTGCTCCCTGCCTTTACCTTAGCTGCCAACTGTGTATTTTTGTTGGCCAGACAACAGAACTGTGTGCTGAGCTCAAGTTCAAGTCAGATCTGCGACTTCCACCAAACACCTGTGAGCAGTGGCTTCCCCCTCGCGTGGCTGCTGAGACACTGCTCTCATTTTCCTGGTGAGGGTCACTCCAGAGTACGTCCTTTTCCTCCTGAAGGCATGACAGCCTGTGAGCAGCATGGCTGAAACACCATAAAATTTTAGTCCAAACCCTTTCCCCACATCTTTTCCTTTTCTTT
Organism: Machaerirhynchus nigripectus; assembly: GCA_013397975.1. NCBI lineage: Eukaryota > Metazoa > Chordata > Aves > Passeriformes > Dicruridae > Machaerirhynchus > Machaerirhynchus nigripectus. The sequence continues at coordinate 556,162 of VZRQ01004629.1, read as the reverse complement.
TAATGATAGGGTGAATGTGGCCTTCTCTTGCCATGTCCTCATGCACACAGCTCCACCCCAGCTTTGGCAGTTCTGAAGGAAATGGAAGGTATGTTGACTCTTGTGAGTTGTTTGGAATGATTTAGAAGTCTCAGAACCATTCTCCGTCACAACTGATATCAACACAGCAGCAGTTCAGTCTGTGTCCTGCAGTAATTGTTAAAGGCTTCTAGAAAATGTATGAAATTAGTAAAGGCATTTTTTGATTTGATTCAAAAAACTTGTGTTCTCAGATTCAGAATTCAGCAATAAACTCCATGCTTGGGTATCACTGAGAAATGTTGAAATATAGGAAAAAAGTTGTCAGCATTCTAACAGAACAAGGCAGACAGCCTTCTCCTTCCACTTTCTAATCTCCTCTGCTCACACGATGCACAACAGCAAAGCTGCACAGAATATTTTGAACAATTCTATTTTGCGAAGAGCTCCACTGAAATTTTAGTCTCAAGTGAAGTTTTAGGGCCTCATTCAGATTTCAGAGTTTTGGCCTAAAGAAAACACAGGTTGCTAAATTATTGGTAATGATCTGGATAGCCACAGTGCATTTCAAATTAGCAATAACGTTGCCTTTGTGATGAACAGTCATAAACTTTATGTGAAAATTTGCAGAAAAGGCATTTGGGGGATGCTTTGCAGCCTTTTGAAACAGGGCAAAGAACACTATTTTTCCCATTAGCCTTCCAAACTCACACGTCTAAGGGCAGCTTAAAGTGAAACACACAGTGAGGGTGTACCGAGGCCGCCCCTGTTCCAAAATAACAATAACACACAAATAGTTCAGCTACTGAATAGGTTTGGGTAATCCTTTGTACTTTTAGTATTTCGCCATCTGCCATGTCTAAAAAGAAGTACATGTAGCCAGGAGCACTGTGAAAGACAGGCAGGCGAGGGATCATGACCCCTGCTTTTGACCTTGATGCTGAGAACTCCCATCTCAAAAGAGATCTAGGGCTGCAAACCTGTCACTAGTCCTGCCCTTCGGAGCCAGACAATTGGCAGGGCAGGTTTGTCTCTGGAAAAATGAGAAACTGTTGTGGGGGGCTTAAGGGGAGGAGGGAACGAACACCAGAGAACAACAACTGCATTTCAAATAACCTCACTTATTCCTCTCAGACCTCCTATCAGCATTTCCCTTCTCTCATTTCCATACCCAAGGCAGATATAAAGCTGTGAAAGATGTTCAAGATGTGGCACCCATTTGGAAACCTCCCAGGCAGTTGTACTGACATGTTTTTAAAGACTGCCTGTAGGTCTTTCATCTGGATTAGCTGCACATTCTTCCCTTGGCTCCTTTTCTGTACTGAAGAGCTCCCTCACTTTTATCCACTGCAGGACAAAGTTCCCCTTAAATCCCCACCTTAGAACTCGCTAATTTACACAATAGAAGAGACTTGCTTACCACCACTTTGCATCTGTATTTACACACGAGGGGCACCTGGATCCCAGTGAAGTTCCTTTTGGGGATTGACTTCCCTTTGCAAATCAGGAGTACATTCCAGAGCTTCACTCACTTTAAGTTCACAAGTATGCAAGTTCAGCTGGCTTGTTCATGGGAGTAAGGCAAGCAAGAGCTGGCCTCCTACTCGACCTCACATATGAGCAAGGCCTGTCTTTTCTTTTTTATAGGTTTTTCTTGAGTACCAGAAGTAAGCAGAAGTTTCTATTTTCAAAGGAAGGACTGGTGGATACAACACACTGATCTTGCTGTCCTGGTCTACTTCTCTTTCACTGGGTTGTTTTTTTATTGTTGTGGAGGAAAATAACATAGATGGAAAAAAAAATCAGGAAAGTCCATGCCAGACACATAAAGCTGAGGTGTTCATGTTTTGCAAATTGTTTCTTCTCCTGCCTGCTCATAGATAATGGAGTTTTTGACATCGAGCCACAGAAAAACAGAAAAAAAATGTTGCCTGCCTTGGCCAACCTATTGAAAGAGATCATCTCCTCTTTCCAGTTTGTTTCCATTCCCCTCATTAATCCTTCTTTCCTGCCCAGCTTAACTCTCCCATCCTGTTATCTTCACTCCGTGATGTTTCACCCAAGACAAGGCTGATGCCTACCATAACAAATTCCTCTCAGGGAGCTGGCAAAAAGAGAACATGACAAGAATCTGCAGGCAGATAGAAACCCCAACGGCTAGCCTTAAGCTATATTGATATTTCTGTAGTGATATATACAGGGACTGCAGTAAAAACCTAGACCTTTGGCTCACTAGGGCCAGTTACTTGTTTTTAGATGTGGCTGCTAATTGGTCTTTCAAAGGAAAATGAAAAGTCCCAGTATGACACCGAGCTCTGGTGTACTGCTATAAAGAGGAATCTTTTCTTGACCTTACAAATCAGCAAGATATGTCATGCTTATTCTGATATTCTGGTATCCAAATACCTACAAATATTATCAATCAATATCAAATAACAGAGTCCTACTCAAAATCCAGGGTAACAAATATGGGTATGAGACTGTGTAATTGGGTCATTGGTCATTGTATGTTGTCCTTTAAAAATGTTGTTTTCCCTTCATTTTGCAAAGGTTGAAATAAATGATCTGTTTGTTTCTGACCTAGCAAAGGGAAATGAAATAAGAACAGCTGGGTAGGTCAAGAAGGAGATGAGTCATGTTACAGTCAACTCATCAGGAAGGGCCAGAAATCTGGACTACAGGAATTAGGACAGCTGAGTGGGAGTAAAGCACTTGCAAGTGTATTAGACTCTTATCCAAATCCCTTAAAATGGCCTTTGGTTCTCGCAAAGTCAGCACAAAGCTGGCAATATATTGTTGGAAATGCTTGACAAAAGTGGAAAAGAAATTGCTTTTAACACAATGTTCAGTGGAAAATGTCAGTGCTTCATTTGAAAATATGGGCTGCTGTCTTAAAACCTGGAAGGTTTTAGCAGAGAAATTGTTGCTGCAAAATACAATTTAATTTAGGTGAAATCAACAGTCTATCAGAAATGTCAGAAGATTTCTTAACCTGACTTGATGTAGACTTTTTGGATTTCTTATCCCTGAAATATATTGTACAGTCCTAAATCAATACATTGAAATACTGGCAAGCATCACCAACAATACATATGCTTTCATTTTACTGTTAGTGGCATTAATGTTAGAAAGAGCAAACCGTGCTTTTTTATATGCATCTGATTACTTCCATTTACAAATATGGATTTGCTCTAATAGTGTTCTTGTAGAACAGGACACACCCTGCAACGCTTCACACTTTTCCCCCTATAAATCATGCCTGAACTCCTTCCCCTGGCCAAAACTCACTGCATAACTTCTGATCAGTTCCACTATTTCTGCTTCTTATCCACTCACTTGATTCCAGTGTCCCGAAGTTATGAATGTCCTAGTGATGTCTCAAACCAAAACCAAGCCACTGTGGATGAGTCAAAAAAGCTCTGAGTCCACAAGACCACAGATAATGCTCTAAATACAACTGTGCAGCAAGACAGTAAAATAACTGAAGACTTTTTTTAGGTCAATGAAGATCAGGTAAAATTGCAGGCAAGCAAAGGCAGGCAAACAGTTTTTGGATTAAGCACATGGGTTTTTTGCTCTATGATTTTGCCTCAGGTTCATTTTGAAGTTTATAAGTTTTTATTTTTTTAATTATAGCTCCAGTGTTTGAGGTTTTATTGGAATTTGGGGGGTTCTTTTCTCTTTTTTTCCTGGGTAAAAAGAATATCAAAATAGGATAAATGCTCAGACAAACTGGCAGGAAGTATTTTCTGAAACCAAGAGGAACAAAGATGAAGATGAAAGTACCAGCAATTCACATTGTCCTTACTAGTCACTCCAGCGCTGAGGGTAAATGTTTTCTCGTGAGGAACAAGAAGGAATGCAAATTCTCTGAAGGACCAAGGACTAGCACTGTGTTGCCCAGTACACGAACTCCCAGTAGCTCACTGCTAAACAGCTGCATGGTGGGATGTACTCGGGTATCCCACAGCACCAAGAGAGCAGTGAGTGCTTCAGAGTGCGACTGTTGTGGAGTCTCCATCCTTGGAGGCACTCCAGACTCTGCCAGGTATGATCCTGAGCAACCTGATCCGGCTTTGAAGTTGCATCTGACTTTGAAGTTGGCTGTGCTGTGAGTGGGCGTGTGACCAGGTGACACGGAGAGGTCCCTTCCACTCTAAGATGTTCTGTGATTCTCTCTAAAGCTGCTCAGGTTCCCTGTGCAGCCAGAGTGACACAAAGCAAGGCAGTGATAATGCTTCAGCACAGAACCTGTAGCCAGCAACACAAGCAGTAATGTCTCTCCTTCCAAGGGTGAAGACCAGATGTGAGCGTTGCTGAAGCAATGATGATCTAACGACATAAACAGGAGAGTTGTTTGGAAGGTGAGATAGCATCTCTTTGTTAAGACAGCTGATAACGGTGGAAAAACAAAGATAAGGTTTGGGGAATGTAAGCCTTTTTCAGGTCTGCTTTTTTCATGTCAGGTCATCTTCAGTTGATCTTGTAAATAATCATAATTACTGCATTGCTGAACTATGGAGAGATGGTGACTCTATGCATATAATTACTTGAGAAAATGAAGAATGTGAGATTAGGCTTTAAGATGTGCATTAAGGAGACATACAGACTGATGGAAAAGGAAATTTGAGTTTGTTTTGAAATAAAATACAGTGTAAAGGGAAATTCTGCAAGATGGATTTTTAAATTAATTTCAGAAGTAATTTTAGTTTTCATTTTCTTGGGATACTCCAGTTTGCACAGACTGAAAAATTACAGTTCACTGGAAATGGTGGTGTCTGGTGAAGGGAACCTCTTGTCTGGGACAGCAGAGGACATTTCAGGTCAGAACTAAGAAGTTCTTTGCTAGCAGTGGTGGCCTTCAAAGAGCTCCCGAGAGATGCGCTTGCCTCATGTCAGCCCTGTGAGTCACTCTTTTACACAAGTAATAAATGTATCCAGATTATATATTCTTAATGCAAGGAGCTAGGCTTTATATCTTGTTTTTCTAGAGATGTCTTGTTTCCTCAGCTGTTCAACATGAAGACATCTCCCCAGCGCTGTGTGGCAGCCGTGTGTATCCTGCATTCAGAGAGCTGTCTGACCCAGTCAGGGCAGGTCTGTAGTTCAGACAGATCCAAACCTCCCATAGTTTTGCCCTTAGATTACCCTCTAGATTACTTGTGAAAAAGTCCCTGCCATTCAGCAGCAGAATAAATTATTTGTTTAGAGTTTGAAGAGAACCCCCAAAGCTTCCTTTCCCCTCATTTCATGCAGCTCAGCACCTCTCTTCTGCTACCTCTCCTTCTGTGTGGATTAACTGAGGGTGAAGTTATCTTGACAGGGTCCTGGGGGCCTCTTGGGCCTCGTTTCCAAGTGTTGGTATTTTTAAAGAATCCAAGGTTATATGAGGGGTGGGCTACATATGTCCCAAATAAGGCAGGGATTCTGAGAACAGTCAAGATGTGCTGGTTGGAAAAGGCACAAAGGACCCACATCCAAAGCCCAGCGGATCAATGGAAGGATGTGCAATGCCCTAATCTGATGGAGCAGGGGGCAATGAGACGCTCAGAAGCTAAACCCTTTGATACCTGAGCCCCGTAGCAAAGATTCCCTGGATGCCACAAAGGTGAATTGAGGTTAGCAGGGAGCAGATAAATACAAGAGGGCGCAGACTTCCATACACCTGATGAGGGAGCACAGTTTGCTTTCATCTAAGCGGGGCCCTGTGTTTTCTAAACACTTCAGATGCTGTGTTCTTGTTTTGGTTTGGTTTTCATTATTAAAAACGCAGCAAATGAAACCCCCAGAGAAGAACCTGGAGGGAGAGCTGCTCCCACATTTTCACCTCTAGGTGGATTGCTTGACCCTGCCCACAGTCCCACCTCTAGTGAGTAACAAAAACATAAATCCCTGTGGGACATGGGAAGATACAGGTTTTACGTACCAGCAGAGTGTGCCTCAGGAAAAGGTATGAAATCATTGCCAAGGAATTTCAGCGTTTATGTGCAGCTCCAAAGTAATCATCTTCTGTTTATTGCCTGGGTAAAACCCTTTATTTCTTGGGTGCTGCATATTTGAGTTCCTACCTATCGCAGACAAAACAGGCATTTTGTTCTTGCAGCTGCACTCTGTATACTCAGAACTGCCCTGTGCTCTCTCAGATTTTCCCTTATTTTCTCTTTATTGGCATAACTTCACTCACTGAAGAACTATAGCAATATATTTTTTGCACAGGAAACAATGACATATACCAGGGCTACCATGAACATTCTGTTATCTGTAAGCAATGCTCCCTATGCTTATTTTTCACTAAGAATATTTCCAAGTTTTCAGACCAAAATGTCTTGAAAACTCATTAGTTTACACGAAGGTGTCCAGACTTATCAGGCCTGATATTTCTCTGAGTATAAGCCTCTGAAATCCACCCTCAGCGAATTATGTCTGCAGGGCATCAAAGGCCCTGTAGGGAGGGATGAAAGTTCCCTGTAACTCTCAGCTCATGATTTAGGCAGTGACACCAGTGCCAGGTTCCCTGCCTGAGGAGAGCAGTGTCAGCAGCACAAACCACTCCGTTCCCTGTGTACATCTGTCACATGTTCCAGGAATGCACCAGGTTCGTGTTTTCTGCAAAGCAACAGCTGATGGAGAACATCTTTTTGACACCTCCACAGACTCCAAATCTTCAAGAACATGGTCTCTTCAGTATGGGATGAGAAGCAGCATCTCAACTGACACGTGATTTGTGCCTGGCTTGTGACTATTGGCCCTTGGGTTCCAAGGCAAGGAACACTCAGGCTAGGAAGATTGTTCATGTCCTAGACACAGACACCCTCAGTCCTGGCAATGGCACATTAAATGAGTTGAGGATGTTACAGACAGAGAATCTGTTCTGGGGTGCCACAGCGTACCTGATCAAGGGTCAGCACAAAGCACAGTTGACTGGAGAGATTTACTTGAGCAACAAACCCTGGTATTTCTTATCACAAGCAAGTTGTGCCGCAGATAGAGCTTTAAAAAATTCAGATCCATCTATGCGGTCAGTGCCTCCTGCACAGACACAGTATAGTCCATCCCCACACGGGCTCATGCACACCCCTGGCATGACTCAAGCTGTCCGAGAAGTTTGCTGGTTAATCTCTGCATGCCAGCTACTGAGAAGCCACTATCTGGGTGCAGGTGCTGGGTGCACTGGCTCAGACCACAGCACTCGGGATGACTTGGATCACCCTTTCAGCAGTGTGGTCTGATTGGAACCCTGTAAAACACTGTGGCAAACATGAGTGTGCAACCAGAGCTCTAAGATTTTAGTAGGGATTTAATTTTGTAGTATCTCCTGGGAGCATGTGGGAAAGGCATCCTTCCTGTAACTCTTTAGACCTTGGGGGGAACTGAGACCTGTGTAAATATTAATCCCATGTAGTTATTCTATAGGATTTTGCTAGAAGAAGGTACAGAGGTTTCATACTTGAGCACTCTAGGGCTAAGGAGAGCTGAGCGAAATATCCAGTCTTCCACAGACCCTGACTCACAGGTTCTAAAGATGTGCTGGGGACTGCTGAATGGCACCATCTCTTCTCTGGTTATACCCAGGAGTCTGGCAGGAATGACATGGCATCCCCTGTCTGCCCTTCTCCTTATCCTTCTCCTCTGTGCTCCACCTTCCCAGCCCAGTGCTTGCAACCTGCAGCTGGCAGTCCCAGGAGCTGGGGCACAGCCTCTGTGCTTCACGGCTGCACTCATGGACATGCTCCTGCTTTTAGGGGGCTGCAAAACGCTGCTGTACCAAATTCATGCCTCTTGCAGTCTCACTCTTCAGCTGTGCCGCTTCCAAAGCACAAAGAAAGGTTTGTTAACACAGCACCAGCCACTGTGATTTTAAAAAATCACACCTTTTGCCTTGCGCTGGGAAATCTGTGGGCGTTGGGGCTAGATACATACACACACACGGATTGTGTGTGTGCATGTTATAGAGGTTCTGCATATCTATGTGTATATGGATCTGTATCAGCTTACATGTACATGTACATGCACAGGTTAAGCCTTATCTGTAGAACAGGCTAATATGCCCCCTTTTTTTTGAAAAACAAACATTTATTGCTGACTTGTCAGGCATATTCCTTTTCGTTGTTTTTTTAACTTGGCCAGTTCTTAGAGTACAATAGTACATTGGCCATCTGTGCAGAGGAGAAGAGGGGTTTAATGAATAGACAAAGCAGGGAATGATTGACTGATTGGGACTGTTTCCCAGTCTCATTCATACCAGCCATACAATGGAATCACTCCCCATTTACACCGCCAGAAGTGAAAGGAGAATCACGTCTGTTTTGAGTTCATTCCTCAGAAGCTCAGATCATCCTCCTGGTCAAAAGACTTTAAAGCACGTGCTGCTGAAGCCAGGCTATCTGGTTTATGCAGAACGTGCCCCAGGCTTTTATATGTGCTAGTAAAATTAGCTTCTCCTCGGCCCCTCTGGTGGTGTCACGCAGCAGACGTGGCCTTTGTATAGGGCTAGGACAGTTTGTGTCCGGACAAACTTGTTTATGCAACCCAGTATGCCCCTTCCTTTTTTTGTCCCCATGTATAATGACAAAGTTCTAGGCATGTGGGCAGATCACTTACTTTCCCCTTTTGTCAGGGTACAAATTTACAACAGCCTGTTTGCATACCGTGCGCTGGATTTTAATCGAGTTCACTGTAAGGAGAGATAATAAAAATGAGAACCATGATTACTTCACAGTTGATTTCATTTGAATAAAGAGCTGCTCAATGACAGATGGTTTCTAGAGCTGCTCTATATGTGAGCTGCCATGATGTTGAATAGTAAGGAGAACAAGAAAGTATGCTGCTGTGGTCTTTGGGTCCTTACTTTGTCTTATCTATATTCATGTTTTATTCAGAGAGGAAATTAGACTCCACACCATTTTTTATTCAGAAGAGAAGGTTGGAAAGGGATAATACACAGTATGCAAACCTGCCAGCTTCTCTCGGATCAGGTCCACATCCCTCTACTCTGCCAATACAGCTCTAACAGTATTCTTCACCAGCAAAATGCCTTATTGTGAGTGTAGCTCACATCAGGGGAACTGCGCTTTTGGCAGTGTGACTTGCTTCACCTCCACCCGCAGCCCAGAGGCAAATGTGTTATCCCAGAACAGCAAAGCAAGGGGTTTTGTTTGTAAAGACCTGTGTGAGGAAGGGGTGGCTCTGCGCACTGCCTGATGTGGCTACACCAGTGACTCTGCAGCACAGACACGAGCTGAGAGTCTGTTTCCACTGGCTTTGAATTTGGCTACTTCTGTGGGTTACTTTTGACATATCTAGTACAGTATAACACAAAACTGCTGAGGACTTTGTTCTCAGAGTTTTACTCTGTGGCAGAAATGCCCCTCTGACATATATTGAGGGAGTATATATAACCTGTGCAAACCAGAGACGCTTGGTGACGTATCCTTGTACGAATGAGTGGTCTTCCATCAGCAACTTACAGCAATTTTAATCCCTCCCTCATTGCATGCTTACCTGATCCCACCTGCATTATTCTGAGCTGAAATGGAAAATCATTGACTTGATGAATTAAAATGCTAAGACTGCTTTTCATTTGGAACAAGTTTTCCAGAAAAGGCAAAGCTCTCCAGTTTCTAGGATCCAGTGAATAGCTAGGAATGTCAAAATTTGTCATGAGTAGGAATAGCTTTTCTTAGACCACCTGCTGTGCTTGGAAGGGTTAGACAAGTTTTTAATGTCACCACTGAGTTGCAGAAAGTTCCAGTCTTCAAAACCAGGTACAGGTTGAAAAGTGTTGCTTTGAAATCTGTTAATGCACCAGGAAGAGATATCGCTTGAGATGAAAGGTAGCTGGTGCCTGTGGCTTGCTGGTGTCAGAAGGAACTGCTACTAAAAGTGGAGTCCCGAAGGGCATTAGCCCATGTGGGTCAGAGGGAAAGAGACAGGTAATTTATCACCTCAGGAACACAGAGGTATTTGCTGAGGATAGTTACTAAGGGATTAGAACATGCCATAAAACCCCTGTCTTTATTGCATCCACAAATTTTGCATCCAATAATGATTAAAGCCAAGAGGTAAATATTTCAGCTCCTCAGGCCTCATTCATGGGAGTCTTTCCAGTGGCTTTTCAATGCTTTGAATTGTGCTCACATAGAGCACATTCATCTTGTAAGCTTTTGGACTAAACTTTTTTGGCTGTTGAGTCATGGGTTCAGCTAGTGACCACCTGTGACTCTTGAGATCACTGTGATTATTAGCTTAGGCAAATGCACTTGTCTTCCATTCCTCCTTCCTGTCTCCATTTATCCTACCGGGGTATTCACCTGTTGTGTACTGTCTAAATCCTTGATTAGGAGGTCTCCGGGTCAGGGCTTGTCTTTGTTTCCTTTGTTAGATCTCTTCTATATTAATCCCTTTCACACTGGCAGTATCTGAAAGGTGGATTCCTCTCAAATTCTTATTAAGTACCCAATTAATAAGAGCAAGAGCGTATTAAGAGCACAGCACAGAGACAATGCTCCATTCAGATGCTGCATGAAATCTTGATGCTGATACTGTCACTTGAGTGAAGTCTGTCTAGGGCTGGGAAGAATCCCATGATAAGCACCAGGGAAGGATTATTAACAGAGCTGGACATATTTTATTTATTTATTTGGAATTTGGGCTCTGTGTGTATATAATAAAATAAAAATAACAACTGCTTTCTTTGTTTTTCACTATGCACCATTTATACAGATTTTATTTTAGAAATTCAGACACCAATTGATCCTGGGGAAAAAAAAAAAGAAAAATTGGCCTAAATGTTAGGCCCTGAACCTGAGCATAATTTGAGGCTTCATTCTGCTTTACACCTTCTCCAGAAATGTACCACAACACAGAATTTTATGGTCATTTGGAGAAAAAAGCATCCTCTCCTGGGATAGCTCTGTGTTTCTGAGGCACTCATCAGTTCCCATGTGCCAAAGGATTAGTGAAGTTCAGACATCAGACCCAAAACTTGAGTAGAACAGAATATCTAAGAGCATCAGTGATCTAGCAAATAGCAGCCTAGTAAGCAACATCCCTGCCCATGGCAGTGGGGTTGGAACTAGATGATCTTCCAACTCAAACCATTCCATGACTCTGACCAGGAGGAATATTGTGGCAGATAGGCACTAAATAAGAGAGGGTTGTATGAGTCTAAGAGATGAGCCGGGAGCAAGATGGCTCTTTGGGGCCAGTGGCAACAGGGAATTGGCAAGGGCGAAGTGACCATGAGGGCAAGCAAGATGAAGGAGAAGGTTGTGGTATTCCTGGTTGAGAGAATAATTTGGGTTTTACCTGAAATGCCAAATTAAATAAGGTGCCAAGCTACAATATTTGCTTTTATAATAGATGGCAACAGATTTCCAGAAGGAGGCTCACATCTGAGGTGGGTCCAGTGGGCTCTTATTGAGAGGGCTCAGAAACCCGGCTCTGCTTCCAGGATGCTTCCCCTTGCAGGGCTCCAGGCTTCCTTCTTCCCTCGCTCCACATCTCCACACGCACGAAGGTCAGAAAGCACAGCCACACACGGAGTGCCCTGAGCTTCTGACTCTGCATGAAGGTCAGAAAGCACAGCCACACACGGAGTGCCCTGAGCTTCTGACTCTGCATGAAGGTCAGAAAGCACAGCCACACACGGAGTGCCCTGAGCTTCTGACTCTGCCGTGGCAGTGCCTCCAACAAACGTTCCCACGGTGCACCTCCGGCTGTGGATGCGAGGTGATGAAGGCATGCCTCTGTGCGCTCCCAAAAGGGCTCCCAAAGATACTGGGTGCTCCTTTGGCCATTCATTGCCCTATAGAGCAGCCTTTAGGCCGCTCTGAATGGTAACAGGTGCTTCTGGCCCCATTGTGCCGCCCCAGCTGTCAGGGATTTCTGGGGACCAGTGAGTGAGATTGTGTAGGAGTTGCTTTAGTGGCTCTTTGCCATTCAGGAATTCTTTTGCGCCAAGGGAATCCTCCAACAGCTGTTTGGGCTGGCTTGGTGACAGCTTTGTGCTGCCAGAGCTGGGCAAAGCGGCCCCAGCTGGGCCAAGTATCTGGCTCCTTGCGTGTAACTTGCTTATTTAGGCCTGTCGCCCTGTTTTGTAGGTAATCGCTGCTACTGGTGGTGAATGCAGCAAGCTGCTGAAGCCGGTGGCCTTTGCCAAGGAGCAAAATACTGACTGATGTAATTGGAATGTGAGATCTGCAACGCTTGAAATTTCTGCCAGAAAGTAGTTAAATGGAGATGGCATCTCATTAAAGGGAAGAATGGGGTCTCTGTGCATGTGTTCTGTCCTTAGACTGGGCAGTGGATCCCCAGCAAGTTTCCTCTGCAAAAGATAAGCATTTGAAAGAGAGGATGGGGAAGAGCTGGACCTGTGGGTGCAGTGGGTAGGTGCAGAGCTACTGTATTCAAGGATGTGACATCCAGGTGCAGCAAATGAAGGCCTGGCTGAAGGCTTACAAACAAAGACAAGCTCTGCCATGCCATGGTTTTGGCTGTGCATGTGACCTGAATGTCTGTCCTCATCCCTTTGTGCTACTGCCTATTCAGGAGCCACGAGGAGCAAATCATAAGGCCAGCTAGCGACTGTCTCCATATCTACTGAGTCACGATTGGCAATGCACGCCTCGAGGATCAGCTGTTTGATTATCCAGAGAGCATGTGGCTTTACTCAGCTGCTCCAGGCAAAAAAAGCCAAGAAGGACAACTGACTGATTGTCAAGGAGTGCGGACAATGAGGCAGGAGCGGGAATCCATGTGACTGGTTTCTGAGTACGGTCCTTCAGCACCCAGTCAAAACAGAAAGGGCCTGAGCTGGCTGATGACCTGCATATGTAAAAATATTTGTCCTTATTCAAAATGGAGTGGGACAACAAATACTGTGATTGGAACAATGCACGCAAGCATTTGGAAATCCAAGATGTGCCTTGCAGCTAAATCATATGAAATGACATTATCTCCCCCAGTGTATTGTTGGTTGGGTAATCAGGTTCCAACAAAGCTGCAAAGAAAATAAAAGTGGCACAAAACAAACTCCTTGCTAATGAGCAAGCAATTTGTCTGCTGCTAAATATGTAAATACTGAAGCAGATTAAGCAACAATAGCTTAAAGATAGGTATTTTTCTGTTCATTTATCTGTATTTTGTAGCCTAATGGATTAAAGCATAAAGCTGACAGGCTGCTTTAAGGAGATGTTCCTTGGGGGACATTAAAAAGTCTTTATGCATGACACTAGACAAAACACCCACAGCACTGTCTTTGCTCTGAGTGAAAAATCAGCGCTTTTTTTGTCTGCTTTTTATAACCAGCTACTAAAGAATACTCTTTATTTTGGTAACTAGACAAAGGAAGAATGTGCAATAGAGTTAGACATCACCTAGAAATTACAGTATTTGCCATTATTTGAAATACATTTCCCTCAGGAGCATTCATTTCCCTCACCTCTGTTGCAAACACTGTTATGGAATTATTTGGCCTGGGTTCATCCAAAATAATGCCTTGAAGGGACCTTCCCACGGGAGGAGCAGTAAATGTGATCCCAGACTGCTCAGCTATTTCCTTCTGGACCTTAGTGAAGACACTGCCTGCAGCTGGTGCTCCTGAGGGATGCCAGGCTGGATGGGCCAAGCGGGTCTGGACAGCATTCCAAAGCTTACCTAGAAAAGACTGGAGCCCCAACACATCTCCATGTCTGGTGGGGTGCAGGAGGAGGCATGAGTTGTCCAGCCTGTGTGGACACTTCTGTCCAGCTTCCCACAGGAGGGGAGAGAGGCTGGCTGGGTTTGGAGCCAGGGCTTGCAGCTATTCCAGTTGCAGGGGTAAACTTCATTTGCACCCGGAGCCAGCACGTGGTGGGGTTGGAGGGAGGGAGGATGGGCTCTCCCTGAGGTGATATCCTCCCTGCGAGGGACTCTCCAGGGTTTTTAAGCGTAGGCTGCAGAAATCTTTTTGATTCGTAGATACATNTTTTTTTTCCCCCCCTCCCTCCCTGGGCTGCTTTAAAGCCTTCTTCTCCCATGAAGACTTTATCCAAAGATAAAAGATTCCTCATTTTATTAAAAAGAGCCCTTCTGGGTATGAACCATTGCACCAAATTAAAAATAAACCTGGAAAATATTGCAATAATAATAATAAAGAGCCTATATGGTGTGACAAAACCCTCAGTGAGCATATTAAAATAGGAGAGTAAGGGAGAGCTTTCCTGAAATGGACCTGCAAGGATCTCTGAGGGCAAAGCCTGAGCATTGCTGGCCCAGCTCCTGCCCCTCCAGTCCTACTCCCGTGCTGTACAGAGTCCTTCCACAGCTCCAGGCTCTTCCCCACCACACAGGGACTCCTTTGCCACATGAACTGGCGTGCCAGATCCATCCCATTGCCCCCACGCCAGGAAATGTGGTGGTTCTGTGCGTAAATCTTGGTGTGGATTTACCCTGCTCCAAAGTTAGAACATAGCACAGATTAGGAAGAACAGCTCCACACTCCTCTGAAAGTCTGTGTCATCACAAGCTGCCACTGAAGGGAGCGGGCCAGCTATCTATTAACTTTTTCGCAGTGCTTTTTGTCAGCTTGAGCATGAGTAATGTCAGCTCACTGATATTTTTCATGCTTTAATAAAATGCATCCAACACTTTGGGAACAGCGTGCATCTACATTTTTTTTTCCTCAGTCTCAACCACCCCAAAAATCAGCAGTACCAAATGCTAGGCGGTTACCAGGACCGACCTACAGTCCCTGGTGGTGATCGACCAGATAGGAGAGAGAGAATGCTGTTTTCTCAACACCACTTTTATCTCACACTTTAAACCCCCATCAAAGAATTTCATACATATTTCTCTGCGTATTGCAACTTGTTGTAGGGGCTGGACTTGGACTGCCTTTTTAGTTAATTGCTACTTCACTTTATATTTTATTTAAAACACACCAGTTCTAAGAAGTTCTACTAGAAGGTCATTGTCTCAGATACTGCATAAATGTCAGCTATGTTTTCATTTGCTCCTTTATTTCCTTTTTTTTTGTTTTTGGTTAGGATTTTCCTCCAGGCCATTCCTTCCTGAGGTTCAGAATCCTTGAAATCGTGTTCCAGCTTCTTTACTTTCCAGCTCAGCATCCTACTATCATTCATGATGTAGTTCCAAAATGCACAAATTCCTTACAGCCGAGATAAGAATCGCTGGGGTTTTCTTTGAGGAGCTCGTCTAGCTTTGGCCTCACATGAAAATGTTGCCCTTCATAGGAAATAAATTTGCACCGCTTTGATTCACAAATTCATCTCCCCTGCCCTTGTGGACTTAATCCTGTAATTGGATCCAGGCACAGAAGCTGCATGTACACCGGTAAATTAAACATGGGCAGCAGCGCTCCCGGGCACTGCAGCCAGTTGGAAAAGGCAGTGCCTGTGCTAGTGAACTGCCTGGTTAAAGCTGTTCACATGGCAACCACTTACTGGAAATGGACCCTGGACTAGTCTAAGTGCTGTGCCTGAGAACAGAGTTAGAATGGGCAAATGCCCAGAGAAGTTGTGGCTGCCCCATCCCTGGGAGTGTTCAAGGCCAGGCTGGATGGGGTTTTGAGCAACGTGGTCTGGTGGAAGGCATCCCTGCTCATGGCAAGGAGGCTGGAATGAGGTGATCTTTGAGGTCCCTTCCAACCCAACCCATTCTAGGATTCTAGGATTCTATGAAATTCATGTCAGGGATGCTTCAACAGTCTGCTAGTGCAGGCACAGCCCAGCACGTGGGGATGCTACTGCCATATCTGAATTGATGGGTGTTGCTGTCCAAGTCTCTTGCTACAGAGCCCGTGCTGTGGGAGCAGCCCATAAGGACCAGCTCACTACTTTATCTGAGTGAGTGGCAGTATTGTGGTGCAAACCACGTCTGCTGGGCATTACAGCACACCACTGGTGTCTCAGCTGCATCTGAAGGGTTATCTGTCTTAAGTGTCGTAAGATACACCATGAAGCTTAAGCCATTGCTAAGTGACACGTATTATCTGGATGCATAGGAAGGCAGGTAGGTAGGTATGTAGACTGCTAGATAGACTGATAGATCAGGATTCTTCCTTTGTCTCTTCTCCAAAGCAAAATTAGAGAAGATGATGTGGAAGGGACCTCAAAGGGATCTCAGTCCTCACTGCAGAGCATTGACATAAAAACCCTTACACAAGGCCCCCCATGAGCCCAGGTACCCTCTCTCTGACAGTGACCTGCAGCAGGTTTGTAGAGTCCAAAACAGGGCATGATGCAGTAATCCTCCTGTGGGCACGGCCTCCTCACAGCTTTTGGCAATCAACAACTCCCTCAACTTTTGCATGAGTAGACACTAAAGGAATTTTTCATCATGAATGTTTCTGTTCCTTTTCTGAAACCAGTTATATTCTTGGCCTCTGTAACACCCTGGGCAAGGAGTTCCACCAATCCATTAGATGTGGTATGAAGCAGTATTTCTTCTTATTTGAGTTTGCTGCTTGATCATTTCTTTGCGTGTGTCTCAGTTCTTCTATTGTAAGAACAGCTGTCTTTATTTACCTTTTCTGTGCCATTTGGGATGTAAAACATTTTTTTCTCAGATGTTGCCTTTCATCATCCTTTTTTTCCCCATAAGGTAGATTCCTTTCTACTTGTTCAGTCTTTGCATACAAGTTATTTCTCCATAAATATCACACCATATTCTGTCACAGATGTAATGTAGTTCTGCTCTGTGCTTTTGAGATGGGGGGACCAGACTATTTGAATGTATTTGGACTGGAGTAACGGCTTAATAATATCTCTTTTTTCCCCCCTGTATTCTCTTTCCTGTAATTACCAACATCCCATTTGCCTTTTTGATCGCTACTGAGCACTCACTGGTGGTGTGATAATCTCATAGTACTGTCCCCAGTGACCCCAGTTTCCTTTTGTTGGTTGGTAATTGGTATATTAGAAGCCCTCATTACCTATGTAATATTCAGATTGTTTTTCTCTGCAGTGCATTACCTTGTGCTTTCCAACACTGAGTTCCATTTCTGTTTTATCATCTGGCCACTCAGTAATGCCAACCTCTTCTGCAATTCTTTGCTGCCAGCAGCAGTTTTGACAGGCATGACCTACCAGATTTGGTGGAAACCCAAAGCTGACCCTTTATGGCACCCTGAATTCCCCTCTTTTAAAGAGAAGTCAATTCACAGAGGAGCCCATCCATTTCTTTGCAGACACTCTCCAAACTACAGGCTCTTGCTGTTGTCCAAACAGAAATCTTGACTTGCCATTCTTCTCCAGTTGAGGTTGAACTAATGAATTAAATCTCTTACACAGGTTGCTGGGAATAGGACTGGACTTCTCCTACTCCTGAAGCTGTGCTCCATCAGCCCCTTGCAGCAGTTTTCATCTCCACACATCAAAGTACTTGCAAAGATGGGGGAGTATCAATGTCTCCAGGTGACGGCCAGGGAAACTGATACTCCTTTTAGCAGTAACAGTATGCAGTGTTCTAGAGTGGCCTGAATGCTATTTGTTGAATAAATTAGTTAATGAGTAACAGCAATAGTTGCTAATTAACATACCCAATGAATATTTATGCTGGCACCTTGCCCGTTGTACATCTTATACAATGTGTCTTTCACTCTCACTTTCCCCTTATTTATTTCATACCGTGAGCTCCCATCGGAAACGACCTATCCTGGCTCTGCCTCCCCAGCATCTGTCACAAGGAAAGCCAGCTTCTCCTTCCCACCCTGCAACGGCCAATTACGACCAAATGCAAGCCTCAAAAATCATTCCCAGCCTCACTCTTTCCCTGCTTCCCAATGCAGCAGCTGATCAATGGCTCCTCCGCAGCACCCCTGGGATTTACACAGGAAAGAAGACCCCAGCTCATGGAATGAGGCAGAACCAACAAGCGACCGGAGGGATTCAAGGTCACACCTACACATTTTTTGCCACTGTCAAAGACCAGCTTTAGAAGAGTTGTGCCTTCGAAACCTAAGCGTCCTGGGATATTTAAAGCTTCATAAAGACAATCAATTAGCTTAATTTCAAAGTGGAATCCAATCTGCAGCCTGCATAGCTCGGGGCCCATCGCTGTACCCCACAGCTTGGGTTAACTCCAGTGCCTGGAATAGCCCCAAAGCATCTGCATTACACCCAGCTCACCAAACAGGCATTTCAACTCTGTACTCCCTGTAGTAGGATGAGGCAAGAACTGGTGTTTGTAATTCAAAAAATAAAGTGTTGGTGTCACTTCTCCTTTTGAGATGTCCAACACACCTTTGGTCCTGCGAAGAGCATCCTACAGGCACAAAACCCAAAGCCTGATGGCTTTTATCCAGTTTTTATTCCCTTGAGGATGAGACCCTAACCATTAGCCCTGTATTAATCTTGCCCAGTTGCTAAAAAGTGAAGGCTGACTTTGAACAGCAAAACAACTAATGCTGGCTGTGAAGAGTCACAGAAAATCCTGCTCTACCAGTGTCTGTGATCTGACATCAGCAAACGATGAAACAGCAAATAAAAGTTTCATGATAACAAATGCTAACTCACCCTTACAGGGGAAAAATCCTCACTCTAATAATATCTATACAGTAATGGGCATTACATTAGTTACTTCCTCTCAGGAAAGACACTGCAATCAATGAGGATAATGCTGGTAAGTACGTATTTCAGGGTCTAGCAGCACTCAGAAAGCAAAACTGAACATCAGGAACTATTAGGAAAGAAACAGAGAAAAAAAAAAAAAGACACCTGTTCTCATTCCTGTGTTGCTGTGTACATTGATGGTGTATATCCCTGCAGGCAGGGCTGCTCTCTGTGCCCAGGAAAAACAGAGCAGGGCCAGAAATGTTCACAGGAGATCAACAGGGATGATCAAAGGTATGGAAAGTCTTCAAAATAAAGAAGCATCATATGGGCTGGAAAAGAGACCACTGGGACAGCAGATGAGAGAGGTGTGTGAAATCAAGAATGGCCTGGAGAATGTGATAAAAATGTGTCTCTCATAGTGTGAGGACTAGGGAGACTTTACATGATTGAATGTCAGGTTTAAAGCAAACACACCCAGTTCATAAGCACTTTGTGACACCCATTGCCACAGGATGTCATGGAAGCCAAAGGTAACAATGGGTTCAAAAAGCAATTAGAAAATTCTTGAAAGTAAAGTCCATCAAAGGCTCCTAGGCTGCAGAGATGAAGATACAGCTCTGGATCAGGAAGTCCCTAAACTCCAGATTGCCGGAAGCTGGAAGGATGAAGCGAAGGAGATATCTCTGTACTTGCCCTGCTCCTGTGCTCTTTTGCTGAGCATTGGCTACAGGCTGGTCAGAGACAGGATACAGCCTAGGTGACCCCTCAGCCTGACTCAGCACTGCCCTTCCTGCAGCCTGGCTCCTTTCCAGCTGGGCTAATTCACACGATGGCTGCTCAGAGGCTGAATTTCTTCGTGTCCTGCTGTCTCGTGTGACTCGGGTTATCCAGAACACAGGATTTTCTCTGCCAGCTGAGACAGACCCTCACTGGGATCAAGGCAAAGAGACACAAGTTTTCAGACACAATGATCAGAGCTGAGAAATTTCGTACTGTGAGGTCAAGGGTCCTGATGGAGCTGCAAAAGGAAAGCAGTGACAAAGGGCTAAAACAGGCCTGCCGTGGCCTGACCAGCACTCTGGCAGGACCTCATCAGGGCATAGGAAACTGCACTCAGGCTCATTTCTTCTGAGACAGTCCCCATCACAAACCAGTGCCATATGGAGTGGGAATAAGAACGTGTAAGGGATTTTGGATCCATTCCATGCCCAGAACTTAAACAGTTTCTGCCGACTTCACGTTCTACCAGGGTATAACAGCTTTGGGTTTTGCACTGGAGTTCCTCACTAAACAAAAGAGGGGGTGAGTGTTGCTCCAGGCTCCCAGCAGGATCTTCTCCGAGACTTCCCAGATTTCCCATGGCAGATGCACAGAGCTGCAGGAGGTTCAGATAAGGCCTCACTCCAAAATTTAAAAAAAAAAAAAAGCCAAAAAAACAAAACACAAAAACCCACCAAAAAACCAAACTGCTTGAGCACCCAGGTAATGAGCAGCACCTGTGCACCTCAAGGCACACTGCGCTTCCCAGCTGAGCCTGCAGAGCTGCTCCACGTGCTGGAGATGGAGGTGATGCCTGCACTTCAGCATTTTGCAGTGCCAGGGTGTAAAACAGTGCAGAAAATCCCTCCTTTGCCTCACTTTGCAAAGCTACAGTGTTTGTGAACACCGTGCTGCAGATAAGTAGTGCAAGTGCATTGTAGCAGGGCGGCTGTTTTTGAATTACTAAAAATCTCAGCACACAAGCTTTGTCTGTGATAAGCCTAATCTTCTCATCATTATCATGCTAGAAATCATGCTGGAGGCCTCTATAATCTGACTTCATTTTGCATTAACCATAATTGTGAGAACTCGCTTTCTGCATGCGTGTTTGGGCAGAGATTGTTTGCCAATGACTTTATAGAATTATTTTACTCCAGAAGTATGCCAAAATTAATTTTTTTTCCTTGATTTAAAAAAAAAAAAAAAAGAAAAAAAGAAAAAAGAAAAAGAATGATCCCAGAGAAAAGAAGAAAATAAGATGAGAAGAAAGTCCTTGTTGTACAGCATGACTCTGAAGTGTACAGCAATGGCACAAATTGCAAAGTTAGAGATACTGAATAACCAGGCTTCACAGTCAGCTTGGTGTGCACTGCTTCAGTGCCCATTGCTGTGACAGCTGAGGTCCCCACACACTCTACAGACTGTCAGGAGTTTTCCTTACCCCTAGGGACTGATCCTATTCCTTTCAAACCAACATGAGACCTTGTAGGAGGGGTGGGCCAGGGCCAGGGTCTGGGTTGGGAGCTGCAGGGGAAGCTCTATGGAGTCAGTCAGGAGCTACAGGGATCAAAGAGCAGAGCCAGTATTTGCAGCTGCAAAGCAGACCTGATGCTGATCCCAACCCTTTTAGATCCCAGTCTGATACGAGAAAAGAAATTTTCATAGTCTTTCCATTAAACACCTTATCAGCAATGTTAAAGCATCTGCAGCGACGGGGTGCTAGGGAGGAGAGACTCATCAGGAGGGGTTTATAAAGAGGAACACCTAAGAACATGAAACCAAAGGTATTATTATGGCTAATGAAACAAAGGCATTTGATTAATTACTGACATCGCAGAAGTACATTTTTAAAAGTGATTACTATAACTAGAGATGTCGAATGTGATAAGGTGCACTAAACAACTTACAGTAGGGCAGGGGAAGATTTATGAGATTCCCCTGCACCCTGGCTGCAACAAAGTTCATCAAATCCCAGGAGTTCACAGGAAGAGACCTGAAGAGCTGTGAGTCTTCTGCAAGCCCCTGGAGAGCCACACTGACAAACCAGGACTGTCAGTGATCCAGATAAAATACTGGGAGTCAGCTTGAAAGGGTAGAAAGCAGCAAAGCCACTGGGCTGGTGGTCTGTTCCAGTAGAGGGGGTATGGTGGTCTGGCCCTGACCAGAATGCCCAGGGAATTTTCTAACAGGGGGCACGTGAAGAAATTGTGGTGCTCAGGCTTTGGTGTGCCACTTTTTCCTGGCGGCCCTCATGGAGCAGTTTGGAGGTGGCAGGGATGTTTTGCCATGGAGGGCTACAACTGAGTTTTCCTGAAGGGCTTCACCACAGGAGGAATTCCAGCAGCCATGAACTTAGTTGTCTGCTGGTGCTTACAACCATCCTGGCCATGCTGGAGCCATAAAGCTTCCTTCTCATTTTACTTTGCCTTCCAGCACTTGGCCCTGGACAGTTTCCTCAGGGAACATAATTATTCATGAGCCTCTTCCTCTGCAGGCAAGGGAGTACATCCCACCTCCATTTGCCACTGCAACCCCAAGGAGATGGGGACAAACTAGCCCAGGGAGGGGAAGCCCTCTGAAGACAAGCTCTTGTAGCCTCCTGCTTCTAGACTAGGATGTCTCCAAGAGCTGGAGCTACTTGCATTATAGAGACAGGTGATGGAAAACAGGTAATTTTTCATCAACACCTTACACCTTATCAGTCACTGCACCTGGGTCAGATTAGTCACTGGTGGCTGGCAGAGCAGGCTGGGGACTATCTGCTCTCTGCTGCCCTGCTGTTATTCTCTTCCTCAGACACCAGCCCCTGGCTGCTCTCTGAGAGCACCGACACACAGCCAAAACTCAGGTTACACATTGCATGTTAATTTGTAAGCTAATTTTGCTCTCTGGGCTCTGTTCGTGCTCTGGCTCCGAGTTGCTGCTCACAGTCAGAACTAGCCAGGCATATTTAGACAGTGACGGTAAGGAGGGCAGAGCTCAGGACAGCCAGGCAGCCGGGACTTTAACATTTCCACCTGCAATGAGTTGAGGATATTACCTAGAAACACTGCTCCTCTCCGCATTCTGCATGGAAATGTGACATTATTGATGACAGGGGTGCAAACAGTGTCCCTGAAATGGCAAACAAATGGTGATCACAGGGAGAAAAACAAGTTACATAAAATAAAAAAAAAAAGAGTCAGATATAAGAAGGCAAGTTGCAACAGTGAACACTGGGGACTTGTCCAAGGGCCAAGAACTAACCCAGTGTTCGTAGGCGCTCTTGGACAACTGTAATGTAAAGATTTGGAGCCAGATTCTCTGTCAGGGTAAGAAAGCAATGAAGTAAATTGCATTAATGTGATTTACAGCAACAGAGACTCTGCCACTAAAAGCACAGATCCCTCCAGAAGAGCAAGGGGCATCTTGGATGAGTCGCTGCATGACAGCAACTCCTTACGCACTGGAAAAATATCTCAATGATTTCACTGGCAGACACATGCCCGAAGGGATGTTTCAAAAGGTGAAAAAAATAACAATATCCTTAAGCTACCTATAACAATTGCTAATTTCCAGCTACTTTCTCTTTTAATCATCAAGACTGGCGTATGTTGACACTCCTCTATCGTTGCTGTTAATCAGATTTGATTATCTCTGTTTAACTACCACCTTCATATGCCCCATGGCACTTTTTAGCATTTGTATGACAGCTCCATTGCCTTACCCGCGTTGCCCCGCACTGACACCGAGGGTAATTGAACACCTCCAGATAAAGGTGCTAATAAAAAAACCCGTTTGCAGATGCCCCGAACGCGGCGGTGCGGGAGGGAGGGAGATCCCGGGTCCTGCCCTTGCCAGCAGAGGTCACTGCAGAATGGGAGTGTGAACACTCACCCGGGAACCATTTCAAGCCACATACCTAAAAAAGTTTCTCTCTTCCCAGGAATAACCCACTCGCATTTAGCATTAAAAAAAAAAAAAGAAAAAAAAATTAGGCTTGTGGAGATCTGAATCTAAACAGTGCCAAAGTCTCCAAGTAGCACAGTGGAGCTCCCCGAGCTCAAGTGACCACAAGTGACCAGACACAATGTTTTTCCAACACCCACTTCTCCCAGTTGACCAGATCACACTTGTTTTAGGTGAGGGACTCCCACTATAACCAAAAATGGTATATTTTCTGAGCATAGCAATACATTTTAATATCACTGCTAGCAGATTGGCTACTGTTGATAGCAGATCTATTGTGTGAAAATAAAAGGGGGCTATTTTTCTTACTTATTCTTGTTCTTTATCTCAGTTCGGAGGTGCTGACGTTGAATGCTGTAATCTCAGTGAGATTTAATCCTGATTACCCAGTATGGAAATGTTTCTCCCATTCATCTCTCTGGGGTACATAAACACACTGTGAATATGGACCATATGGATTTCCCAGTGCACCCAGGGTCACACAAGGGTTGTCAGAGTAAGGACTAAAGGCCCTTGGCATGGAAGATCAACGCTGCCGTACATTCAGTTTTGCCATGGGAGCTTCCATGATGGTCATCTGAACTGCTGTATAACCCTGATACAAAATCATCTCCCACGAGCTCTTCGCCATCTTCAGATGTTGCAGAGGATATTTCAGGAAGTCATCCACTCCAGATTTAAAGGAGAAACTGAGAATCCAACTTTACTCTAGTAAGTGGTGGCTAATTACCTTCAATTTTTTTACCTGCCTTCTGTTCTGGATGTATCTAGCATCAACAACCAACCACTGGATTTTATTATGGGTTTATTTTCTGCTTGGAACATCTGTTGTATTTTCCCCATGCTCATACTTGTAGACCACAAGCAAGTCCACCCCTCAGCCTTCCTTCAAACAGAAGAATTCCACCGAGTTCTCAGTCTCCTACCATAAAACTTTCCAGATCTCAGGCTGCTCATGTACCTTTCCCTGATGCCTTTCCAACCTGTCAACATCTCTTTTGAAGTGTGGACTTGAAAACGGGACAGAGCGCTCCCATGGCTGCCCCGTGCTGTTGTGCACAGAAATAAATCCAGGTCGTGGCTCCTCCTGTGCGTGTTCAGGACATTCTGCACAGCAGCATCACCCGAGGAGATGACATTCACCTCGTTGCTTACCGGCACCGCTACATCTCTCCAGCTCCCCTGCGGTGCAAGGGAAGGAGTCCTGTCCCAAGAGACCTTTGACCCCCCAGCACTGTAATGAAAGGCCAGCCCTGAGCTCGGGGAAGAAAATGGCTCCCCTGATCCTTGGACCATTTGGCTTAGGACCAACCCCAGGTTTAAGTTAGAGCCTCAAGGGAGACTCCCCAGCTGCAGCAGCACAAAAAGGATGGAGCTGGGAGCAAGGGTGGAGCCTGCATTCCTCAATCTAAAAGGAGACTTTTAGTCTATTCCTCACCTCCCTTTCTTTGAAATGTCTCTCAGGAGATGGTTAGAGAACAAAGGCAAGGAATGAATAAAACACACATTATCAGTAGTTTGCATGAGTCCTGCAGGGAAAGGTGGCAAGCTCCCTCCTTTTCTCCTCCCTTTCTTGTTCCTCACTAGCCACAGTGACTCTCCCAGCTCTGGCTTGGAGTGACTCTCTGGCTTGGCATCCTCCTTGCCATTCTTTGCAGATCTCTCCTTGGAGACACCGGAGATGCTGGCTCCCTCCTCAGAGGGCCTCACTTCTTTGCTGCTGTTCATTGACGTCCCAGTTAAAACTGCCCCCATTGGAATGACACAAATGGCAGTCGCAGAGGAAAACACACAAGAATGGGGACAAAATGCTGCACAATGATAAATGAAAAGCCGTAACTGTTGTGGGGTGGTGCACACCACTGACTCACTGGGGAGCAAAGCAGAGCCCTATCTCTCACTGCCATCAGGAAAACCTGGAAGGACTAACGTTATACCTTTGAACAATGACATTTTAAAAATGAATATATTCTTTCTTTTCTGTCTCTTGAAGCATATTTTTGAAAATGACATTGTCCAGTGCTGCGCCATAACCCTTTTCTTTAATAGGATTTTAATGGAAATTCCTTCCTTTCCAACCCATACAGCTTTACACACAGTTTCTCCGAGTGTTACACCATTACTGCCATGCAATGGAAAACCAAGCCCTACAGACTGTATAAATTGTTCAGAGTTATTTGTATAGGCCAGAAAATGTTTTGAATGCATTCTTTTATTAGCTATTTGGGGGGTTGTGCCTTTTCCAAGCAAGTTCTGCAGAAGATGAGCATTTGCAGTCTGCAATATGTCAGCATAGCTTCATGAATGATGTAAAGCCAAATCTGAATAATGCCATTGCTGTTAATTTGCATGGCTGCTTAATGTCATCACAGAAAAGTTGGATAGGGATGGACTGTCAGTTGTTTTTTGCTGTGCATGGACTGGGTTCCAAACAAGAAGTGGTAGTTTTGCATGCAATAGATAGCAGATCTATGGAATTGCTTGCCAAAGGATGTTGTGGATGATAAAAGTTTGTAAGGGTTCAACCAGTGACTGGACAAGTTCACAGCAGAACTTGTCCAGTCACTGGTTGAAATGCACCGAGAAATGCACCGAGGTTACTAAAGAGAGAAAACACACCTTGCTCAGGGAGTCCCTGACCTGAGAACAGCTGATGCTAGTAGAGGAATGTATCTTACAGGTTTTCCTCTCCCTTCCTCTTCCCAAGGCATCTGTTTATGATAGCAGTCCAAAGCTGGATGCCAGGCTAGGTGGACCTTGACATGACCTGGTACAGCTGCTCTTCTGGTTTTATGTTTGTGGTGGTAAGGAGGCTGTAGCTCATGGAATCAGAGAATGGTTTGGGTTGGAAAGGACCTAAAGGATCATCTCGTTCCAACCACCCTGCCATGGGCAGGGACACCTTCAACTAGACCAGGTCGGTCAAACCCATTTCCTGAAGTGTTTAGTTTTTAAGAGAAAAATGACTTGGATAGTTGTATTTATTTCTACCATTACAGTATGCTTTGGGTTATGCATGGCTTTCAAAAAGCAATGTTGATTAATGGCACTATTACTTATATTTTCTGTGGATAAGTTGTGTCTTCTTTATTCACATTCTCACAAGAAAATCAGGACAGTAAAAACAAAAAAAAAAAAAAAGAAAAATTGGAAACAAAGAAATCAAGTACACGTGTTATTTTGACCCAAAACAAGTCCATGACAGCTTAGTACACACAGACATTTCAACAGGCATGTTGGCTTTATAATCCCTTTTTTTTGGCGTCAGCATAAGTGATGAAAGGTAGCCATGTGTCCAGATAACTCCATATGAGTGATTAGAAAACCTGGTCATTTTTCCCATGGCACAGGCCCCTACCTGCATTTTTAAAGACAGCTTTCATCCCAGATGCTTGATGAATGCCAGCTTGTTGCAGTATTAGCAGTAATGTCATATACCTGTGAATGTGCAGCCCAGCCCTGCAAGAAGCAAGTGCCAGGGAAGAGGATGAAAAGCAGACCCTAAAAGCCTGAATACTCCAGATGGGCAGGCTGTCCCCAGGGAATAGCTCTCCTCTTGTTTCTATCAGCAAGCAGAGGGAAACAGTTAAAAGAAACAGGCCTTGTTTGCATTAATATTTAGAGTGTTTTGCCAAAATGTAGCTAAATAATGAATCTGAAGGTACTAAACACTGTTGTGTGAAGCTGGAGCTCAGACGAAACAGAGGAAGAGAGGTGGCAGGAAGGCATCTTGGGGAAGAAGAGACTCTACTGGGCCCTGTGTGCCATCAAGATCTTTCTGGAGGATTCCACGGAGATCAGACTGTGAGACCATGAAAAACCTGACAGCAGCCTCAGGAGGAAACACCGATGCCAAATTAATGGCCTCTGGAGAACTTTCAGTGGAGCAGGTAAGGGCTGCAGCTCAGCTGACAAAATCCAGCAAGGGCTTGTCTACCCAGCAAGCCAGAATCATGTGCTGAACCAAGCAATGAAAGCAGGAAAGGCATCACTTCCCTGAAGGGATGGACATCACCTGGACTTCCCTAACACTGGTCAACAGGACAGTGGAGGAATGGGCTCTAAATCAACAGCACTGTATGGGATGTTCAAGCTGCAGGTGGAGAACTGAGCTCCAGAACTACTGACAAGATGCTGCTGGGGGTGGGAAGTAGCAAATCTCACTGAGCAGCCATAGATTAGATCTAGATGCAGACGCAGATATTGTTGGTTTATTAATGTGCCTGCTCTCGAACTGGGTGGCAAGTCCCCCGGGGGGCTGGAGTGCAGAAGGTTGAATAGTTTACCTCTGCGAGGGAGAAAGCAAGGCTGAGGCAAATCCCCCGCACTGCTTCCCTCTGTGTTGCTGCTTGGATCAACCTGAGTGGCTCTTCCAGGATGCCGAGCCCCACAGGCCACATCCGACGTCCACATGGAGCCCCTGGCTCTGCATGGCCTGTCCTTCCCCAGCCAGGGATGTGCCCAGCTGCTCCCACCGTGGCCCTGGAATTGGCCTGGCTGCATTCCCAACCCTGCACCAAACAATCCACTGCTATTCCTCCTGCTCTCCCAAATTAGGATATTTTCCCTGGGAACTGCTGTCTGACTGTCAGTTTTTCCAAGCTGAGGCTATGCCAGCTTTGCATTTCCTCTTCTTTCCTCATACACTAACTCAAGCTTTATCTGTGGGAAGCTTTCTCTCCTAAAAGCACCTGGTGAATATCCTAGTTTTCCTAGGCTTCC
This sequence comes from Machaerirhynchus nigripectus, assembly GCA_013397975.1. Taxonomy (NCBI): domain Eukaryota; kingdom Metazoa; phylum Chordata; class Aves; order Passeriformes; family Dicruridae; genus Machaerirhynchus; species Machaerirhynchus nigripectus. Next base: position 528,161 of record VZRQ01004629.1, on the reverse strand, counting down.
GGGCTAGGGCTCAGGCTGGTGGAAGCCATTATACCTGATGAAATCACTGGGCATGCCAGTGTCAGCTGACAGGTTGCCATATCAGGGTACACAATAGCAATTTATAATAATGAATAACGTATAAAACCTGACCATGTCTGATGCACAGGTGTTCCCACTGCAGAGAAAAGTGGTCTACACTATTAAGCAATCCTGATCTCCCTGATTCTCTGTCACATGGTTTATCAAAAAAAAAGCAAGTATTGGAGTTTGTTCCTCTGGTGAAAGAGGTGGGTCCTGGCTCTTGCTCAGGAGGGTGTTCTGCCACAGCAGTGTCCTTGTCTGTGCCCAGGGCAGAGGCAGAGAGCCAGTCCTTGCCACATGGACACTTCTGGATGAGGAGCATGGACACCCATTTGTCAGTGGTGTCCCAATCCTCCTTCAGTTTCTGGATCATCTGGGAGACCATCAGTGCAGAAGAGGTGTGAGAGTGGGTCAGAATAAAGTTTTTTTGTTTGTTTGTTTCCAGTGACTGGATGCTGGCTGAGGCCCTGCCAGAGCCCATGGGTCTTCCATCACAGCCAGATGGTTGGGCAGGAGGTGCCACTGGGATTATCTGATGGGAAACTGAGGCCAGAGCTGGGTTTAGTGACCAATGAACAGGCCAGTTCAGCAGGGGCACAGCACTGGAAGTGCATAAGTCTTATAATAAGAAAGATCACCCAATGATGGGGGAAAAGGAGGAAGATATTCTGCCTTAGCCTCTTCTGAAGATCACCACAAGTTTGAGTCCTGAGTGTAGGCTGGAAGAAGGCTCTTAATTTTGTGATGAGGAATGCAGAGACTGGATTTGCTGCTGGAGAACTCACCACTGGAAAGCTGGTGGCTTTCCATAAACAACCCCAATCAGCCGAGCCTGACGCTGCTTCACAAAGAACTGAACTTCATTCTAAGCAGATATATTTGTTTTGGAAAGGTGTCTGTAAAGCTGAATGTGGTGCAAGTATGCTGCTGGCAGTGAATTTTCTGGCACAGTCCCTCTTGGCATGCGGCAAAGTTACCAGTCCAGCCCCGCCATTCATGCTGGGCCTGAATCACCAGCGTGTTGCTGCAGCTTTGTGCTGGTACCATTCCAGAAAAATGAGTGAGAGGCTCCAGAGAGTTCCTGAGCAATGCCATGTCCTGTCTGCATGGCAAAGTCCGTGGCAAAGCTGCCTGCCAGCGGCTGGCTCTTTGCAGGAATGTTGCTGCAGCCATGTCAGCATCATCTCAGTGTCATTTGCCATCTGCCTGCCTGTGCCTTGTTTTCTGTCCTGGTCCTACACCAGGCTGGGTGGGCAGGGAGCAGACAGTGAAAGGGATAAGTGGCTCCTGTGCCTCCTCCAAAAAGCAAGAACTGTGTCCCAGCTGTGCTGCAGAGTGGTGATGATGGGGAGGCCACAGTGGAAACTGAGGAGAGCCACAGAACCCTGATAAGGTTGGCATCTGACCCATGCTCGGGGTTAGCAGAGCCCTGCCTCGCTGGAGGAAAGAGTCAAATGGCTTCGAGTCAGAGGTGTGCTTTGTACACACAGGCAAAGAATCATTTTGAAGCTAAAACCCTCAAAAAAGGCTTGTAATAATGGGATTTAGCTGTCACCACTGTCACAACTCCCACGTGTCACCCGACAATGTTATTGCTCCGTGTTTCAGTTCCTTCCCTGTGGAACCGGGAAATCTTCCATCTCCTGCCCTTTGCTGCTCCTGCCTATTTCAACTGCAACTTGTTCAGGCCAAGCATCATTTCTCACAAGGTGTACACACAACAACTTGTTCCAGGGCTTATCACATGCATCTAGGAATAAAAACGAAAACTGAGGGCTCCTGTGAAACTGACGAGTCTGGGTAAGGGACGTGCTCACCCTGCAGGGTGTGTCTACCAAGTGGCTGCATACGTGGCCAGCGCTTTGAGAGACATTGATGTGATGTTTCCTTATGCCCTCAGTCTCTTGGGCTCCGTGTGCTGCCAGACATCCATGGCTACAGCAAGTCTCCCTAATCACTGGCTGCTGGCAAATACACAGTCAGTCACCAGCCACTTTTGAAGTGTGCCAGACACATCGTGGAATATGTGCTCCTCTCAACCCATCTGCACAACAGGCTACAGATGCCAGCTGCTTTTCTTGGAGTGACATGGACAGGAGAGAAAGAAGGGAAAAGGAGAAAACAGAGTCACTGAAAACCACGTTCTCCACACTTCTTTTAATCCACTTCCCTCTTGCTTGCATACTAATTGCAAGTTGTTGGCCCAATTTTTCTGTCCTATTCATTTTTCCATTCATTAATTAGGCTGTCATTGAGTCAATGAGGTTTTAATCATACGACAATAAAATAGGAGACGTTCCTAAACTGACACTGCAGTTTTCTTTGGGAATAATCCCAATTTAAACAAGGATAAGGTAGAAAAGAGCACTGGGGATAATAAGCTTAACTTTCTTGTCCCTTATACTTTCGGAACGCTGCTCTGGCTTCACTGACCATGATGACAGTACTATCCTGTTGCAACACCATTAACAGGGCAATGATTTCACCAGCATTCTTGTGCAGGATCATACATATTTTGTACCAAAATTTTAGGAAGAAAATTTACTGAAAATTTTTGTCCTCCTGTTGAAAATCTACATGCGAATCCTCTTTTGAAAGAAATGTAGCTGGGTTTGATTCTGCACATGAAGGCACATGAGCATGGCTGAATCACCTGAATGAATCCCAGTTCAATGAGACTGAACTAATAATGCTACACAAAGTGCATTGGAACACTTGAATATAGGGAAAAAAAGAGGGAAGAGTTCTCACTGTGCGCAAGCTTTCCTTTTGGGAACAAAATGAATGAAAGCAAGCAAAGGTTAATTATCCCATGTGCCTTCAGATGAAAGGTGCTTGATGAGCGCAAGAAGTCATCCTGGGAATTTGGTATTTTTTAGAGCACAACTTTTTGTGAAATTCTCAGTTTGGGCAGCATCTCCCACATCAAGCTCCCCAGCTCATCTGGGGGCCCTGCAGACCCTCCCCTCATGTGTAATGAATAAATCAGGATTGCGAACAGCAGCAGCCACATTTCTTCTGAGTAAAGTCTGTCTGCACAGACACACCATATGAATGGAACCATTTTCAATTCACAACTCCTATTAATTTGGTGACAGAGGGGCAGAACACAAGTCTGCTGGGTACAATGAGCTAATTGGATAAAAGGCATGTGAAAACACCATACCTATAATGTACCTTGTTAGCATATGCAAATGACATAATTATACAGGCTGATAGCAGTTAGGCACAGTAATACATAGTCCATGTGAACTGTCCACAAATACTTTTGAGATCAAGAAATAAAACTAAATTCTTTAAACATCCTAATTGGTTGCCAAAAGGAAATTCTTTCCACCTAGAACTTAATTCAGTGTAAAGTAACGTAACTCATTTGATCTCAATGAAGATCAAAAAAACACAACCATATCCAGACAATCTTGGATTACAACACATTGTTTGTATATATTTACTACATAAAGTTATTATGCAAAAAACAATCTTAGTGAGATGAAGGCTCTGTGAAGTCACTCATTACTATTTCTTATGTGTTATTTGTGAGTCAAACATTGTCCTGTTCGTGCAAGAAGACACCATGTCTTCCTAAAATCTGGGTTTGCATGCAGGATTTCTACCAGCCAAGTGGATAGTCAGATGTTTCTCATTCCCTCAATTACACTGAGTGATTTTGCACTTCAAATTTAGGCCAGCCTCTCACCTCTCAAACTATTAATGTACCTCAGAGACATTTTCTAGGGAATTATTCAGGTAGACAACATTTTTTCTACTTGATTTGCTATGAAATGAAAAGCACTGTTAAACCAAAGGTTAATCATTGATTGAGCTTAATGACACTAAAAGAAACAGGTCATGTGAGAAAGCAATTGCACTTTCATTTTTGCTGTCACAGGTCATTTATAGCTTTTGATTCAAATTCCACCCCACGCAAAGAGTTGCTAACAACATCCTACTTCAAATTCTAATGTACTACAACTGCAGAGCAAGCATGTGAGCTGGCAGTAATCAGGTCATTTGTAAAGCATACACAGATTCTTTCATTCATCCTGGCCATTAAACTGCTGGAAAAGATTATTTTATTGTTCCGCATTAAGTTGCTTTTGACAACTTGTTTTACAGAGAAGCGCCCCTTTTTATTTGTGTGCAAGACTGTTCTGCCATTTTCGTGTGTTTAAGAACCTCACACTCATCATCACCTGCAGTTCTTCCCAATTTGGTATGGACACAAAGCAAAGCAAAACAAAACAACAACAAAAAAGGAGAATAGCTTGAAAATAGATCATTTATTTTCTCTGTGACCAATAGCTCTTGCGCCCCAAAATACAGGAGGAGCTGAAAAGTCAACTGTAAGACTTCATGGTTCTTTCAAGGATGGCTACATCAGCAGGGAGCTGCCCAGACAGTAACAGAAACTCCTTCTGATCTCATCCTCCTTTGTACCCTGCCATATTCATTTGGTTCCAGGTCATGACTCTTCCTTTACACCATCACCAAGCAGACCAGAATCAAATCTTCCACCTGCTGAGGGAGAGATAATGGCCATTGTTAATCCAATATTCATCTGTGTTTTGGCCCACTAGACAAAATAATTAGCCCTCTAATGAAGAAAGGACCCTTTAAAAACTTAGATATGTGCAGGAAATAAGCAATAGAAGTAGATCATGAGGCTTTATAAATCCTCTGTAACCTTTCTTTTCTTCCTTTTCATCCATGTAATAAGAAAAAGAAGGGCCTAGTCCTCTAGCTTTTGGGCACTTACATCAGAACCCACATATTTGATGCACAAATGTACAAGAATATTCAAAACTGACCTTGTTTGAAAGAAGAAAACCATAAAGACAGTGATATAAGCTTGACTTAAGTCAGGATTTTTGTTACAAAAAGCACTTATAGGCAAAGGGGAACTGTACTTTCAAAAAGCTAACAGTGGGACAAAAGACAGGAGATTGCCTTTATTTGTAGATTGTACATGAATTCAGGGGTGAGCCTGGCTCTTTGGAACTAGGCTGTTGCCAGATGCAAAGCTGCAGAGAACAGTTTGTCTCTGAGGCATAGCACTGCTTCTTCCTGCAATGGGCAAACGACTCCAGGTGTGATTTGATGAAAACGGGCTGTTGGTATAGACCAACTCCAGAGTATCACCAGAGCTCGTATCAAGAAATTGGCTTTAAAATAGTAGAAGTGATACAACAAAAGGAATGCCTCGAAGCATTGAAGTATTTATCTTTTCAAAGAATGCTGCAAGGTTTGTTCAAATCTATAAAACACAAGGAGAGTGCTCGTTCTGCAATAGCGACAAGATTTTTTTTTTCCCTTTAAATCTGGTTCAGGAATGACCATAAAAAGTCTGCATTAAAAATTCTCATTTTCAGTGTGGCAGAGCTGGACTATTGCCATGGACTTTCTGAAGAGTCACTTCACATCCACATCTATTTTCACCCTTTCAACCCAATTCTACATTGTTACTGCTGAGTGGTGGAGCTGCCTTTGAAAACATACAAAGCAGGTGATTTTCAATTGTGTAAAGCCATGTTTGACTTTAGGCATTTGAATTCATGGGAATAGCCTTTCAAAGTGCCCAGTCCAAAGCAAAGTGAAGTCAGTGGAAAATCTCCAGGTGACTTAACTGGACCTTGGATCTGGTCCAAACTGTGGAGCCTCGAAGTCTGGAAGCCTCAACTGGGCTTGAAGTTAACCCTGATTGTTCAAAAAGTGAGTAAGAATTTTGCTAGGTCAACCTCTTCCACAGATGCTGTGTCCTATTTTGCAATGGCTTGAGAGTCTCCTCGAAGGCTGCAGGCATTCAGGACCTTGGAAAATAACCCCCCATCTTAGGATAAACCTTCTCACAAAAGCCACTGCAGTAGATATGCAGTGGATTCATTACATTGTCTCAATCCATCTCTGCCAAAATTCATCCAGCTGTGCAGTCTAGTCATCTTTAGCCACAAGTTGTTGTTGCAACTCATCTGCTAAACTTAGCAAGCCACATGGAAATTCACTTCTAGGAGGCTATTCCCTCCAGGGATTGGCTACAAAAAATAAAGGAATAAATAGAAAAATACAAAAATTTAAATTAAAAATGTGATCTGACTTCCAAAACAATACTTTATCCATAAAGTTCCCACCCAAGGAACTAGTTACATGTTTCAAGGGACGATATTGTTTAAAGAAACTGTAAATGCCGCACAGTTAAAAGAGAGAGATGCAGCTAGATTTAGTTAAACAATTGACTAATAATTCAGTCAACATTATTCTTACCCTGGGTAGTAGTTATCAGCTTAGACAGCTGTTACAGTCTTTCACTGTAATACTTAAAAGGCAAACCACCAAATTCAATACCATATTGTTTGTGTAGTAGTGTTTGTTTAAAGGTAAATCACTCATAAAAGTGTAATTTCCTGCTGATACATAATGGTGGATAGTGGCAGGAAGCCGGTCGGAGCAGACAGACCCTGAGATATGCAGCGCTAAATTGCCAGCAGTAGCTACCCCAGCTCTGAAATGACTGTGCTTTTACACCCAGTCACACCTAAACTAGCATCAGCATATCAGGCCTTCTTGCAGACGCCTCTTTTCTCTTTGTGCAACAGCACATGATAAGAAAAAGTACTACAGCTGACACAATAAAGTCATGTTTGTTTCTCCAAATAAAGATTCCCTTCCTGCCGGGGAGACCCTGCTGGGCAAAATTCCCTCCCCGGTCTGTTTTCCTTACTGATTTTCTACAGAATCATGCTAGTATTTTGGGAATCCTTCTGCCTGCTTTCGGCTGACGCACTGCCTCAGAGGATTCCATCATTTTTGGAACTGCTAACTGAAACTCCCGAATTCACAGCGTTTTGCTCTCTGGTTTCTGAGTGTCAGTGGCACAGACGGAGAGCAACTGCTTCTGGCTTTGGGAGAGCAGCTCTAGCTTCACGCCAGTATAACCAAAACCCCAATTAACTTGCCAGCTGACCCTTCACCCACTGGCCCCTCAGCCTGTCCAGGGCCTGGCAGTATGAAAGCCATGGGGATGCTCCCAGGGATCAAGCCTGAGACACTGACACTGTATCAATCATGGGATGAAGCATGCCCCAAGAGAGAAATCACTTCTTGTTTCCATCGTGGTCCTTGGAGCTGAATGCTTTTTGTCCAAGTTCATCTGCCTAAATCTCAGGTTGCTAAGCCCAAGCCAGCTCACTATATGATTAAATTACAATCAATGATTAGAGAGGCAGAAGGTAATTCATGCTGTGTACTCCATGTACGTTTTTTTGGCAGAATGAATCAGCATCCATCTTTCAGATAGTCCCTACTGCCCAGTGTGGGTGGATATGTATTTTACTTTCCTGCATTTCTCTAAAGAGATTTCCTGGGATGCCATCAGTATGCTTTGATGGCCTGCTGCCAGAGCACTCCCCATGTGCCATAAGAATGCACTGGATAAAATCTCACAGCCTGTAGCTCAAGCCCACGCAGAGTGGGGAGGAAAGGACTCTCACTGCCTCTCTCACCCTTTCTCTGCCAATGCCTAATTGCTCAGAGAGATTAAGAGAAGAAGAACAATGTGTGTCCTCTGCTCACTCTTACCCATCTATACCCAAAAACCTGGACCCAGACAAACCTGGATCCAAGCCATAGCATTCAGAGGAAGTTTTAACAGAGTGAGGATGTTGAGCCTCATTTGGTAGGAAGAGCAGTTGCTGTGCAATTTGTATCAAAACTCTCTTGTTCCTTTGGACAGGAGAGACTTCTGATATGTATATACACAGATATTTTTACAGAATTCCTTTTAGCAATCCATAGAAAGGAAATAGGAGTCCTGCAAAGATTACAGAAGAGTGAATTACTATGCTAAATTTAAATTCATACAACATTAATAGAAGGCTAAATTGGAAATCAGTTCCATCTTCCTCCATCTGCCAAGCTCTACTTTCTCAGCAGCAAAGCACGTAGCTCAGGGAAATTCTCCCATCTCACTCCATGAGGGTTTGATGCTATCAGCATTTTCCTGTCATATACAAAAAAATTATCTTTAATTAGCTCAGCTTACAGCTACACTACCCAGACTTGGAAACTTGTTTTGGGATACGAGGAACTAGTTGTCTCCTCAAGTGTCTTATGAATCATCAGCAGCAATAAATACATCAAAGTCCTGTAGCTCAGGACTGTTGTCTGGCATGACCGAGGCCAATGCTTATCCCTGGATATGGAACTCCAGTGCCCATGCCATGCCCACAGTCCCTTATCCAGTCCAGTTCAGCCATCCCTCCCCCTAGGCTATCAGCACTGAGAAGACCAAGAACAAAAAGCTACCTTGCCTTCCAGTGACAGCAAGTATATCCCAAATTATGACCTAGGTAGAAGAATTGCTTGCCTAAAAATGCTGCTTTTTTCGCCTACTTTTAGTTTGGGTTTTTCTTTGTTTTGTTTTGTTTTAAAACTCAAATGCATTTAGGAACATGAGTTTCCAGTGTGGTGTGAGCTGCTCACATTCCCTGAAGTTCAAGCTGTTAGAAATGAAGGGGGATTCATTTCCTGGTAAACTGGATGAAATCCCTTTACAGGTTGCATTAGTTCACAACTAAATATAGCACGTGTCAATGCTTTCCTCACCCAGAGGAACAGAAGATGGTCTATTGGTTTCCTCTTCATTAAACAGTGGCTAAAATAAAATGTCTTTGTTTAATTGAATGCCTCTGCAGACCCACTCAGGCTCCGCTCCTGTTTCTTCAAACAAAAAGATAACAAAGGAGACATGGATCTGCCATATAACCTCGTCATTTGCTTGGAGGGAGGAAGAGCTACACGCCAGTCACAGGCTTCCCTCAGCTCTTCAAGGACAGAAGGAGCAGCTGCCAGTCTGGGGGCAGCAGGATGGAGGAGGTTCACACACTCTATAAAAGCAGAATAGCATTTGGAGAGAAACTGCAATCAGCAGGGGAATGATTTGGAAAAGGCTGTGAGCGGCACAATTTTGTCATGGCAATTCTGTTTGCTGGACCATCAGGTTCCTGCTGTGGTACATGGTTCATTGCCCAAAAAGTTATCTTGAACCCAAGAGATATTTTACAATGACCCCAGTGTTTGTGAAGACACCGTAATTTGGCATCACTTGTGCAAAATGTACCTATTTGGTATAAGGATTGACCTACTGACCTGAGTCAAGGATTGGGTAAATGTTTGTCCTTTCAAAAATAAATATTATTTCTTATAATAATATTTATAATAATATTGCAGGTTTGTACTGCAACCCTGAGTGAGAACAAGAGCTCTTCACACTTACAGAGGCAGACCCTGCCCCTCCAAACTTGCATTTGAAATCAATGAGAGAGATGTCATATGGTAAAAATAACAGAAATGGAAGGATTAGGTTGTCATAAATCACACGAGAGGTCAGTGGCTGTGCCTGAATGCTGATTTTAGGATGTTAATGATAGAAGGTATAGGGAAACAGTTAAAGAAATCCCCCAGGTATTCACAGTTGATGAAATTCAGGGTTTCTGAATAACACTGTGTTATTCATAATAACAGAATTCAGAATTAGACACTCTGAATAATAACATACATAGAGCCATGGTTTTGCAGTCTGTACTCCAAAAAGCACAGGAATCTCAGACTTTTTTTTTTTTAATTGATCATGAATTTGTTCTCCCTGAGTTCCATTTGGGTCTGCTTTGTGGGAAGCCACTGAGTTATACCAGAATGGAACTCAGAAGAATGCAGACCAACAACAACTCCCCTGCCATGCAGTTGCAGTGAGACTCTGCCTGCTTTGCTGCTGTAAGACATTTGCCAGCCTGTAAACTACTTCAGTGGGAGCCTGAATCTCCTTGTCCCTTTCTCCCCACCTTGAATGGGACAGCACAGGCAAAGCCCCACACTAATCTCTGGCTGTGGCAGCCCATGCACTCACAGCTCATGGTCTTGTGATCATTCAGTCTGACCTTTGGAGTAACCCAAGGTGAAGAAATTCATGCAGACGCTCCTGCTCAACCCTGTGGTCTCATTTTGTGGTTGCTGATGGTTTAAAAAGTATGTCTTGCTCCAGTTTCCTGATGTGATGGAGAATCACCACATCCCTGGTCAGGTATTGCTGTGGTTTGCTACACTCAGTGAGTCAATTTAATACAAATCATCTCAAGCCTCACAGGCCTCCTATCCACTTCCAAACCTGGAAATCAAGACATCTTGCAGATTCTGTTTCAGTACAATACAAATAAAAATCTCATGTTGGGTCTATTATTCAGTCCAATACATCCACCAGAATCTGTGGATATTCTGTAGAAAGTGTCACTGAAGACAGGAAAACCTACTTTCTACCTCCATCACAAATTTACAAGTTGATGTATTAGCCAACCCAGATGTTGTCTAAGCCAGTCTTGGCCTCAGAGAGACGGTCTAACTTTGCTAAGAGGCTCCTAAGAACATTGAAACTGAATTTCTTTTCCTATTTGAAAACATCTCTCACTGAAACACTCTTTGAGGGAAATCATTAATGCAGGAAACAGCAGCTACGGTGCCGGTGCCGCATGTTTGTCCGTATAGAAGGAATGTGATGATATCATTTTGGAATGTGCTTTCTTTCTCAGGTTTTTGTTTTGGTGGTAGGAATGTCACTTTCTTAAAAAGTAAAGCACATTCTTGGCCGTTGTCTCCCTCCCCCTCCTTCCAAATTTTGCCTACGAATCAATATTCCCAGCTCCTGCCATGTGTTTTTCCCAACCTGTCAGATACCGTTCTCGTGTTAGTAGTACAACCATCTGATGTCAGATCAGGCATCCCAACAGGCAATTATAAATAGTCATTTACTATTAGTTTAGAAGGTTTATTTCCACAGATATAAGCTTCAAGATGTTTTTTGCTATTTTAACTTGAAAGCGTTATTTATTTGCAATTGGCATAGAGCATGTGACCAAATTAAAATATGTGTCATACTCAGACATGAAAGAACCATGCAGACACCGTTCTGTCAGGATAGGAGCCAGGGCCAAAAGAGAGAGCAAAGAAGGGCCAAAAGGAAGGAAGAAAAGGGAAGAAGCAGGCCCGGCTCTTTATTCAGTCAGTTATATATCTTTTTAGAGACACCCATGGATTGGAGGATGGGGTTACCACCTCTCCATGACACTGGTCAGACCAAAAGTCTATCATATTTCTCCGCCTAACAAAAAGAATGATCATAATAGAGACTGGTAGGTAAACATGCCTTATGTTTACAGTAAAGTGCCTGAGAAATTCTACTACAGGAATGAAAACATAGAAAGACTGCAAAACTCAGGGTGACAAATATGTCCATTTCCGCCATGCTGTAGTAAAACCCCAAGACAAACCTTTGCTGTCTGAAATGATCTGTAAACACCTCATTCTATCACTCTTCAGAGGAGCCCAAAGGCACATGTTGTCCTGTTCTCTGCAAGTCTGACTGGGTACCTCTGGCAGGTCTGCCTGGGAGTGCCCATATCCCAGTGGGTATTTCCTTATAGCCAGAGTCAGTGCAGATGAAGTTGGCCAAGCATGGAGATCTACTTTGCTATGGTTTTTTTGTGGAACTGTCTTATTTTTCCCCATTTATACCTAATCCACGTCCTACGTACTGCTACTTCATCCCCTATTACATTGTGATTTTAAACTTTACTTCCAATTGTTATTAAGACTGACTTAAGGGTAAGCAAGATCCTAAACCAGATCCTCAATGTCCCCAAGGGACTGAGATGCTGGAGAACACACCTGCACTTCCAAGAGGCAAACCCTGCCTCATCATGCCAGATTGCTGTCCTTCCATCCCATGGTGCAATGAAATTTCAAAATTAACCAGGAAACAAACCTTCAGACAAAAGAATCTGAGAGTTTAACACTATTTTTCTCACCTGAAGAGGCCTCTCATTGTGGATTTCACTGTGCTTTGCAGGTGATCAGGAAAGGAATGCTTCTTTCAGCAAACAACACAGGGGAAACTCTAGTGGAAGGTTCCCTTGTCCACACAGGCATGATGAGAATGGCTTTCTGAAAAGACAAGTCTTGTGCCTCAGGAGTTTGTCCTGCAGGAGTGCCGGACCTCTTCAAGTGGCAAGTGGATCCTTGCTGGTTGGAAGGACAAAATGAACTTGTCCACCCCAGCAGCCAGAGACACAGCAGTTAAACTTTGATATTGAGAAGGGCAATGCATATCAAACCAGTGAATTGCAAGAATCCTACTGATCCTGAAAACCAACATGTTTTCTGAAAAAGTGTGTGTTTCAGCAATGAACATCTGGTAAAGAATAGAGTAGAAGAACAGCAGGGCGTTGCCAACACTTTTGAATTGCAGGCAATTCAAAAGCAGAAATGTTGCATGCTGTGTAAATGCAGCTGATTCCAGAAAGCTGTCTTGGAATCTTCTTGTCCTAGCATATCTCCTGTCTCAGAGCTGACATGGTGTGATTTCTGGGTCTTCATTCTCAGAGAATAGCAATGTTAACCTCAGTCACACTGCAATTTCTGATCAGGATCATAACGTTAATAGCAATGAAGCAGTTTTAGTGAAACTCAACTCACTGATCGAATGTTCTGTCTGATCTCCAGGGTTGTTTGCAATGAACGCTACTGTGGTTTTTTTATCACAGAAGTCCTTTTATTGAAGAATGTTTGACAAAATGCTAAGGGTCTGTAATTTGCCAGAGAATCAAAATTATCTGTATAATCAAGGACACTGCAAGATCAAATATTGACTTTGCATAAGCAAAGTCGTCGCTACAAAAGAACTAAGAAACCTGGCTGGGCAGATGTAATCATGAAAGCATCAGCCAATACATTTTTGTAAGTCTCTATACTGGCTACAAAATGCTTATGCAAAACCAGAGGCTTCCTACTGACTTAAATCAGGATTGTGTGTGGGTGTAAGGGTGTGCCTTTGCTGGAGCAGCTTAGATGTCAGAGGCCAGAAACCCAACTCAACAAGTCTCTGTATTCTTTAACAATTAGATAAACCAGTAATAAGTTCATAATTGCAATTCCACAAGGTAATTTCATGTGCCTGGGAGATGACAATATGCATACAATTAAAAGAAGAAAGCTTTTCATCCCTGCAAACCGTATTACTGAATTCTGCGATCTTTTCTATTTGCAGCACACAGAAGAAGGGAGGGCAGGGGTCACCCTGCACAGGGTGGAGGTACCAGGAGAGGAAGAGGGAATCCCCAGGGCTGTACATTCACTGAGTTCAGTTCAACAGAAAATATCCTATGCTACCTGTAGGTCTCTCCTATGCTACCTCTTCTTAGCAATTTTCACTTTTTTGGTTGTATGCAAGAGGAGATGTCCTGGGATAAGGTGCTTAGATCTACTATAACAAATAGGGTATGAAAAATCCCCTTTACTCTGACCATCTTTGAAATAACAAAGCAGCTCAATTTCTGAATTATTATATTTAAGCTGTCTTTCAACTTTCCTTTTCCCCCGACAGCTTTAAATCTCTCTGTGGGTGGAGGTCTAATGTCAGCACATGCAATTCTATACTGTAATCATTTTTTAACTACAAGATCAAAGCAAGTAGGTTTTTATTACTCCAGTGTCCGATACTTCAACTTAACTATTGAATATCAGGCAACAGCTCTTCTCAATGCACCACATTAAAATAAATCTTTCCCTTCCACCAAGAAAAGTATTAAAGAAAAAAAATACCTTATTAATCATATGAAAATAACAAACTTGTTTCTATGTTTACTCTGGGGGTGTGCAAGCAGAATACCGCCTAAGAAGAAACCCCATGGCAAACATCGTTAATATTCTCATCTTATTTTCATTTCTAACACTTTCCTTCACTTTCCCTGCTTCCACACAGGAACCCAGAGAAATTAATAGCTGGCCTGTGGCCAGACTGTCTGGGAGAGCGGTCCCCTGGGGTATTATTCCTCTGGCCATGGCAGTGCAGAGCCAACCACACGAGAAGAATGAAGGCCTCTTTCACCCCCCTGGTGTCGACCCCTCCCTAACTGTGCCCGAATCCCATCTATGGTGTCTCTCCACTACCCTGTCTGTGGGAATTCTTCCCATCCATTTGCTGGTGTCTCACTCTCATGGCTGGGTATCACGGGAGTAGTTTTCTGAACTGGCTGCACACTCGTTTGTCCCCCCCGTGGTACCGCCGGCTTTGCATTTGGGACAGCAACTTCAAGACAGGGCAGAAAGTTGGTAATTCCTTCATTCTTCTGGAGAGAAGGTGTCACTTACAGTTATACATGCCTTATTAAAGCACCCCCTACTGTTCACAGAGGAGTGATGTACTCCTCTTTAGCCCAGAGGAATCTTAAGAGATCACGACAGAAGCTCTGAGCCAACCTCTCTGCACATGAACCACTTTGGGCACCTGGGCAGTCCCACTGACCCTCACCATTCATCTGCTCTGCACAGACATGGATCTGCCAGGCAACATTTCCAACAGAGCCGCGCACACACAATGCCTGCCCTTTGTTATCCTCCCAAATACTTCTCTGTCACAAGCTGTTCCAATTAAGAAGGCATGCAGTAATATCCCTAATTACATTTTACTTTGATGAGAGATCTAGGCATTTTTTTGAAAATGCATGTTGTATAGGGTTAGGAGAATCTTCATTTCAATTCTTTGCATATTTTGGCACGAGCTGTGTCTCCGCCCTCGGCGGGCTCCAGGCCCTGCGGGGCACGTGCATCCCTTCTGCTCCTGCAGCCCAGGCTCTGGATGCCAGACACCAGCACAGCAACACGGGGCCAGTTTTTGCTGACTAACCCAAACACTACATGTGTGAGCTCTGACAGCTCCAATACAAGAATTAAAAAAGACCCTGAGCAGTTTGGGGGTCTGGATGGAAGGGTCCTGCTGTAAAATGCTCCCTTGGAGCTGTCAGGCTCAAGCAAGTGCTTGGAAGGAGATTTATATTTTGTTGATTACAATGGTAATAAGCCACAAACACAAATTCAAAGAGTAAGAGTGAACCAAACCCATGTTCTCTTTGAGTGAGATAAAATCTCTACCTTTTACACGCCTATCTATTGATGTGTTCCTGGATAAAATGTGTAATTTTAATTAACTGAAAGTACCTGCCTTTTATATTGGACTTGGTGCTAAAAACAAAGAAAATCAGACAGCAAAAATACCATGCTGGCTGAGTGCATTTTTCTTTTTTGCTGAGGAATTGGTGTATGCACTGCTTGCCTCTCAATCAATACACCTTAGTGTGTAATTGGTGACTATAAAAATACTCCCCCTCAAGGTGTTCAGTGTCAATTAGCATCACTTTGCTAATTCTCTTGCCAAACAGGTACAAGCATTTATATGTTAAGCCTCTCTGATGCAGGCTCCATAGGTAAATTTCTTTCTATTAGTGAAGCTGCTACAGGGAATGTAATTATCCCTAAAATTAGGAAGGAAAAGGAGAAAACCTAAAAACAAATGTGTTGATACAGAACTAAAGTTAAGCACAAGGAAATTAGATTCTTTTCTGTAACTGTTTAATACTAATCTAGTATGAAATATTTGTCTCTATTATTTCAATTATTATGTCAAAACCATGTCCATTTAACACACGTATCTGTAAGTATGGATGGAGATATATAGTGTATTTGTCTATGTTTACCTCAGGAGTGCTGCGTTTTTGTTGGATCTTAGGATTATTTGGTCAGCTCAGGTCCCTTGATCATACTAAAGAAGAATTTTAAGTCAAGAATTTATATTTGCAGTGAACCAAATATCTGCGCAAACGGGTGTTTCATTAGAGCTAACTTTTAATCTCCATCCAGGCCCAAGTTTCAAACACTCCTTCCTGGATATCCTCTCTCTGCCCAAGGGTTTTGCCATCTCACTCTCTCTTTCAACACCACCCTGTTGTTTGGCTAGTGAGACACGTTGTTTCTCTATCTCGACCAAGGATTTTGCCAAGTCCTGTTGCTTCCACTTCTGTAGCATATTTAGAATTCCTCCAGCCCTCTCTATCTCAAAATTCTTGGCCCTGCACAACTGTTTTATTTTGGCTGCTAGAAGCCCAAACTAACCTCACCAGATTTTGGCTGGCAACACAGATCTTTTCAACCATGTCTGTTTTTCCCTGGGCACATCCTTGTTTACTGAGTCTGGTGGTGGTGGAACCAGTACAGTAAAACTCAGCACTCAAAGACACCGAGGAAAATCCATGCTGAATCTTTAAAACAAATAGAAGTGCCACAAAACAGAGTTGAGGACATGGCTTAGCCTAAGTCTCAAATCTTCTTTGTTGGGGTTTTTATTTTTGAGGATAGGTGCATATTTCTACTGACTACAGCTTCTTTTTAATGTTTCCAAAATGTAAGCATACAAGGCACAGTTTTCATATTTTCTGCCCAGTTTGCACACAGGTGAATGCCCACAAGCAAGTCTCTCTGGATAAGGGCAAACATGATGCAGAGACTCTGTGATTCTCTCACTACATCTGACTGAACTGGGCTATTACAGCTAATAATGTCTGTTAATGTATTAGGGGACTGCTGCTTAATGTACTCTGGTAGATAAATGCAGATGTTGGCATTGGCGATGGCAATGATAAAAATAAAACAGTAAAAACACAGTCTTCTGCTGCAAATCACTTTTTCCTTTATTACCTTTCCCAAGTAAAATTCAGCTTTGATTCCAGTACCAAACTCTTAAGCAAAGCTCAGATAACATTTACCCCAGACCATTTTTATCACTATTATCTTCCTTCTTTGGTCGGTCAGATGGAACACCGAGAGTTTTCCTGCATACAAGGTGCACAAGGTTGCCATCGTTGAAGAGTTGCTTCAGTGGTTTACTAAAAGACAGAGTTCATCTTTCATTTTCTTTATTTTTTAGAGCTCTTTATAAAACCCATTTTCACTGCGCTTGGAAAATGTGACTGTACAATGGGAAAGGGCAGGCCCTCCTTTTTTTTTTCTTGTCTGAACACAATGGCAGGATAAGGGAGGCACCGCTCATTACAAGGAATACACTTTAATCAAGTTGCCCAGCACCAAGTGTTTGTCCTCCACCACTTTAAATGCCAATGTTTATTTTCTCTCTGGGAGAAGAACCAGACAACACTTTTAATTTTAATAAAAATCTTTCAGAATGAAGCAAACAGATGACCTAATTTGGAGGACCTACTCCTTTGCTTGGGTTGCAAATAGAGGCAAAGAGGACTGGCAGGCTCCCATACAGCATTGCTGGAGGAGATTTAACCTCCTCCTGCTCAGTTTGTTAGTGTGTGAGATGGAAGTGTGAGATGGATTGCAATGCTGTTTGATTCCAACCTTCCCTGCTCTAGCAACAGTGTCATTACTATCACATACTGCTTGGTTTGAGTGGGAACTGCAAAATATGCTGCTGTGACTAAAGCTCCAGTTGGAAAGGTGGAAATCTGATTTTATTAAACGCATGTGGACGCCTGTGAAAATTACTTCTGCAGCTAAAGCCAAGACTTCAGTTTCACAACACTCTAATTCTCTGGTATGAATCCATTGTTTCCAGGTTTAAGGATATCAAAGCAGATCTTCTGAAGTGTTTCTTTAACCTGCAGTACTGGGTGTCTAAATAGACAAAGACAAGAAATCATAATAATAATGAAGACCCATCTTTTACCTAAATAATTAATTTCAAGCCTCCCAAGTTTGTGAAGAAAAACACAAAATCATTAAAGACTCCTAGTGCAGGGAAATTGAAATGCTTATTTCTTATGAAGCCACATGGCCAATTTCCAGGACTTGGAAATCAAGTGCTGCATTTTTTATGCTGTTGGCTGACAGCAGATAACAACACTTGAGGGCTTCAAGCATCTTGTCCTGTCTGGATGTACCATCCAGTAACAGCAGAAACTTACTTTATTCTCTGTGACCAGGTAGAAATAACAGCCTGGAGACTCCTGTTCTGTTCTAGGATTCATCTCCTTCAAAGCTAGGTCTCCCACCCTTTTCTCCCAGCAGCACTGAATTCCCAAATTCAAGGGAGGGAAGGAGAAAAGGAAGGGTGAAGATACAGAAACATGAAACCTAAGTCCTCTTTTCCTACATCACCTTGAATACCAAGGGAGCAGCCCTGTTGTCAGGGAGCTGCAGGCACAAATGGTGCCAGCCCTGCAGTTTGTCCCCCTGAGGCTCTCTTCTGGGAACACAGGAGGGACACCAGGTAAGAGGAGACAGGAGGTAGTGGGGGACTGGAACCAATGTGTTTTCTGCCATGCACTTCTCCCCAAATAAATCCCTACTTGACTTGCTCACCGTCTGTAGCAGATGAAACTTGGTGGAATCTATCAACTTGTCTACAAACTACCAAAAAATATCATATTAACTATCAGCAACCATGCGATGGTTTCCCTCGGAACTTGCGCTCCCATGGTGAGTGATGCCCACTGTTGGAAACACTTCTTAATTTTCATTTAAACTTGCCTTACTGTGGCTTCTTACTGCAAATTCTGGCTATTGCAATGCCATACAGCACCTCCCCGCAAGAGTGGATTGGGCAAAACCGAGGCACTCCATGACATTGGTTTTTTTGGTCTTTTAATTTTGTGAGCAGATTCTGGGACCTGCTCTTCTGCCTGTCTGCACTAGAGCTTACAGCAGGCATCACTGACAGCAAAGAGCTGCTTTGGAGGACCAGGATACTGTGCAATGCAGCTAATGTACAAAAATAAGTGGTCTGTTGTAAGGATGTTGCAGTGATATCTGGCTGGACAATGAACACCTTGAGGGGGGGCACTGACCGATGACAAGCATGGGACTCAATCTTTGTCCCAGATCCATCCATGAATGGACCAGTCCTCATTTTCACAAAATCATTGTTTATTCTACTGGCCCACTAATTGCTACTATTAAAGCAAATGGTACCATGTATGGTCTTGCAGAGCATCAACAACCTCGAGCTGCTCCGCACTTAGGTGTGTAGCAAGGTGCTGCATGCAAACACCTCCACCCAGAAGATGGGCATTCCTTTGATTATGGCTCTGCTTTGCCTTTGCCATCTCTTAGGGCAGTTCCCCCCCACGGGCACTATCCACAGACATCAGCTGCCTTCCTGTTTCAGCCAGCAGCTGCTACCAGCTCTGCGCTACTCATTTGGCAGAGCTCTCACTCCTTAGCAGGTTGTTACAGTTTATGGACATTTTCCTGTGTTGGAAGGACCAGGAACAAAGGTGTTTTCATGTGCTTTCAGCCCACATCACCTCTGTGTCACATGGAATATCCAGCTCCCTGAAACCACATCCCCTGTTCACTGCTGACACTGGGGAATCATCTGGATTCCAGGGTACAAGACATGATTTGCTATGTACTTTTCCTCCCAGACACTGTAAACCACCTTGGGATTTATTTCACTATTATTTTAGTATTACCAGGAGGATGTTGGATTAATATTTTCTCTACCAAAACCAGCAACACTGTCAGCAGAGACTTTGTTCCATAAACTGGATTGGAGCCGGATATGCAGGACTCTTGCGTGAACAATGGATTGTTCTGGAGAATAATCTGTAGAAATCCTGCTATATCTCACCGACAGAGAGGTGTCAGAGATCCCAAGCTGGGGCTAAGGAGTAACTGCTGGCACCCAGGATAGATTCCTGAAGACTTCACTACACACAAAACAGCCACTAGGCTACTCAACTCCAGCCTAAGGGTTTCATATAGATCAAAACATTTCAAAACAAACATCTCATGCAGTCATGCTTTTTTCTCTTTTTTTTCCTTGCTGTGAGAAAATGAGCAGAAAACAAGTGGAGAAATATAAATTTATTGTCCATAGACTGGAAATCTTTTTTTTTCCGGTCAGCTATCTGTGTACACTGCCAAAGGAAGTAATGGAAGTTGTCTACACAAAAGAAAGGGAGCACAAATCAACAGGAGAGAAATTGGGTTTATCTTGAGCCACTGGCAAAAACAAAGCTATCAACCATGTGAAACAAGACAGGGCTCACTGCAGAACTGCAGAGCCCCTGTACTGTATTGATGATACCTAAGTTGCACGACTGCTTTGCAGCTCTTTTGCCTTTAATCCAAATAGTGTCAGCCTTCAGACTGCTTCTCAGCCTATCTGCCCGCCTGCAGACACTACTGCATTGACTTCCATCTGGTGCACGTTTTAAAAGTTTTCCTCACAACCTTAAGGATTAACCGCCCTTTTTTTTTTTTTTTTTCCACACTTTAAAATTCTGAA
>VZRQ01004629.1:391769-507961 GCA_013397975.1 Machaerirhynchus nigripectus | reverse complement strand
CTTCAGATTCTGAAGCATGCTGAGGAGAACAATCCCAGCAAAGAAGCCCCAAATCTCCTGCAAACTCTCCCCTGATCAGTGGGCATTCAAAGATCTACCAGCAGCTGTTAATGTTGCGTTATGGATGATTAGCAGGACTTCCTGTATCTAATGAACATGGCTCTTTCAGTGAGGAGACACAGTACAATGCTGTCCCAGGAACATAAAAACGATGTAACATTCAGTCAGGAATGCATTTACTACATGGCCCGGAATGGTGAATTGATCTCATGCTTCTGTAACAAAGATCTCATCTGTAGTCCCCATGCACTGCCGGCACTGGCATGGCTTCAGAACGAGCCCGATGATCCTGCTCCCAAAAGGAACTGATT
Source organism: Machaerirhynchus nigripectus (assembly GCA_013397975.1). Taxonomy (NCBI): domain Eukaryota; kingdom Metazoa; phylum Chordata; class Aves; order Passeriformes; family Dicruridae; genus Machaerirhynchus; species Machaerirhynchus nigripectus. The sequence continues at coordinate 507,590 of VZRQ01004629.1, read as the reverse complement.
AGGAGGGATGTTCTAGGAGCTCTTTGACACAGGCAGCACCATCCAGAATTGTCATCTATAGAGCAAAAATAAAATAATACAGGAATCTGTAAGTATTTTTATGTCTAAGTATGCCACCGGCATCTTCTAACTGACAGGGAAACTAAGTTTAAAGCACCCCTATAACCATGGTGTTCCTGGATTTGAAGCAGGTAGAGTGGATGGACAGATGTTTTGGTGTGAGCATGGCAGATAACAGATCAAGATTCAGTTTGATTTTTGCTGTGTTCCTATTGATTTTAACTGGAAATATAAATGTAGGTCCATTTAAAAATCCACTGCTCATATCTCTACACCTTGCGGCACGCACCAGGAATCCAGGATATCCAGGGATATGTGAAATAAAATGTAAATTTGTGAGATGACCTATATGGTGAAGGGAACAAGGATGATGCAAATAACACAGGCAACTTGTAAGAAAAGCTTTCAGAATCTTTTGCCAAGTATCCAACTTGTGGCAACAGTGCAAGCAAGGGGGTGAAAATGTACTTGGAGTTTTGCTTCATCTATAAAATAAACCCAAATACTATAAAATAAACCCAAGTTAAAACGGGTGTTGCCCAACCCAATTGTCAAACATCGCTGCTGCAATACAAAGACAAATGTTTATTGGCTTAACTTTGAAACTGCAGTAAATGCTCTTCTATTCAATTAGATAAACAAATACAGGACAGAGAGTATAGCAGGGTCCTTTCAAGTAAATTATGCTTTCTAAGTCACGTGTCAAAGAAAAATGACTTTAATGTTTATATTTCTGTAAAATAAAAAAACCATCAAGGCTTTCCTGCTGCTATATTCTAAATATAAAAAAAAAATAAAGAATGTTTAAATGATGTCCATTTTATCACAAAGTCAGCAAAGCAAAGAAGCACAGCCAGGCTGACAATCCAGCTTTTCTTCTCACCATTACAAGAGAGAGGGAGAAAAAAACTCTCTATTCTGTTCTCATTTACAGTAGCACAAATCCCCAGGAACTGCACTGACTTCACTATGTTATTTTGGATTTACAGCACACTGAAAGAGATTAGAATTCAGTCACACATGAATGAAGAACAGAACATCCACATTCACTCTAAACATATTTTCCTTTCTTGCGTACACAGAGCAGCAATGCTGTCCTCAGCCATGACAGATTATGTGCTATTGGTTTACCTGCTTGCCTAGAGATATTTATACAGGTACCAGGCAGGATGCCTTACTGAAGGAAGCACTTTGTTCATACCCTCTCCAGCAAATGCATCCTGACTTATGTCCAGAGAGAACTGCCTCCTCTACAGCATCAGGGCATCAGGCAAGGGGCTAAAACGTACTCACAGCATTATGCATCCAGTGATGAAAACCACCTGTTTGTGAGTCTGTTCTACTGTCTCTGCCAAACACTGGCTCTAAGTCCTGATAATTTTGCATGCAGATACATTAGCATACATGGACTGTGTATCTTTAAAATACAAGTAGAAAACTGTAGTAGTTGTTGGAGAGCACTGTGGTTAAAACAATATATAATTCCTGATCTTGATCGAGGAGGGCATTTTCTTCCTACAGGTTGCTTAGTTATGAGAATTTTAGATCTAGTCTCAGCAAAAAGGCAATGCAGTGAATAGATCAGTTTAAAATCAATGATATCCCCCTGCACAGCACAAGCCAGCTTCATACCCTAATGCCCCATGCCTTGTCCGTCGTGTTCAGCCGAGGTGCAAACTCCTCACACACGAGCAGGGAGCCAAACAAACAGTGCCTTTCCTTTGAGCTTGACACCTGTCAACATGAAACACATCCGTCTCTCCTGCTCCGCGGGCTTTCTAACGAAGTGGCTGCAGGCAAGGAAGAGGCATTAAGAAAGGGAATATTGCACAAGTAAAATGAAAATAGGCTGCTCGGAGAGATCGACAGAGATTAGGGTTGGATATCCCTGGGCTCAGTTTGACTGTGAGCATACTAATGCCCATATCTTCAATTGAAATGCTCTGGAAACCTTCTCTGCAGCCTCCAAGAACACAGTGCAAGATAATAATTCCAGCAAGATAGATCACAAATAGGAAAGAGGAGGAAGGGTTGATTTTCGTGGTTATTTTTTTTTCTGAACTATAACTAAGGAATTGAAAAGTATGCAGAACATTTATTACAAAAAATAAATTGTCAAGGTTTCAAAGTCAGGCACTTTCCTAAGTTAAGAAAGGTCAGTGCCAACAGTTTCGAGAGTCCAGTATAAAATGCCTAGGATTTTGTTTTTCAGAACTTTGATTTTTATGAAGATCCAATCTCTTCCAGACCCAACCTTTTAAAGACCCAAATTCTAACTTTCCAGCTAGCCCTCAACAACAAATCAGCTCAACTATCTGCAGGTTACTTGCTAAATCATTGCAACTCACTCAGTCCAACCCTTATATTGCTTCCTGACTTCAAGTCTCTGGTAATGAAATCCTGCTGCTCCGTATCTCCGGCCCACATCCCACGCTGCCACAGCACTCCCAGAAGCACTGTCTGTGCTGTCCTTCAACCACACGTCTTCTGAAGAAAAGTTACAACTCCCTGAACTAAGTTGTGGGGAGCTTACCCTGTCCTTCCTCTGAGCTCTTCTCCAACTCACTTCCAACCACAAGAATCTCACTCGAGCATTTAGGCTGTTTTGTTCCGCGGTTCGATACCGATGAGCACAATAAAGCTCTGGGTTCCTAAGCACCGACACAATAGAAATAAACATGAAAATAATATAATATACCTAACGAAGAGGAGGCAGGAAAACGTCCAGCTGTGTCTCTTTATCCTTCTATCACATAAAACACATGTACATATATTTATTTATATTTAAATATGTCGATATAGAAACCGGGTACCTACTTCTTACATCTGGTGAAAAAAACCTCTCTGACTATATTTTTATTTTGGAATGTCTCAATTTACCAAACAGAAACATTTCATCCAGACAAGTATTCAATTAAATTCCTTTGAAAAACAGGCAAGCTTCCACTGGAGCTATGCCAGCCCCAGCTTCTGAGCAGCCCAGCTGGTAGTCTCCTGAGGACCAGGGCTTCCAGCTCCCACAGTTCCAACCAATCTTGCTAGACAAATTGCCTGAAGATTAAGGACCTATGGGCTTGTAATGCCCCCAGTCCAGGGCAGAGTACCAGGCACAGCACAGTGCTGTGGTGACTGGGGAGCTCAGCGACACCAGGGTCACAGCTACAGTCATGGCCAGCACTCCAGAATCCAACAACTCCGGCTCCAGTCCTTTCTACAGGCAATTTCAAACTGTTGGAACATCAAGCTTCCCTGAGAAATCAAAATACCTTTCCCTTTCCAGCTCTATTGCATACATATGTGGCAAACAAAAGAAGATTCTTCTTGATCTTTTGCTCTCCTTCAGCTGTTCCTTATTACCGTACATTCATCTTGTTTGCTCTTTTGTGCAAATTATTTTGCTGCTTTTTTGTGAAAGACGCCATTTTTCTACCTGTATTTGAACAGTTTCCAGCATAATGAGATCCAGATACTGGTTGTATATGGTTCTGTAATACAAACAACACAGTGTTATCATTTTCTTTTTTCCCTCATTAGAGAGAAGCTTATTGAAAAATCAAAGCCTTCCCTCTAATCATTTTCACTCTGTTAGCTGTAGGCAACATTTGATGGGTAGTAATTAAAATAATATAAAAGTATCTAAATGTTGCATGCATATTGTTTCTTATTTTTTCAGACTGTGTTTGTTCTTCCCCCAGCTGAAAAGCTAAAAATGAGAATTTACTTCCCATGTTCTCACCTCCCCTCCTCTACTTTATACCATATTGCAACTTGTCATATTATATTGTGAATAACTTAAGAACTATTTGACATATTAGTTACACATTTATGTTGAAGAGCTTTTCTCCTTCACTATTTTTAGAGAGACCAATTTTACATGTCATGATATCTGTATCTATATTTATACTGAATATGTTTAAATTTTTTTCTTACCCTATTTAGTTCAAGGCTTTTACTGACGATAGGCACTAAAAAAAGAGCTATTTATCAGACCTTCATTTCACAAGGCAGATGGATACATTTCAGCTCTCCTGGGAAATCACACTATTCTAACTAGACACAGGTGAGTTTCCTACTACAGCCATGAGACAGTTCTTGACTTTGCAAAGTAAAGACCAAGATGGTTATTCTCATTAAGAGAATTACACTTTTTCTGAAAACAAGGTGGAGCTAATCAAAACATCTAAGGGAAACAAACTGAAATATTCCTCTAACTGGCTGCGGTGCACATCAGCAATATCACACACCATGCCTGTCTTGATCATGCTGTCAGTCCTGACAAACCAAATTCAGGAATAATTGCTCCAAGTTCTTCAGACTGAGGCTGTTCATTGATTAAAGCAACCCTGAACCAATTGATGGTGAATAAAATTGTTGGAACATAATGTTATGTACTGCAGTGCGGACCTCTAATTTTGTATTTTGTAATTGAAATGCAAATAATTTATTTAAAAAAAAGTCGTCTCTCAGAAAAGTTACTACTAAAATCAAAACAAATTTCTCTAGGGCTCTATTTACAACGCCAAAAGAATTGCATAAGCACGATTCCTGACTTTCATGAATGTAACCAGGGTGGTTATGCCCCAGAACTGAATAATAATTAAAAGTTAGATATTGGCAGCTTCAGGCTTGCTTTTCCCCAGGAGCCTAAGGGGTAAGCTTTAGAAGGCAAACTTCACAACAGCCACTTCATTACAGAAAGAACGTGCATCTGATCCCCAGAAAGGCACTCAAAACTAACATCTCTGTGGCGATGCAAGGATGGCCCACATGAAGAGAGTACGATCTCATGCTGTCAACCATAAGGATTCCCAACATGAGTTTACAAAATACACCTCATTTTGGACACTTTCATCCATCTTTCTCACTAAGCCTGTACAACAAAGGTGTCCAACTCTCCTAATACCCCTATGTGACCTTAACAAAAGCTGCATGTGGCCCAGGGAGCTGAGGGGGAGGAGGAAGCTCTGGGAGCAGTTTCTAGTGAAGGCATCCCAGCAGGATGGGGCTGATGTGGGCACATCGCTGGATCCTGGGTCAGCCAGTGCCTCTTGGCTTCAGCAGCCTCTGCTAGCATTCTTCTGCCCAGAGCTGGGGATTCAGGTTATCTGTCACCCCAACAGCAAAGCCTTTCTACCAAACACGTGGCATCACCTCGGCACCTCAGTTTAACAGCTCACAGACCATTAGGTTTGCCACCATTTACATTTCCGTCATTTATGTTACCTGGCTTTTTTCCCTGCAACCATGAGGATTAGAAGTATTTTTCAAAAATGAAATTTGAGAACTGAAAGTCAACATGCCTCTAGTTGTTGAGGCTTTCATACTTGTAGTATTTTAGTAACTACTGTACTCACAAGTATCAAAAGTAATGATACTCTGCAAGATATTAAGGAGTCTTCTGGAGATGAAAGGCTCAGGACCTGATGATTTTTTGTTCATGAGCCATGGCATGTCAAAGAACAAAGTGAGCCTGGCAGGGATTGAGGGAGATTAAAAGTACACGCAGACACGTACACACACAAAAATCACTATGGAAAACGTGCTGCCTAACTCTGCATGAGTGAACCCAACAGCTCGGGCACCTTGCTAAGCTCCAGTGGGAAGAGGGAAGTACTGCAAGGGACATTCCTGGGTGTCCACTCACTGTAAGCCTGCGTGCAGGCAGAGGTGGGAGGATGTGCTTGGCTCCTGGAGCCACCGCGAGCGGAAAGGCAGCAGCACCGGGCTTGCGACGGAAACATTCCCGGTTGTGTCTCAAAGCAAATAAAACAAACTGCTAATGAGGATGCAACCTGACCCTCTGCAGAGTGCATGCCCAAGGACCGCGTGGCTGGAAGGGGAAGGGAAGGACAGCATCGGCAGAAACTTCAAGCTCGAAGAGATTTTTAAAAAGAGCAACAAAAAAAATGTTTGGGTACTTTGCCGGTAATAAAAGTTACTTACGAAGTAACACACAGCAAACACTGCTTTGAAGGAAAGAGAAGTCTGTTAAACAAAGAACTTTACCCTGCAGAAAGATTTCTTTTTTAACACTAATGCTGGCATTTCATTTTTTGTAAGAAATGCCAGTGATTCTTCCCTTAAGACTCGTCAGCTCCAGACAGGACACTTTTTTTTCCCTTTCTGCCTGCTGACATACTCTTCTTTCCGAGAAAGAAAAAATTTCTATTGACACCTTCTGCTTTTTTTTATTAGGTTATCACACTCTTACACAAACTGTTCTCAGAGCTATTACAGCCCAGGGAGAAAACATCTAGATTTTACTATTTTACTGCAGGAGACCAGCAGCTCTAGCAGACTGAAGAACCCATGAGCAAACTACTCATGACAGCATTCACAATCTTGTATCTGTTTGGGTTTTTTTTTAAATAACAAGAAAACAATCCAGAATCCACTGCTAAGGGAGAAGAAGGAATGTATTTTAAGTAGTGAAAGGCAACCTGTCATTCTGACACATTCTTGGTTTTCTGAAAGTCAAATTAACAGTCATACTTGGCAAGGAAGATGTGATGGCATAAGGCACTTGGTTTGTGGAAGGACATCAGAGGTAGCTACTTCAATTAGAAATGCAATGATAAACCTGGATAGTGCTCTGCAAAAATACTGTGACAGACAAGAGTAATCCAGGATGTAAGAAGTCTGGGAACTGATGAACTAGGGACAGGATTGTAGAAATGTAAATGACACTTACTGGAGTAGTGCTAATCATACCCAAAAGATTCTGCAAGCAGTTAAACATGGGCTTAAACTTAAGTGCTGGAACCATCTCACTGAAGGTAATAGGCATGAAAACAGTTCTTTAATACTTTGGAATTATGGATATCTGTTTTCCCAAGTTTCTGGAGGAATACCACTAGTATTTCTTCTTTAAAAAGGAGCAGATACACAGGGATGTCAAGTAACACACAACAGAGTAGTTGGGGCAGTTTACTGCGCAGACACACCATGTCCTTTGGAACCAAGGTGGGAACTGAGCTCTCCTGACCCCTGAGCTGAGGGGCTGAGCAGCATCACTGCATTCTATCATCTCCTAATTTTTGCTCTGAACTCAGTGCACTTACAGCCAGGTTGGTGTCACTGTGCCAGTCAGCCACAAAAGCAGTGAAAGGAAACAGGAAAGCACGAGTGTCTCAGCCATACAAAAGTAAGTTATTCCCCTTTGTAATTGTCCCTTTGAATAAAAGGTAGCTGAGAGAAATTTCCTTCTTGGGATTGTTCCTAGACTAGCAAATGTAAAGCCATTTGCTGCAGAGGGTATCTAAACCTTAATAAAGAACCGTAATGAAATTCAAGTCCAAGTGCTGAACGATAGCCCCACTATGCAGGACATATTTTTCCTATTTATTTTATTGCTCAGATTTCACCTGTAAAATGGGAACACTAAGGCAGCTCCTCAATCTCAGCCTGTTAAATCCTCAGTTCAGCTGGCATACTCACAAAGAAGATCTTCCAACAAAGGAATCAACAGCTTTCCATTGCAATTGCAACACCAGAGCATCCTGAAATGCGTTTTCCTGTGACACTGTGCTCAACTGTTCCAGGTACATTAACGAGATCGGGTCTGTCACACATCACAACCCCAAAAGCTTCCCACCTAAGCCTAGGAATGGAATAAGCAATCCATCACACAGTATGACACGTTCCCCAAAACACACACACACTCAAAACCTGAAAGTGGTGTCAGAATGTTTATTGAAGAGGGCAATCTGACTGGCTGAACCAACCTGGGTAGCCGGTAACTTTTAACATAAGCAAACAGAGATACTGTAAACCTGCTGTGCATGGAAACTGTGTTTATACTTAAATTGGACTTGGAAGACTGAAATAACTTACTAGAAAAATATAGCTTAAGTTCCCAGGAGCTCTGAATGACCTTGAGATCATTCTGAAAAAAAAAGAAATATGTAGACATATACAGTGATGCAAACAGAGTTACACAAATATTTTCAAAGTCAGCTAATAAAATACATTTCCTTGCCTATTTTTTATGATAGCTTTGCAAACATACTTTTAAAACCACACTTTTCAGCCCCACCAAACATTTTTTTTGCCACTTGCGTTATCAGAACTGATGGTAAGCATTCTACAATGTAAGTGCTGCCTCATTTACTTCTTAGTCAGTTTTGTAATTGCTGCATCTATTCCTTTTAGCTAGACTGCTGAAATTCTCACTACCACATGACAAGACAATAAACTTTCTTAGCAATGCAGTGGAAATACAGAGAAAGACAAAAAAAACAGATACACGAAATTTCAGATTATTCTCAGTGCAGTTGATACATTGACAAAATAATATGATTTATATCGCAACTAAAATAGCTGTACACAGGCACATCTGCATGGAAAGTGATCACAGATCAGAGAGAAAGTCATCAAGTGATCAGAGAGATAACCACCACCACAAATTGTGAGCTCTGTTCTCATGAACCTAGAAAATCATTATTAGGAGTATTAAAGCACCCAGGGGAACGTAACCCAGTAACTGCGTAACTGTCATCAAACTCCTATGAAAATCAGGAAATTGCTAAATCTAATAGTGTTTTGCTTAAAAAATAATGAAGTAAAAGGGGAGAGGATAACTATTTTGTAACTTTGTTGGTGGAAACAGCCAGGGGAGTCTAACTGAGCTGCGTTTATTCTCCTGCCATGGGCTGGGTGCATGGCCAGTACTGGAAGCTGACCCTGAAAAGAAAGCTGGAGAAGCATCCAGCGATGGACTGCAGGTTATCCATGAATCTGTATTTGTACCTGCATTTTCGACACCACTCGTAAAATCTCCATTTGGCATGAACGCACCACGCATGCAGGCAGAAGGGACTGTGCTGGTCACAGCAAGGTGCTCATTCTGCAAAGCCTGATGATGTCCAGGAATGGGATAACCTGGGAGCACACAGACTGCATCTAGGCTTTGTAGGAGGGGGGCAGGTTTCAGTTCAGTGGGGGCATACCCTATAAATTTTGGTGTAAACTGTGGGAATACATGACCCTCTGAGAACATCCACCAAGCTCCTGAGAAAACAGGATCGAAAATAAGTGTTTCTGGAGAATAATTCAACTCCCTGAGGGGAGGTTGTAGTGAGCGGGGGGCCAGTCTCTTCTGCCGTGCCTGCAGTAAGAGGATAAGAAGAAATGGCCTTAAAACTGAGACAGGGGAGAATCAGAAGAGATATTAGACTTTTTTCACTGTTAGAATGGGCAGGCATTGCAGCTGGCTGCCCGGGGAGATGGTGGAGTCACCAGCTCAAGAGGTATCTGGATCTGGCACTGGGCGATGTGGTTTAGTGGTTTAAGGATTACAGGGGCAGTGCTGGGTGGACGCTTGAACCGGATGATCTTAAAGGTCTCTTCCAACTTGGCGATTCTGTGAATAAAGGCGGCGAGGCTCCTGTGTCCCCGTTTCGGGGGTGAAACGCAGCATTCCGTGATTCCGACTCCCTCTGAAGGCAGAGACCGGAGAGCGCTGCGGCCACATCCCGTCAGCTCCGGGGCCGCTCCCGGCCCGTCCGCCAGCGGCTGCGCGCGCCTCTCCCCTTCCTCCTCCTCCTCCTCCTCCTCCGCCNTTTTGGGGCAGCGCCGGTGTCGCTTCATGGCGCCGCCCGCCCCGCTCCGCCCGCAGCGCCCCCGGGGCGGCCGCGCTGCCCCCGGCACCCCCTCGGCCCGCCCTGAGGTGGGGCTCGAGGAGGGCAGCGCAGGCGGCCCGACACACCTTGGGGTGCTACTGATTCCTGCGTCTCCATGGGTGTCCCCTGTGCCTGCCGCCCATGCGGGGCTGGAGCTGTCACTTTCAGCCCGTGCTGGTTTTTGGGTTCACCTCTCGATTTGGGCCTTGCTTTTGGTGTGGATTTGGTTGACATCTCGAGTCCTTTGCTGGCCAGACCTCAGCAGGCCATGACTTACATTCACGAATGTTTTAGGGGCCTGGGGCATCTCTCTTACGAGGAGAGACTGCGGGAGCTGGCCTGTTCAGTCTAGGGAGGAGAAGACTGAGAGGGGATCTTGTTCATGCATATAAATATCTCAAAGGTGGGTGCCAAGAGGATGCTGCCAGGCTCTGTTCAGTGATGCCCAGTGACAGGATGAGGAGCAGTGGCCATAAACTAAAACACAAGTTTCACTTCAGCATAAGGAAGAACTTCTTTACAGTGAGGAGCAGGAACAGGCTGCCCAGGAAGGTCATGGAGTCTCACTCTCTAGAGACATTCCAAACCCACCTGGCCTCATTCCTGTGATACCTGCTCCAGGTGACCCTGCCGTGAGAGGGGGTTTGGACTGGGTGATCTCCAGAGGTCCCTTCCCACGCTGGTTGTTCTGTGATTCTGTGAATAGCTTCAATGCTTGCAGGGGGGAAGTGGGGAAGGAAATCCTGTCCCTTACCTTGTTTATATCAACATGAGGCACCTTTCACAGGATCACTGACAACTGGTACCTCCAACAGTGGCAGGAATGCAAGCTGTGAAAGGAAAGCCACTTCTCACAGCGCAAAGCGTTGCATGTTCCTTGGATGCTTTCTTTGGGCTGGGTTGTTGGCTGGTCCAGGATGAGCTTTAACCCTGGCAGAGTGGTGGAAGGGGAAATGAAGGAGAGTTTGGACAGCCCTAGAAATGTATGCTGCAAAACACGTCTCTCATTCCTTCTTTGCTTTGCTTCTAAACACATCAGTTGGAAAGGCAGAAGAGGAACGTATTGAGTCCCAACAGTGAGATAAGGTACAGAAAATGAAAAGCAAGGGTTCAGATAGGTTTCATCAAAGCAGATAAGATGATTTTTAACATTTTTTAAAATACATTTTGTACATGCTTTTCCTAAAGAAAGCTCTCTTCTCCTTGGCTGGGATAAATAAACCATTTTGATTCATGAATAGCTGAGAGATTTACACTGAATTATGTCTTTTTAGGTATCAGAAATAAACCTGAAAAACATTATTTCATGTTTTGAATTTTTGTTGGGTTAGTTTACAAGTGATGGGTCTTACTACTTAATTTCATTTTCATTTCTGAGTCATGCTCTATTTACATGAAAAACGGGATTTAATTAAAATGTACAAAACAGTTTTGCAAAATTACATTTAATTGAATAGATTGGCCTTATATGTGATGAGTATTATAAAGAAGAAATAGGGATATGTTTGGTCATAAGCTGTGAATTGACAGAGACCAGCATTGCCACCAGATGAAGGAGACTTGCCCTTCTTGCTACTTCCCCTCCTTGCACAAGTGTCTGTGCAGCAACTGAGTGAGCTGGACCAGGGTCAAACCTAATCTAGCCAAAAAAAGAAGTCAGTTTTGACCTAAACAAGATCAGTGATTCAATTCATTATGCTGGCAGAGGGGAGGTCGTAACGTGTTAGTTAGGGATGAGTGTTTGGGGCCTGGTGAGGGCCGATTGTTTCTCTTGGCTGCAGCATTGTCTTAAAATGAACTTGAAAATGTAGTTTCTATGTCGTCTGTACAGAGGCTGGCTTAGGTCCAGCCTACTGAGAGCACAAGCTCAATATGAGCAGGACTGTCTGTACCTGACCTGAGAGACAGGCCCTATGTTTATTAAAACACATTTTGCGTTTTAAAACTGACTTACTAACCAAAGGAAATACTAAATGTTTTCACTCATTTGACTAATTGTTTCAAAAGTATTTAGGTCTGCTGAAAACCCCATTAAACAGTCAAGTGTCTAAAATCCAAGAGAGTTGTGCTCAAGGATTTTTGAAAACTCCTCCATTCCTCTAAAACTGACAATTGTTTCCAAAATCTAGCCCTTGATCTTAATGCTTTTATGCTGAGTAGGTTTTCCCTTGTTCAACTATTTTAATTCACTAGCTGGAAAAAGAAAAGAAACATTTCTTCTTCCCAGTTCCTAATTGCTGTATCTTACAGTAATAATAATTTCCCCCTTCCATGAATTCCCTGCACTTGCTTGCTGAACTTGACCCAAATCTAATAAAAAAAGTCTTTCTGCATAACAGAATAATCTAATGGGGAAAACTTGAATAATGACATTTGTTGCACTGTGAAAACTGGAACTAGTTTGGATACTTAATTTACGCAATATGTGGCATTATGCTGTAATTGGAGGGCTTGGGGTGGTCTTATAGGTACGTTTTGTGGAGCTATGACACATCCCCTATAATTCATTGTAGTCTGAAGAAGATTCATTGATGCATTTTTTGGTGTTTATATAACATCAGTGAAGGCTAACTGGGGCCTTGAAGACTGAGAATTTGAAATCTATATTCAAAGAGGTATATTCCTAAAATAGGCATCGATTGTTTAATGTATATCCTCTGTCCAAGGACATATAGAGAGTGAGAGGTTTTTAAATTAATTTGGTTTTTTTCACAACTACTTCTTTTCTGTACAAATAGGAAATTGAAAGAATTTTTACATATAGCATAGGATTTTGAGATCATTTCTAAGCATTCATGAATGCTTAGTAACAGCATTGATTTCTAGATATTTCATACCAAAATTATGCTACTTGTATGGAGATAATTTGAATCCCACTACTATAGCTAATACAGTAAGGTCTTAAACATAAATTTAGATAAATTTAAATAAGTGATATACATCTCAGTGTACCTTGCTAGTTTGATTTTATCCATTCAACGTGCACCCCACTGAGTTGTAAACCGCTGTTGTTCTGGCAGCTTTACAGACCACTCAAAATCTGCAAGACATCAGAAGATCCATGTGGGAGCTGAAATCTAAACAAAATGCTGAGTAAATTAGCTTAGTTGGTCAGAGCGTGGTGCTAATAACACCAGGGTCACGGGCTCAATCCCTGTATGGGCCATTCACTCAAGAGCTGGATCAGTTATTCTTGTGGGTCCCTTCCAGCTCAGGATATTAAGTGATTCTGGAAATACTTTTGTAAACCCACACAGATTACACATCTTGAGAAAGCTGTGGTCACACCTGATGAAGAGTGGAGCCACATTCTCAGATCATTGCCTGCCTGCTCTCAGAGGCATTTACACATTTACAGGTGCAGGCCCAAGGAGTGGATTAATGTTTTGACCAGCTGAGTATTTTCCTTGGACATACAGATGCTCAGACTGGGAGCTGTGGACAAACACAAGAACAGAGTTGTATGTATGTGGAATCCAGACAGGCAGTTACTGTCATGTTAGAGAGATCCCCAGCAGTGTCCTTGTAGGTTTGTGCTCGAGTCCCAGGTTCCTCTGTGTTGTAAGAGCTTGACTGATCCTTTAGATTGTATTTGATTCCATACAGAAATACTCTTCCAAAAGATCATGAGAAAAATGTCAGTTTCTGGCTCTTTGGATGAAGTGATAATTGTTAGAAATCATGGCAGTTCCTGAAGTTAGAGCAGTTTATGCCTATGGTAGATTCTGTTCTTCCCAGAGAGGGTCATGAGATCTTTTCATATGAGGTCTTCCATCATCTTCTCCCTTTGCCGACCTGTATTTTAAATGAAAGCGATGATCTCTGAATTTTTCCTGTAGAGCATAAAAGTAGCTGTATGCCCTTCTGAAAGACTTCCAGGTTTCGAACCTTGCAGGTTGAGGCACCCTGCAGCTTGGTGTTGGGCATCCAAGCTATGGCAAATAGCCTGGCTTGCTGACCAAATCACTGTACCAGTCGCTCATTTAAATGATTAGTTCTGTCTTTGTATAGTGTAAAGGTAGGAATGGAAGTGCAGCCAAGGAGATGTGGAATTCAGCAGACTGTAGTCAGATTTTGATGAGGGCCAATGTGGAGGAGTAAGGTACAGGTTACAGTTACATTCTTCAAAACAGGCATCTGACAGAACCTCAAAAGAGACCTCAGGTTCTGCTTGGGATTTTCAGCTGTCAGCCCTGCTCCAGGTGGGCCCCTCAGTCAAATAAGCCATGTTTGAAGTGAGGTAGCCCGGAGTTGAGAGATGGACAAGGTACCTCACTTAGCCTGAGGAATGTTCTCTTCATTTTGTCAGTAGGAGCCCTGTGTTCCTACATACTTTGGTTCTGCTTGGTACCGAGAGAAGAAAACTCATTTTTCTCACATACAGGATAGCATCTGTCTAGCTTTTATGTGTACTTGCCCCCAAAGTGCAAATTGATTTGTTATCTAAATTGGCCTTTTTTTAAAAAACATACACCACCTCCTGAAGAATTGGCTTCTTTACCAGGAACTCCAAGGTAAATCTCTTTTCACTTTTTCCTATTGAAGTTTTTCTGCTTTTCATAAATAATTTATTCAAGAGACCAGAGGGATGGCTAATGAGAGATTAACTCAATGCCCAAGGGCTAGGGCATTTCCCTGGGATGTGGTAGAGTCAGGCTGCAAGATCTCACTTCAATTAATATTGCTTCCCACATCACAGGAGAGTGTGCTCACTGCTGGGAAACACATTTGTGTGTAAATCTTCAGCTCTCTTTTGTGTATGCTAGCCAGGCACTAGCCTATATATTAGACAAAAAAAAAACAACCCAACAAGTTTAAGGACTCTGCTGAGACCCCAAGTCATGAAGTTGACTCTGAGTAGTAACAGTTAAGAAGAGTGGTTAGGATTTTGAGCACCATTAAGTTTCCAAGTGGGATTTGGATACAACGAAGTCTTCTTAATCAGCACCTGAGCAGGGAGGGATTTCCGTGGTTCTCCATATTGGATTTAGACCCTTTCACGGGGTTTTGATAGAGCTATGGTGGATCTTCCTGTAGCAAATTAAGAAGTTACTGCATGCAGTTTTTTCCCTGTGGTAGTGGTTCTTACCCCCTGGGAATGAGCAGAAGGTGGCTTTGCTCCAGTTCTCGCTCTGTTGTTCCAATTCAAACCCACTGCCGTCAGCCCTTTAAGCCAAATCACTGAGCTTTGCACAGAACTAAGTAAATTGCCTTTGCATATTCTTTTTTGTGACCTCTGTGCTAGGGACAGCACCCTTCAAAGGGGAGGCAGAGCATCCATCAGCTGGCGGGGAAGCATCTAGCTGGGGGAATAATACCTTGAGCTGGAACAGAAACTTTTGTCCAGAGCTCACATATCAAAGCCTTTGTGGATCTCGCCCAGACTCCTATGGCTTTGTTTTTGAAGGTTGTTCTGGCAGGGGAGCTCTTGCCACTGTTTCCTTCCATTGTGTAAACATGTATGTGTGTTCTGCCCAGGAACTTTTAGAAGTTTGCCACCAGACTAGAACCAACTGTCAGTGATTTTCCCAGTGTGTTTGTATGTGAGTGAGTTTGTGTTTTGAATCTGTGGAATGGTGAATGGGCATCTGTTTCAATGATGCGGGTGGGATAAACCTCAAAAACTCCATGCATATCGACTGAACCATGCAGTCAGTAGTGGTAAATTGGAACTATTTGCTCTTTTCTGAGCTTCACATTCCTTCCACACTTCAGAGTAGGTCAGTGCCTTAGCATCACGTTTCCTCTATTGATTTAAAGCTTAGAATAATTTATTTTAAAGTTAAACATGAAAAAGGTTCCCTTCAAATTCATTTTAATGCATTATGTTTTGCAGTCACTGTTAAGGGAATTAAATTATTATATCTTTCAGTTTTGCAGTCATTCTAAAGTAATTTTCAAGGTTGCTGTAGATTTTAACACCTCGTGAACTTTGTAATGGGTAGAAAATATGCTTCGTGAGCAGGGTGCAGTGAAGAAGGAATTTCTTATTTCTAATCTGAGGTTTGCTACTGCTTTCTTTTGTGACCATGAGCAACCAGTGTCTTACAATTTTAAGTGTCTTGGAGATGTCATCAAGATTAAAATATGTGTATATATGGAGAAAGAAGTGAGGCCTGTATCATTAATGTAATGAAAACTTTGAGGATGAAAAAGCAAAGCAGGGCAGTGTAACAATAGTATTAACAATCTTACTTTGCATTTAGAAATTTTTTTATATGATAATAGCAACATGAATGTGCCCAGCTGCCTGAAATATTCTCTGGAACTTCCGTCTGCTTTTTTATAAACATAAAACATTCTTTTCTGTTTTGACAGTTAAAAATTATGCTGTTGAGGGAGTAAACAGATTTTTAAGTTACCTGTTCAAACAAGTAAGTCTTCTGTTGAATCTTCAAAAGGTTCCAGTAGTAGGAAATATGTTACCAAGTAACACATTTATTTGCAGTTCATTTTTTTAAAGCAGTAGTTCAGTGAAAGGAGATGCCATTTTTTCCTGTGAAGTTTGTCTCATTTTCTTCAGCTTGTCAACTCTGTTATGTCAGTGTTGAGTATTAATCTTAAATGGAAACATGCTGTTTCTAGCTCAGGGAGTCCCTGAACTGCAAGTTGAAGGAGTCTGAGAGTATTTTAACAATATATTCTTCCTAGGGCATCTTGCCTTCTGTCAGAGGTAGATCCTGGATGAGACTGATTTTTGATCTGACTGCTGCTGTATTAACAGTGAATGCTGTTGAGGTGCAGTATAATTCTTTCATATGGGTGAAAGGAAAGAAAGAAAATTTTTTGCAGAGACAGCATTAAGGAGGTAAATACTGAGGGAACATAATTTCCTTTGCGAGAAATAGTGTTCTCTGCAATTAGAACACAGATTTAAGAAAAGGAACTAAGGAATCTAGACATATCTGCTTCTGGCTCTGCCATATACTTTGAATTCAACTCTGAGAATTTGTACAAGTTATTTTTGTATAAGACATTTATGAGTTACTGAAGAGGGAAATGAGAAGTGTTAGTTAGTAAGAGCAGTAGTTGAAAAGAACACTAGTACTTGTTTCTGTTCCAGTGAAATTACATTGTGTTGGTCTTAGTTTCTTTATCCACCTTGTGTTGGTCTTAGTTTCTTTATCCACCATGCTTTGACAAGTGAATGTAAGCTTTGAAGTAAACGCATGAAAAGTAGTTGACAGTGACAAAACTTTGTATTTTTAGGTCAGTCATACTACAATTTAACACACTTGTGACAGCAAATGTCACTTAGTGGAAAGAAGAAGGCCTTGTTGAGCACCTTTTGTAGCTGAAATATGTCTGCACTTACATAAACGATCAGTAAAATCTCATGTATTGCCATCAGACTATTTGGGTTACTGCACAGTAGCTGTGAGGCTAAGACTGAGTGTGGGAGGAGGGTCGTAAGTTGTAGTGAGCTTAAACCAGTAGATATGCAGCTCACTGAGGGCCTTTGGAATACTTGTAGGTCATCCATATGAGGCAACTAAGAAAAGCAGATCAATTATCTGCAGGCTTAATGTGCTACCACGGCCTGCAGCTTCACTGGAAGATGTTTCCAGGTCTGCAGATGAAGTTGAAAACCATCAGCTCTGACAATACCACTCCAGTAGCCTCATCTGCAAGGACTTGTCTACACAGGACTTTCCTGATTAACTCCATGTCTCATTCTACAACAAAGAGTCTGGGTCTGTTTACGTTAAACCATTTTCAAAGTACGATTGCACTTTGAATTCATACCCTACCTTAATCCATGTTAGCTTTCCAGTGCGTGCCCTAAGGGAGCAGTAAACTAAACAGGATGACTGTGTCCACACAGGGGTTTAATGGAGTTTAAGTAGCAGAATTCAAGTTCATCAAGGTATTTATTTCAGATTCATTTTCTTGATGTCCTGGTATAGACAAGCCCTAAGAATAAAAGTGGTTTAGTTCTAAGTGAATGAACCATGTTACAAAATTCATCACCGAGGTTTTATTACACTTTTGTGTGTGAAATACAACTACTGTAGGGTATAAAGTAGGCTTTTTTTGTCTTGTTTGGTACCATCTCTTTTGTAGTAATTGCAGTTAGATCTGAGAAATAAAATAGTGCTCGTGTTCTTCCAACAACTAAATGCTGTATTTGTTTTTCAGTTTGGATCAAAATTCACATGATTGCTTAAACAGCAGAAACTTTTCCCCATACCAAAAATCTGTCATCTGAATCACACTCTTAGCTATGACATTATGTGTATTTAATATGTTTTAAAGCAGATGAACACTAAAATTTTAAGTGTTTGTAGCTAATCTGAATATCGTGGAAATTAGACATTTTCTGTAAATGGCAGTATTCTTTAAAATGTCAGGGTTTGATGTTCTACAGAGGATGAAACTGTACTACTCTATTCCTGAAAATAACTGTATTTTAAATAATTTTATCCCAACTGCTGCCATATTTAAAATACTTTTGTATATTCAGCTGTAACTCATAAAAGGTCAGCTCCCATGCTTTGAAAACTCTATACAAGTTGATACTGCATAAATAAGTATGTTTTACACAGCAGGCATATAATGTTATCTGCCCCTCTGACTTGCATTCAGATTAATTATTCCTCATAATTTTTAACTAAAGTTAAAGAATTTAGCTTTTTGGCACTGTCCTTCAGACATTGATCAAAATCTTGTTAATACAGTAACATTAAAGTTTACTGAAGTTTAAACAAAGTAAAGCTCAGTTTTTCTTAGTGGTCAGCTCATGTCACACTAAAGCCCTGATCACTGATCAAAACAGCATTAATTATTTGTTGCACATTGCGGTTGCTGTGTCAAAATCCTTTAAATACCTCTTGGAGCAGAGAGGGAATCTTACGGCCTGTGACAGAGCAGCTGGTGTGGACATGGGCTGATGCCCCAGTTGACAGGTTGTTGGATTAGAAAGAATATCAAAGGCAGTGAGTAAGATTAGGGATAAGTGAACATCTGACAGCAGTTTGCAGCAGGGGAGAACAGATGATAAACAATGGGAGCGGGGTGCGTGGGGGGGGTGAGAGGTGAGAAGGCCATGGGAAAAGTGTGGCGGCAATCACTAAAGCTCCAGGTTGCTGAGCCTCATGAATAGAACAGGAAATGGGATTTGCTGGGACAGATGTGCTGAGTGGTGATGAATACATTATAGGGAAATGAGGCTAAACTCCTGAAGGTGAGAGATGTTCTTTCTCTGAAAATAGAAAATATGGGAAAAGAAAAGTTTACCCCTCTGGAGAAGTGGACATTCTTGAAAATGAATATAGAAAGGAGTAATGCTAATGCTAATTTTAATTAAATTATTATTCCGCAGGAGTGTTCGTGATAAACCCTTTAAGTCATGTACTTCCAGCAAAACAATTTTACAGTGCTGGGGCATATATAGGATTGAAAATGTTTATTTTAGTCATAAGAGTGCACAAATGTTGGGATAGTTTGAATGATGGAACAGCCTGGAATGGAGGCTCTGACTGGATAATGCTTAGAAGCATATTCTGTATCTGGCATGTATTATATAGCACTCACATAACATATGTTTGATCCTGCCACCGTTAAGAGACTTGTACTGAGTGATCTTGTGAGGTCCTTCCAGCCTTAACATTTTTTCAATTCTGTAAAGTGATTGAATGCTTGTAGAAAATCATACATAACTCTTCCTGTTCCTTAGGGTATTGTTTCTTTACTTCTTGGACTTCCTTAGTTTATAATCTTGATGGATCCTTTTCCAATATTAATGATATCATTATGTCAGAAAGCCAACAGAAACTTTTTGTATGTTTACTCACAGGGCTGTATGTCAGTTCTCTGACTTAGAATTTCTTATGAGATTTTTTTTTCCAATTTTTTTTAAAGAAAAACTCATTAAAAAACATCTCACACTAACATTTTAATAGTGTATTATTTTAGCTGAACAGAGGAAATGCAGAAACTGTAATTGTTAATGTTCTGAGAAAGTACCAGTAAGATTTGTTCACAAGACATCTGGAGATCTCTTCCACGATGTGTTCTCACAGTTAGAGTAACAAATACGAGCTTGGTAAAATAATGTAGAAACACAAACTGTGAGAGTCACCAACTGGAAAACATAAAGCTCAATGCTGTAAGGACAAGAGGTGACTTAGCTGTAATGGGAATGCCCACCATCTGTCCTTCCTGACCTCAAATCCCTCATATGTGCTGCCCCTGTCCTCAAGTTGAGGAGACATGAGGCTGGCCTCCTTTAGTCCCTGTTTGCTCCCAGCCATGTGTACTGTAACTGTAGCTCTCATTTTTAAAAGAAGGAGGGATTGTAACCAGAGGCTGGGGTTAATATGTCCCATAGCCCTGCTTCATGGAATCAGCTGTTGTGTTGGAGAAATCCTGTGTTCAGTATCTTGACCACAGTGACATGACTTGAATACAGCAACTGAAGAGTCTGTAGGGCTCTGGAGTTACAGATGTTCCACAGAATGAGTGATCAGTGAAATTTGTCCTTCAGTTGGCCATAATCAAAGAAACAAAATTATGGTGAGCACAGCAAAACAGAGACAAAAAATCCTCCCTTCTGATTCTGATTAGCATAAATACTGTCCTAATAAGTGTGTTTTCCATAAAACTGTGATTTCTGCATTTGCAGGAAACTATAACCAAAGAATTTACCATTTGTTACGGGCAGTTCCCATTTTAAAGGTCGTTTACAGTTGGCTTGCATAGTTCTTTACTTTTTGTCCCAGTATTGAAACTGTTACAGGGTCACCGTCATGAAAGTTTCAGAAATACTGCAGTAACACATAGAACTGTGTATAAATCACTAATCAGTTAATCACCAATTAATTCAATTTACTGAATGCCAGTAGTATATGGTATTTAAGTAACAGGTACATTTCTCACTAGTAGTGCTCTCTAGAGTGATGATTAGAATGGATGATAGATCAGAAGGTGTTCACAAGTTACTTGAATCTTTCTGTGTATTACTTTTTCCCAGTGGGAAAATGATGACTGTCTCTATGGGAATCAGATTTCAGTTGAGTCTATCAAAATTGAGAGGTTAAAGTGAAATTAAGAAAAGAGCAGAATCTGGAGTTAGTTGCATCTGTCACTTTGAACTGATTTTTGGGAGGGGGTGGGGAGAAAGGAGAGGATGAAAAGCCCTGAGGATCTTTGTGAGGAGGGTCTGTGAGAAAGTCTTAGGAGAAAAATCTAAAGATTGTTCCTAAGCCTTGGCTTCTGTTAGCCCCCTGCTGCTGTTCTTCATCAAGTTGTTTTAATGGCTTTCAAAGCAAGTGAGTGGAAAATGGTTTCTCTGGAACTTTAAGGAGCCTGAGCTGAAAACTGTCATTGCTTTATAAGTAAAACACATCAAAGATTGATGGAAGAATTGCTTGTTAAACACATTGTAGATTTAATTAAAAAAATGGGCAATATCATAAAAGAGACATCAGATCATCATAACTACCTAAAGGTGAAAGTTTAATGGCTTGTCATCTGCTCAGGAACCTGTGTTAAGTATCTCTTTCATGGCTTTTGTGACCTCCTATATGTCTGCAAAATTTTTTTTTCCAGGAGCGTTGTGGTTTTTTTTTCATAATGTACAGATGGAAAAGTACCAAAACATAAAAACGTAGGTGGTCGTAACTGTGCTTTTAAATTTTCTCTCTGTCTTTAGGGATGTGTTTTTCTAGTATTTTTAATTAACAAGTGCTTCCAATTCTTATCTATTTCTGAAACAGTTGTTTTTCTTTGTGTTGCAGTGCACAATATTTGTTCTGTGTGTTCAGTGTGTGCAAAGTGCATTTGTGTGTCATCTAGTAATTGCATGTTTCTTCTGGAACCTGTCCTCTCATTTTCCTCTCCTCTCCCCACTGTCATTTTCCTCCACAGTCCTCCCAGTCAATAAATAGCATGTTTTTTACTGTTGTGTTTTAGATCTAATACAAAAAAAGAGAAGAAAAAAAAGTGTGCATTGAAAACAGCATTTCCACTGAGACTATGAGCCTCATTCTTTTAAACCAAATGCTTTTTCTGATGTCATGCTGCATATGATCAAGGTGCACGTTTAGTAAGCAAGTACAAACAATTCTTTTTAAAGGCTAGAAGAATTCCTAAGTAAGCTGGTAAAGCACAATATCCATCTTCAGATTTCAAAAATATTCAGTGTTGTCATTCCAGTTTTAATTCACAATTTCTTTCCAGAGTAAAACAGCTACATCTATGCTTGATTCTGACTCTAGATCTGATTCTATGAAACGTAGAAATTTGTTTTTCCCAAGAGCCTAATATGTAATGACTGCACTCACTGGATTTTCTGCAAATGATAAGGGTTAGAAATGGTATGTCTCATCAAAAAGCATGACATTATTTTAGTGAAATCTCTAAGATTTTCATGATGTACAAGATCATTTAAACAGGGAGTAAGAATATTGACTATCCGATCAACTACACAGAATTTCAAGGTCACTTGATGTTATCTTTTTAAGGATTCTTTTCAATGATATACGTCATTTTAGATGATGTTTTAATTAGCTGCAATGGTTATTTGTGAACTTAGAATGGATGTAGCAGTTTGGTGTGCTGCATAAAAAGATTCTAAACAATAAGTGGGTCTGGCCAGATATTAAGATCCTTGGCATGAATTTTTATAAACTTCTGAAATTCCAGCCTTGCTGTATAAAATGATATTTTAGCTCCTCTCATTGATGAGGCCAGGTCATCCCTTACGTTGTTTCGGTTCAGTCCTAGTTTAAGCAAATTCAAAAGCAATTTGAGTAACTTTTCTTTTTTACTTAGTAAGTAAGGTGATTGGAGTAGCAGCAGTTCAGTGCTTTTTAACCAGAAATTATATAGTCTGACAAACTGAGCTGGAAGTCAAGATGTGGAAGAAATAGGGGAAAACGGTAAATTTGTATATTGACTATAACATTGTAAATAATTTAAAAAATATTTAGGATATGATGCTGTATAGCTCTTGTATATATTCTTATCCATAACTGCTGAAATAAACTATCACTGTCGACTTTGTTTAGTTTCATTTTGGCTTTAAGACCTACCTTTGTTATCATTATGCCATTTAAACTTGTTGAGCTTTTGAAGCAGCAGGATTAGAAGAAAAATTGGCTTTCAAAAAACAAATCTTTTGGCAAATCTGCGTTAGAATTTCATGTGTGTCTGCACTTAGCACTCTGCTTTCAGCATTGTAACATTGCTGACACTTGAAAATATTGGACACAGGCAATTTCTGGCTTACTTTGCAAAGCTGTGTTGCTCTTCAGAGTGACATTTCCATAGCACTGCAGTTTGTACAGCTTAAAGTTTTATCTGTAACTCACCTGATTTGTACTGTTCAGGTAAGTTAACAAACAATGTGAAATTATTTCATGTAGTGATAGGATATGGGAGAATGGCCTTAAACTGAAAGAAGGTAGATTTAGATTCGCTCTTAGGAGGAAACTCTTGGCTGTGAGAGTGGTGAGGCACTGACACAGGTTGACCAGGGAAGTTGTGGGTGGGTGCCCCATCCCTGGAAATGTTCAAGG
The DNA here is from genome assembly GCA_013397975.1 of Machaerirhynchus nigripectus. Taxonomy (NCBI): domain Eukaryota; kingdom Metazoa; phylum Chordata; class Aves; order Passeriformes; family Dicruridae; genus Machaerirhynchus; species Machaerirhynchus nigripectus. Next base: position 484,390 of record VZRQ01004629.1, on the reverse strand, counting down.
CCAGGGTGGATGGTGCTTTGAGCAACCTGGTCTGGTGGAAAGTGTCTCAGTCCACGGCAGAGGTTTTGGAACTTGATGGTCTTGAAGGTCTCATCCAGCCCAAATCATTCTGTGAATATTGGCCTCCTATTCAGTGAAACCAACCACTAATCATTAGTACAGAAATTACTACTAAAGTATTTTCCAGAATAGTTCCACCAAATTTGAAACCTAATCGTCTCCCTGATTGTTTCTGTAAACCACCCTTATTTATTGTCAAGGAGAGGTCGTTGACCTGTCAGTCTGGAGAACCCTGTTTCTTTCTATCTTACTGTTTTCTCTTTGATCTGTCTACGAGTTCAAACCTCTTGGCAGAACTCTCACAGGACTCATGGGAACATACGAGCCTCCCTAGAGCATTATGGTACACTCCGTAGAGAAAGATTAATTTGTTAAATTAATAATATAAATGTCAAAATTTAAGTGTAAGAATTTTGTTAGGGGGTGGAAGAGTAGAGATGTAATCACACCCAGGGGCTGAAAAAAGTCAGGGAAGCTATTTCACTACACGGAAAAACTGTTGGGATATTCGCTTTTGAAGTATATCTCAAAAAACTTAGATGAATGCCACTTGGCATTATGTTTCCCTCCCCTCTGTCTGTACATTTTTCTGCAGCCCATAGGATAGAGCAGTGTCATGCCTTCCCGTCCTGCTGTAAGTGGGATGACAAACCACACCCAACAGTTGTGTCTTGGGGAGAGCATGAAAGGGAAGAGAAACAACTTTCTGCAGTGCTATGTTTTGTATACTTTTTAGGGAGAAAAGTGTGTCTTGCTCTTGCAAGGGAAGGTGTGCAATTGCCTGTAGTGGTTGTCGATGTTCAATCTTCATTCTCAGACCAGTCCTGGTGACCCTGTGGAGTGAATTTCTGACCTTCATTCTTTGTCTAAGATTCAGGCTCTTCTGTATATGCTGGGTTCATGCCGTTGCATGTTCAGAATAAAGTCTTAGAGCTTAAAGTGTCTTGGTGTTCTATTGAACGAGCCAACAGAAGCAGCCAGTAAATAGTTTTAACATGCTCACAGTATTCAGAACTGCTGAGGAGACATGCTCAAAATCCTGGGACCCTGTCTATGGACATACTTGGAGGAAGTGGTAACCTTGAGTTCCTGTGAGAGTTGGTGTATAGGATGTGTCCTTCCCTGCTCTTACTTCACCACGGAGGCACGGCAGTACTGCACCTGGCTTTGTTCCCAAGTTTGATGAAACTCAGGGTGTCTGTCCCAAGTGCTGCCTGCTAACCTTGGTCAAGCTTGTTAATGCTGGTTCTTTGTTGGCAGTACCAGCTTGGTGTGTGAGGCAAGGTGTACAGTTCATTGAGCTGTATTTTCTACATTGATTTGAATGCTGCATCAGAAGTATTTTGTCCTTTCTAAGTTATATATATAAATGAATAGATTTGTTAACTATTTTAAAGTCATACCCGTGATCCACGATATTGCTTATCAGGTACACTAGGAAAACCACGTAACTTTGCAGTTATGCATGATGGATTGTTTTCTGTGTTGTTTGGAGTTTTGTTAAATCCAGTTTTAAGGATACAACAGTCTATGGACAGGGTTTTTCTTATCAGCATTCTGCTTCAGGTGGCACAGTCAGTGGTTGGATTTTTTTTTTAATTTAGAACAGCATTCGTCAACTGTGTAGTTTTTGAATGCAGATTTATTATCTAGTTAAATATGGAGTGGCCCAGTATTGTGGTAGAAGAGGGATAGTTTTATTTTCCTGCTGGCTCTTTGTCAGCCAGAAAAGATTTTAATCAGATCCTATATAAGTTGCAGTGGATTGTTAGAATGACTAAAGAGGTAATGAGAAATATTAGACAATTGATGGTGGTGATTAGCTTTTGGCTGAAATACCAGTGGCAACTTAAACTGTGGTTTTATGGTGTTGTCAGTGTTGTTTTTGGGAATGACATAGCAAAATTAATGATGAAAGGACAGTTTCTTTCCTTCCTCTCTTGGATGAGGGTCATGACCTAGGGTAGCAAAGAAGAAGAAATTATGCTTGTAGGCGTAGTGGTTGCCTTGGGACTGATGATTTTAAGATTCATTTACTCCATCTACCTACTATACTTGTGTTTGCTTCTCTCCCTGCTGTGCCTGCAGAGATGAGGTGAAAGCCCTAAATCCCTGCAAAGTCATGGGGTGAGTCTCTCCCTGAGCCAGAGTTCCTACACGAGGCTGTGCTATCCCAGTAACTGGCCGGGGAATCATGAGTTGTGGGAATGTGATGTGGACGAAAGCAGTGTTTGTCCTGTGTGTAGCATTTGGAGAGTCCTCTTCCTAAAAGGTTGAAAGGTTATTTTGACTAATGAGTGCACAGGATGAGTACAGGAAGGAGCTCAAGAATATTCAGTGAGAATTCTCATCAACTGTGGGGTCTCGAACTTGCAGTGGGTACTTTAAATTGAATTTCACTCCATCTTGAAGCAGCTACTACAGACAGACATGATTGATCTAGGTATGTTATGATGAGTTCAGAGTTATTGCCCCTGCCCGTCATTAAATATCACTAGCCTGAAATTTCAGTCAGGCCCTTTATCTTGGTAACTCGTCAAAAGAAGCAGCTGCCAGTGGGCAAGAAAAGATGAAAACAGGTTTCCTGGAGTTGTTTTTAATTCTCTTGGTCTCTCTGAAAAAAAAGAGAAATTAAAACAAAATTTTTTTTTTCTTATGTGTGTCTTAGTAAAATTTAAAAGTTTGGAAAATGTTTTCTTTAATAACTTAGGAGTTTGAATGTCATTTTCCAAAGGAATTTTCAGGAATCAGTCTCACTTAATTTCACTAATGCTCCATCAGGTAGTAGAGCAGAACTAATCCTGTAATCCCAGACAAATACTGCAGTTTAAGTTCCACCAGAGAAATTACATTATTCAGTAAAAATGTTTAGATGCAACTGGGGGGTTCTGGCATTTGGCTGAAATTGCAGTGGTCCAGAGTAAAGTCTAAATTCAATTCTTCCATCTTTCTTGTGAGGGTCTTAAAGGTGAAGGTTACCAAATGCTAAAAAGTGCTTTCTTAAATCTCATCTTTTCGAGTTATTCGTGAATTATTATAAATTGGGAGTAGGGCTAGGAACCCATATCTATGTTCCTGAGATTAATTTATTACTGAACTACAAAGGCCATGCTTGTTTGTTTGTTTGTTTCCAGTTAAATGAATATGCAATAATTTATACAAATAGGGAGAACTCCAGGAAAAGAAATGAAGCACAGAACACCCAGGAGTTCTCAGCAGCCTTTGGTTGAGGTATTTCCGTGGCTTTTATTCTCTGAGCTGGAGCCAGCAGATCTGCCTTCTGGATCTATGTTTCTCAGCCTCCTATTACAGTTATTGCAAGTTGTGTGAGATTTTTTCCTAAACAGTAACAGAAAAATACTAGTGGAAGATTAGAGAAAAGGCCTTTGCTGGGGAGGTTTTCAGCAAGTATGGGTACAAGTGTGAGATGTGCAATACATCTGTTTGAAAGTGCAGCACTTATTTACAGTAAAGTATTTTGCTGTCCCATTGGCTGAATGCAGTTTCCAAATTGTACTAGCTCTGTTAAAACTTCTTTTGTTATTAGGAATGTATTTCTTATCTATGTCCAGTGAAAGTTTCAGGTTTTATGGTTTACTATACTGTTCTGGAAAAAGTAGTGTAAGTAATTTTGTAAATATGGAAGGTGCATGTTCCTTTTATCCCTGCGAAATAAGAAAGTGTGTCAGAGACTTGAAAGGGAAAACACAGTTTAGTGAAAATGGCAAAATACATGCAGCAAAATTCAATAATATAACAGTAATTTATGTAAAAGAACAGTTGAATATTCACTTTAGATTTTATCATTTATATACAGTGACAGAGGAGTCTGGAGACTCTACCTGTTAGCAGTTGGTTCCTTTGTACAGAATTGGATTTAACTTAATACTAGGAAATCCCCATCTGTATCTCAACTTAAAACCTTAAATTATATGCTGACTTGGCAGTAAAATGATGTGAGAAAAGTCATAAATTTGACCTTTGTGCATATTATGTTTCTTAATGTCCTTATTCTTTGTAGTATAGATTTCAGTGCACTGCTGTGGATTTGCCTTGGAGTAAAATATGTTTGATCTGTATATGCAATTGTTCTTGATAATGATGTATATTAAAAACAGAAAAACGAGGTAAGAAAGGAGATTTGATTTAATTTAATGTACTTATATATGCTTAATTCTCGTGTTTTATAAATTACATTCAAAAGTAAGCGATCTTAATGATAGCTGAATGCCAAGGTAAACTGCAACAACTCCATTGTTGAAAAGTACACACAAAAAAACAAACTGTGACCTGAAAAGTAAACTTCCAGAGGATTATAGGAGAAAGTTTACTTACACATCAGGTATCTTAGTTGTAATTGTTCTGGCAGTTGATATACACAAAATGAACAAAGTGGCTTGGCCCAGTATTGCATTAACAGTTGAATAAATTAATGCATTCGCCATTGTTTATTTTACCTCCCAAAGTGTGAAAAAAGTGCACCTTTGAACAGTAAACTCTATTGCTATAACCATCTGTTTGCAGTTTCATTACACACTCCTACCAGAATAACCCTCTCTTTGAAGAGAAAATTGATATGGGTTGTAAAAATTACAGCCTATGACCTTAGGTTTTATGTCTCTTGAGGTATCCCTGGTGTGGTCTCCACTGGTATATGTTAAGGTTTCTTCAAGAAGTACCTTCATGTCTTCCAGCTAATTTCAGATAAGAAGCCCATGTATCAAAGAGTTGGCTGTCACACACAGCTGAGCACTCCAGTCTCTTGTTCAAGCCTTAAAATGAGCATAGTGAGACCACAGGGGTGTCGTCCTGCCCTGCCCAGCCCAGCCCAGAGCTGCTGTGTCAGCTGGGGCTGGAATGATGTCCTTTAGTGTCAAGGATGTTTTGTCCCCTTGGACTTCACTAGCTCAGTCTTACTTCTGAAACTGTTGATATTGTCAATTAAAGCCAATTGGCAGCACTAGTATTTTGCTTCAGGTAGAATATTCACTTTTAACACTGTTAAAAAGTCATCAGTTTGTGTATTTTTGGATGCGTGCTCCACAAGGCACTGAAGTCAGTCGTTTCTAACTGAAAATCTTGAATAGGGAAGTTAAAAACTGAAAAATGCCATTATTTGTAATCATGATGCTTTTAAAATAAACACTCTGGATAGTTTAGTAATGAAATATTACAAGCTTTGTTTAAAAAGCAAACACTCCCCCCCTTCCTCTTGAGCTTAAACAGTGGCTTGTTCAAAAAACCCAGTAAAATTCCATAACACTTAAACTCTTTTGAAGTAGTTTTTCAGCATCAGCAAGTAATTCTGCAAATTGCTTTTGAAGATGAGGCTTCATTTACTCCAGCGTGTGCAGTCTGATGGAGTGGGTTAGTGGGTGTGGACTGAAATGGTAATTTAGGCTTTTTTGTGTGCATGTTTCTCTCTGTAGAACACTCCCTATCAAACATATCTCTCTGTCCTCTTGGAGTAGCTGTGAGTAGACCAAGACTGTTTAGTGACTTTTGAGAACTTGCAATCTGAAAATGACATTCCATTCATGTTGACTAATAATTTTTCATTATTAGTTTTTCACTTTTAATTCTACTAAATAATTTTTTCATCAGTTTTGGTTTGGTTTTGGTTTTTTTCCTAGAGCAAAAAAAAACCCTTTTTCAATTAGGTCAGTTCCCAGAATCAGCCCACACAAATCTCAGTGGTAGGGTAAGGGTAGAGTAAAGATGTGCAGCTGGAGTAGGAAAAGGGACAGCTTGGGTTTTGTTTGACTTAACACTGTTTTGGGACTGCACTCCAGGACAGAGTGACTTCAACTTTGTATTTGAATTAGTAGTTATTGTGATAAGATAACCCAGCATAAAACAGTTCCCTAATACTGATGTATACATTCAAAAGCAAAAAAAACCACCGCTCAACTAATGCAAATTGAAATTATTTTGTTGATTTTAGTATTTTTTTAACTGAGTTGCATGGTTTCGTGCCAACTGAAAGTGCTTGCTTTCATTTTGAACGATAATGTGGAACTTTCTGTGAAGGCTGTAATTATATAAAAAGAAGACAGCATTCTCCCTTCTTGCTACAAATCAAACCTTTCAAGTAGACAAAAAAAAATTATGATAAGTCATTATTTCAATCAGATTTCAGACAAAAAGCAGTCTATTCAGGACAGGCTTTTTCTTTTAGATGAAAAATTGAATATTAAATGTCCTTGAATTTTTGACTGTTCATTTGCATTGGGTTTTTTTTTGTGGATGAAGATTTTTAGATACAGCATGGAAATTCTTTAACTTCTATAAACAAAAATCCACCCCACTGACTCATTAGTCCAATAATTTTTTTCAACAGGAAGCAATGAAGCTTTTAAAGTATATTGAATAGGTATTTTATTACCATTTGGAAAACTTCCGAAGTCCAAACTTGCTTTACCTGTCTCAGTTTGATTTTTGTTCTTTGTACAGGTTTCACAGCATTGTGATGACTGCCAATGCTTGATTTCTTTAAAAAAATTCCAAACTTTATTGTGGTGGTGATTTATTTTTATTAATTGACATAATTTTTGGCATGTGCTGAAAATACTATGAAAAATGTTCAGACAATGCAAGGTGATTTGGTGACTAATACTCTCTGATAGTGAAGTGAAAAGAATAAAGTCCTGAGTTTGTCCTGGAAGTGCAGTTTTTATGGGCACATCATTGTGGGCACTAAAAACATTTTATATTGATTCTATAGAACAGTGAGTTGCAGCATTAATAATTTAGCTGACAAGAAATGGTTTACATTAGGTTATCAGTCCTCATATGTTGCCACTGAAAACCGCTACAGATGTGACATCAGGTTTCATTAGGCTGAAAAAAGAAATGTAACAAGGAAACCTCAACTGATAGCAGCACTTCTTCAGCAGTGAGTGGAGAAAGGAAGGGACAAGTTCGTTTACAGAGGGATGAGGATATAACTTTTATGGCTTTACTGTAGGGGAAGTCCACTCTGTTTAGCCCAGGATCTGTGACTCAAGAAGCAGCAGCTAATACGTATCTTTGCTGTTGGAGAATCATTTATTTTTATAAAACAAAAAGTTCTGAATTACTGAGTTGCTTTTACTGCAGATTTATCTCTTGGCAGCTTTTACTGGTCATAAAAGGTGAATATGCCTGAAAAGCATTAAGCTGAGAGCACTTAAGGAAATAAAGGTGGTAGGAGGCAGCCAGGAACTGGTTGTGTTGGTGCAGATTTTTGTCTTCATGAGTGAGTTACTTGACTCCCCAGGCACGCTGCTCCTCTGCATTAACCTGACGAAAACCCATCTAATAAAATGACAAGTTCAGTGTTCTCTTGCTATGAAGGTCTGGGCAACAAGTAGACACCTCAGTAGCAGAATGTAGGGTGAATTTCCAGATAGAGGCGTTGCTCTGCACATTGACACTGAATTGTGTGAATTGTGTGAATTGGCTGAATGTGAAAATAAGTGCAATAGAAAAACAAGCTTTACATATTTTGAAAGAAAAGCATAACCCTCAAACCTTTAAAAAATTTTTTTGAGAGCAGAAAAAAAGCAAAAATTTGATTATTCCTCTAGGGAGTTTTACTGCTTTGGTCCATGTAAATCATTAAACAGGGACCTCACACTTGCTTGGCTTTGCTGACTCTGGTTTTAGACCGTTATTTGCCAATTAATTCTCTTATCTGTTTTTCTGTACCTATAGTATAGTTATTTTATTACATGAAAAATGCTCCTTATGCCTTTGCATTAAGGACATTAACTACTTTTGTGTCTGAGTGTGGAAACAGACTAAATGGAGCAATGAGGACAGATTTATTTTTATAATTGCTTCAACTTCTCCAGGTGGATATTTTCACGAATATGGAACATTTAATTCTTGGGTGACTGCTTTAAACCTAGTCCAACTGGTAGAGACTGGGGGATCATGACTGTTGTTTGTCATTTTAACCCTCACAACTTGTGCATGTAGCTTATCTAAATCATAATGTATTTGTCATTTTTCTTAACTGCCTCTGTTTGTTTACATCAACTTTTGTCTGGGCCCTAACTGAATTGTAAGATCATTGAACAGGAACTGTTCCCACTACATGTGTTTAGTGCCTTTCACAATGGGTCGCCAAACCTCATGTTGTCTCTCCTGTAATGTAAACAGAAAGAAGTTAATCATTGTCATGGACAGATATTTTTTTTCTTTCTCTTTTAGTGGTATATATGAATTTAGTTTGCTTATTTTGGACATACGTCTCCTGCATTATAAGTGATCTGCCTGCATGGCGTGTTACCTTTCTCCTCAAAGATATGTAACACAAGGTACAAAACCTTTTTACTGAGGTGGTTTTAGTGTAACTTTACAGTTCTTGGCCACTTAGACTTTGTCTGTCCAAGCAGAAGTTTTCTGTCGATAAACATGGGAGATGACATAGGGCAGTGCCTTTAATTTGGCCACTTTTAAAATTATTAAATACTTGTATAAGGCAAATAATACAGGAGAAGCTTTAAGTAGATTTTGGGTAAAGACTGTTTCTCCTTCAGTCATGTATTGTCTGTCCAGAGCTCATTTCAAGGAGTCAATAAATAAGTGACAATCCAATGTAAATTTTGTTTTGTGGAATAATCTGAACTCCCAACAGAGTAACTACAGGAAATCTGTTACTGTAAACCTGTGTGTGGAGGATTTATTTTATACACCCTTGTGGGATGTTGTGAAAAAATCATCACACAGAGTTAAAGCAAGCATTTAAAGCTGTTTTGTGAGTGTTCTTTCACTTGTTACACCAACATGTTTTCAGTTTACTCTTCAGAATAAAACTTTTAATAAAATCTAAGAAGGATAAGTCTTTAAATATGCATGTTTTAAACATACATCTAATGCAGTTTGTCTGTAGCTCTTTCAGAAGCTGTCAGTTAATTCTTTTATACATAAGCAAGGCAAACCTCTCTGTGCAGCTGCAGGACTTGAGCACTGGTTCATTGAGAGGAGACAGATCAGTGACCAGAAAAACGCCAGCCTTTTTCCCAGGTAGCCAGCTATCACATAGTGCTTCTATATTATGAGAAGTAGTAGTGAATATTTGTTTCACATTCACCATCTCTGTGTCATTCATGGTCTTACAGACTTCTGCAGTGTCAGCCCCTAGTGTGGGTGGCACTGTACGAGGTTACCATAAGCTGCGTGGCATGGACTGCAGCACCGCTGTCCTTTCCCTTCCTCACCTTGAAACTCAGTAGCATTTTATAACTGGGGTACCACAGCTCTAATTCACTTAAATTATTTATAAAAGAGATCCCATTCTTTGAAAAGATCCTTGGACATGGTCCTTGAGGAAAGGCCTACATCTGCCTCTCTAAAATGGTGTTTTAAATACTTATTCCTTCCATTTGAAAAAGCTGCATGTACAGAGATATTATGAGTCCCAGGAGGGCTGTACACCACAGCCAGACTGAGGGGGTTGGTTTGTTTGGGTTGGGGGTTTTTTGAAGGCCCAGGATGGTATCAGTCTAACAGTGATGAGTATTGGTACCTGTGCAGACACATTACGTCATGTAAGAGCTGGTTCAAGAGCTTCTCAGGTGGCAGACTGTGCATGGGCACTACCCTCAGGGAAAAGAAGGAGGAAGGCATTCCAGCGGCCCCAAATGAAAAGTAGAAACTCCCAGTGACTTGTGTCAGAGCATGTCCAGGGTCTGTCACATGTGGAGCATACCCAGTGTCACCATACAGTCAGTGCCAGTGAATGTTTCTTTCTACATCATTAGCACAGCAAGTCCGTTTCCTCTTCCTTATTGGCCCGCCTGGGCTAAGTCTTAGGCGGGTTCCTCTAGCAAGCAAGAGATATCCTTTAGGCATTCTGGCAGTGATATGACCTTGTTGTTCAGATATTATATTGCCTCAGGTGGTGGAGGAAAGCAAAGGACAGCAATATCCATGGCACAGTCATCCTTAAGGCATTTTAACCAGAGGGTACGTGGGAAAAATAATGGTATTTTGATAGGCTGTGGACAAGTCCAACTTATCCCTAACAGACGGTGTGAAGAGACTCCTGCCTGTAATTATGGCAATGAGCAGGTGCAGGAAGAGTATTAGGAAAATGATTTCAAGGATGGTAGCAGGACAGAGAATTTGCAGGTCAAGTATGGGTGACATAAACAGCTCTGCACAGGTAGGAGTCACTTCTGCTGAACTTGCATCCACTGTCAACACTTGTCTAGCAGAGAGCATCTGGCAGTGCCTGGTTGTCCTGGAATCACTTCAACCAGAAGGCATTGAGTCTCCTTGTGCAGACTGTCAGGGTGGGAGGGAGCTGCTGTAATTCTGATTAAGTTATCAATGCCATTACCAAGTCAGTCTTACAGAGAGTCTTGTGACACACTTTGCACATTCAGGTAGTACAGAAATGGCTATTTGCACTTGCTTTTTGGAGTTGGGGGAGGATTGTGTTTCATTTGGATGCCTTTTTGAGGCACTGTCTTTTGCCACCCTTCAGCTGCCTTTTGTCAAAGACTTGGAAGAGTGTTCTGGGGAAGCATTGCTGTGTGCTTTCTCTGTTCTTAAATTTTAGAGACAGGTTGCCAGGCAAGATGGACATCTTGTCTGACCTGGTATGGCTTTCTTATGCAATTAGTACTTATGTAAGTGATCCATCTTCTGTGTAACATGAAACGAAGTTGTCTCACACGCTGCCTCTCCTGGAATACAGCTTTATTAATTTACACATACTATATGCACTAGTTGAGTGTTGCAACATCACAGAACCTGATCACTGAGCACAGAACTAGAGTGTGATTACTTTGTGATTAAAGATTTACCAAATCGATTATGTGTTACACAAGGCTGTTGAAGTATCAGAGCTGCTATTCTGAACAGATTAAAACTAGTATAAAATACTTTTGACATATCTGTCTTTATAAACATCACAGGACACATTTTCTGTTTGAAGAATAATTTTTTAAAACTTTCTTAAATGTCACAGTATAATCCTTTCTCCTTCCTGTCATCAGTGTTTAGATCTCCCAGCAATCAGTTATACTCAATTCTCCACTGCATTGAGAGATAATGTGATTGTTCCTTATTAGACACTGGAGAATGGACTACCTGTAATATTGAAATTACATATGCTTATTAAAATGAAAAATATTAAGGGTTTGAGAGAGCCTTTGTGTTTCACAAAGATATTTCTCTTTTTTGGGAATCATGTTGACCATTGATACATTTAATATTCCAGCTATCTGTAATTTTGGTGATAGCAGAGCTTTGTCAAAGACCAGGATATACAGACTGGAACAGTTTGACAAGTAATCATAGCCACTTAGCTTTTAAAAGCATGAATCTTGATCAGTTCAGCAAGTAATACTTTTGTCTTAAAGATAAGATAGAGATACTACATACAGCTTGATATAGTTGGTTAGAAGCTGGCTGGAATTAATGTTCTGTAAAGTATGTAAAGCAGCATAAGAACCATTGGTAACTGTTTACATGCTATTAATAATTAGCAACCTTCCTACCAGTCTGTTAGGAAAGAACCATGCATTGGGTACAATAGAAACTCAACTCCATACGGTTGGGTTCAAATTACATTTGACTTCGACAATAGGGCATGAATTGGGCTCATTTGAGTTTCTGCCACTGTAAACAAAGAGATGTTGGAATGTTTCATTTGTTTATTGATTTATTTATTTGGACAGGTGCAACTTGATCATATGAAATAATTTTTTATTCAAATATAGGCATAAAATATCTTAATAAGCATTGTCCAGTCAGAGTATATGATACTAACCAATATCTTGACTCAAATTAATTTAGCCTGTGGCTGGTTTTGAATTTGGGTCTTAGACTAATCAAATAATCTTCTAGAAAAAGTGCTTTACCTGGGCTTATAAAAATAGAAGATACAGATTTTATTTTCTGATTGATTTCTTTTTAGGTACTAAGTTCCTTCTTTTACTTTCTGCTAAAAATTAGGTGCATGTCTGTGAGGTAGATCTCTTAATGGTAATAGAGCTCATCCTTGGGAAGAGGTCTTTCAGTTCTGATGGATCCCATCTGTATGGGATGATTCCCTGTAGAGGATGATTCTCTAGGGTGTAATTTTCCTCAGCTATTTGAAACCCTCTCATAAGTGCTCCAAAGCAATCAGGTTCTATAATTTGCAAAGTGATGGCAAGAGGAAAGAGCCAGGAAGATTGTTGGTGGGATCATGTGTTAGAACGCAGTATCACTGGACTAACAGCCTCAATTAATGCAAGGAGAGACTTGATTCAGGCATTTTTTGCCATCTCCATCAGCTGGACACTCACACTTCTCTAGAGGGGACACTAAAAAGGGAGAGTGGATGATGTGATTTGGAGCAGGGGAAGGTTGAGACTGGAGAAACAATATGAAGTTACATGCAGAAGACGCTACCCTTGGTTCTCAGTTTTCTAACTCTTTTGTGTTAAATGGATAATTACTCAGCAATCTGCTAACAAATCCCACAAATACCTTGCTTACAGGTAGAAATAAACATACAGAAAGATTGAGCTGACCTTGCACATTTAGTACCTTATCTTGCCATACAACACAGCCCATGTTGCAGCTGTGTGTTTGTATCATAGTCCTTATCAAAGTTGTTCCTCTGTCTCTCACCAGGTGGAATGAATTGGATATACACTCAGCTTTGGCAGCAATGGCTTTGATATTTCAGTTCACACTGAGAATTTGCTGTCTTTATTTCTCTTTCAACATTACATTGCATTTAAACAATGACAGGGCTTCTCCTGTAATGCACACGTGTAATGCACACGTTGGATTCCTGTCAGTGCTAACAGAAGGTATGTGCAGACACCAATGGAAGCACGGATTAGAGTTTCTCTTGAGGTGAACAACTGTTTATAATTAGAGTTGTGGGAATGAAGCAAAACCCAGCTAGCAAGCAAGCAGTCCCTCTTCCAAAAAGCTTGGTAAACTCATAAAGCTCAGGGGCTTAATCTCTGAACCAGAGTGCTTGTTATCTAATCCCCACCAGCTGTTGTGTACTTGGTAGCCATGACATCTGTAATAGAGCTGAAGGGCCTGTCTATATTGGTTGGCACCTTTACCCACCAACTGAACTTGATTCTTCTCTCATTGCTCACATTTACCTGCTTTAAATCATTAACCAGTTGTTCAGGGTTTGATCATCCATTTAACCATACTTTATAATAGAAAGTCAAGTGCTGCTTTTCACATTAAGCATATTTTAGGTATGTAGGTCTTCAGCAGGTCTCATTTTTGTGTTGCTGGTAAGAAAAAGGTATCAACCACAAGAATTTCCTCTGGTTTCATACTGATTCCTAACATAGACTTAAAACTGACCTGGGAGTGAAATCTCTTGAGCTGTATTTGAGCTGAAAAATACCATCACACTTCCAGTAAACAGAGTAAAGAATTATATGCATCTCCATTAACTGGTGTGTATGAATTGCTATAGGTAACTACAGATCATAGAGTGAAAATGTAAGCAAGTGTGTATGTGCTCATTATAACTGTGGAAGAATTCATGCTTTCAGAGATCACTGTCAGCTGTGCTGTAGTGGATATCATTCTTTCTTAACTGGCAGAGGACAGGAATTGGCCCAGCTTGAGAAAATCAGCCATTTTATGTCTCCCAGTTCTTGAATGAGTGCTGTGACTCAAGCCTGCTGTGAGACAGTGCCCTCAGCACCACCAGCAGTGCAGAGGAACAGCTGCTGTGTAGAGTGGAGTGTGACCCCTTCATGTTAGGTGTGGATAAAACTCCTATTTTGGGCCTTGTAAGGGGTTAGAAGGAAGGTGTCTTGTTCCTGGATCCCACATGAGTCTAGTAAGGAGGTAGCTGAGCTGTTCTCAAGGTAAGACCATTTCTGGACATGGAAGAACGTATCTGTGGGTTATTTTACTGATTAAAACATAGCTGTTTATCGCTTCCTGACGCCTTGAATGGTTAGTCTGGGCAGCCAAAGTTGATGCTGTGGCCAAAACTGGGTCTGAAGAGTACAAAAAACGTATGCTAGCTGTCATCAGAATATTGTGGGTCTAAGATTTTAAACTGTCCTAAGACAGTTCTCAGTGTCTGTAATACATACTGTCAAAATCCAGAATACTGGCCTCTTAAATAAAACCAGCTATACTAAGTTTTCAAAGAAATGCCTCTTAAGTTTTGTTAAATTTCATTCAAGTAATTTTTCACTTGGAGTTAATTTGACTGATTTTAAATTTTTTTTCCCCCAGAATGGCACTAAGAAGTTCTGGGATTTTATGAGGACACATGACAGGTAAAGATGGCATCACATTATTTCCCACTGTCTTCATGTTTTATTTCATACTGTATTCTCTTTCATTGGTCAAGTGTTGTTGATGTTCTCTTTCCTCCAATTTCCTCTTCAATTCTCACTTCTTGTGTAATACTTTTAGATGGTTCTCTATTATTTAACATGGAATTAGCAGAAATTTTAAAATCTCCTTGTGGTTTATTGTGATTTCAGTAAGTTTTGTCTGTGCTTGACTATTCCAGTATTAGAGTTTTAACACATAATTTATTGTACATTTTAATGATTACATAGAAGATGTAACTGAAAGTTTGGATTGTATGAAATCTGCTTTTTTGAGTGGGAATATATTACCTGAAGCAAGGACTTTCCTCTGTCTTTCCAAATGTGTTTCTCTGATTGGAAAAGAAAAGCAATTAACTCTTGACTTCAGAGATCAGTTCATACAAGATTATAATAAATAAGGTATATATAAAACAGACCAAGTCTCAGTGTTATTAAAAACTAAAATATTTATATGTCTTTCAAAAAGTATTAATATTTAATCTGTTCACTGAAAATTCAGGTACTAGAAGATAAAAATAAAAAGCAAGAGTTACGATATTTTTCCAAGAAAAAGCTTTTCTAAATCTATTAAATGTAGAAAATGTAGCAAGACACTAAAATAAATTGTGACGTAACCAGAACCACATCAAGAGATGTGTTTTTCTAGTGCATTAAATAACTAAAATCAGTTGCATTGGGAAGTTCTTCTCTGTCGGAACCCTCTAAATCCTTACATGAGTTGTGTTGTGACATGGGTCATTTTGTGACATGAGTCTGTGACATGTGTGTGGGTACCTGGGAGGGATATAAAAATCTGGCAACACTTTTAATCTATATGAAGATGATGAAGGTAAAATTTTCAGGAAGACTGGGAAAGTATTTGCTAGATTAAAAATGCCTGTACTGCTTGAGAATGAGGACAGAAAGGGGAGTGATATTTCAATACTGAACTTCACACTTGCTTTTGGAATTTGTCTGGAAGACAGTTCTGTCTTTGCACTTTGTCTGTCCATATGGGCATGTGCCTGAATTTATGATAGCAGATACAAAGGCTGAAATCGTAATTGACTGCTGGAAATTTAATATATGCCCATTCAAGCAAGTGAACCCAACCTCAAGTCACAGTGCTGAGAACATGACTTCCAGATGAATTTGTATAACTATTTTTGTTTAAACTTTAGTTTATCACTGTGTGATAATGTGTGAATATATGCAACTAACTGAGTGGGGTAAGTATTAAAGGATCAGTTTTCCATGAACTTCTTGGGAACAGTATTTCTGAAGGACTTTTCTGGACATTTTTAAAATAGTTGAGAACATAACTTTATAAAAAGGCTACGGCCACATGTCATGCCAGTCATCTCTGGTCACATAACATTTGTTAGCTTCAGATGTACAACAGCTGCCACCCGAACTTATTAGTGACTACTGTTGAACTGCAGAATGTCTAACTCTCTTTCACAAGGAGATTCATTGCACCTTCTGACACCAAAGGTAGTAATGGGAACTTTCTGCACAGGAAATCCATGGCTGTACATAAATTTTATTTGTGAATATGAAGGCAATTATTATCCAATATATTAGTCAGATTCAAGATCCCTTATAATGCATTAAAGCCCTACATTTTGCTGTATATTAATAGCTTGTTGATGATGCTTGTTACATTGAAAAGTCATGTTAACTAGTTGCTGAAGATTACAGAGAAATTCATACTGAGAGAGCTCTTAGAGGTTCACTACTGTTAATGAAGGATAAATATTGAAGGAGAGGTTTCTGGGACACATGTTCTGTTGGTCAGGATTTCCTAGGGTGTATGTCTGCTTGAGGAAGATTGCAGATGTTTTCCAGAATTAAGATCTCTTTTTCTTAACACTTTTTCATAAGTATTCATAACTTACCATTTATGAAAATGCTGTAAGACTTTTAAATGCTCCAAGATTTTGTAACAGGGCTGTGTACCTGAACTGAGCATGCTGGAATTCCAGATCAGGAAAGAACACGAATATATTATATATCTACATAGAATTGATATGTATAATAAATTTAATGATGATGAATTAAAAAAACCAGCTGTATAATCATACAAAACCAGACATTGTACCTAACCCATGTCTTTATTTGTCATCCTCTTTCAGCAGCACAAATAAACATGCTTAAGACTGACCTCCTTGCTGCATGATAGTAAACTGGTAGCTTGTGTGCTGAGTTCCTTTGGGACCCCGGTGTAATTAGGTCAATAAAAGCCAGTATTTAATAGATTTCTGTCAGAAGACACAGGAAAATATTTACCAAGAGAGGTGAAGTTGTTGTTGTATAAATGAATCCTTTCCAACTGTTCAGATGAACAGCTGATTAAATGATACAAAGACAAAAACACGAGGACTGCAGTAGTCACTTCATTTGCCTTAGGTGTGAGTCATCTTTTAAAATGTCACTATATATTGCAGTAGGGCAAGATCATTTAACCATATGCAGGCTGGTGTAACTCTAGCACAAGTTAAAATAGCAGAATTGGTATTCCTTTTCCTTTTCTTTCTTTTAGTTATTGCAGATCTGGGCATGAGTCTACAGTATGTGGTTCCTGAGCTTTCTTAAGATCAAGACCATTCAGAACTAGAGTATCAGTCCTGAAATCACCTCTGTAATTTATGTTGAACAAATAATTGCTTATTCCCAGCTCCTCCCAGCCACTTAAAGACAAGAAGAGTTATGTGCAATTTATTACTGGTCACACAATAAACTGTGGCCAAGGCAAACCTTCAGAACCTCTGCTGTCAAAAGTCAACTGAGTGTCAGGATAGATGAAAGAAGCAGCATTTCTTACCATATTTAGGTTTAAATTGTAACAGAAGGAAGATCCGGGACACAAGGACATACCCATGGAGTAGTTTGGTCCTGGAATGCTTTGCCCAGAGAGACTGAGGAATCTCCATCCTTAGAGAAATCCAAACCTTGACTGGACAAGGCTCTGAGAAATCAGGCCTAACTTAGAAGTTAGCGTGACTTTTAACAGGAGATTGGATCAGATGATCTCCAAAAGTCGCTTACATTCTGAAGGTTTCTATGATTTTACAAGCATATTAAATGTTTAATGAGTGTTACAGTTCCCTTCTGAAAACTGTCAAAAATTTGCAAACATGTCAAGAAATCTGTCAATTTCTAAGCCATTTTTCTATTGGAAAATATTGAGTTTACTATTGTTCTTGTCCTGTGGAGTTAGATTTAAGTTAATCTTTCTTTGAAACATGCAGATGAACATTATCAGAGCTCATTGGAAGGTTTTATTATGTCATTAGAAACAACAGTGATGTTTACTAAAAATAAATGAAGTAAAAATCCTTGATTACCTCTTCTCCACTATAATTATTGAATAAGTTTATTGAGGTGGGGCTCCTAAGTGTCACAGAATTCTGGCCTGTTGTGTTAGGCACACAGCAAAAGATGCTTTCTGCAGTTATGCACTGCTTACTTTTCTAATTAAGTGTAATTTTCCCTTTAATACTCAAGATTATGTGTTTGGCCATTATTAAACATATCCTGATGAAAATCAAGCAGAGCAAAACCAATGAAAATTTAGATGCAAGGTGTCTTTCAAGGTTCTTTTTAGACTTGGGTCTGTCAGAACTGGTTAGCAATTTGTGGGGGTGTGATTTGCAGGCTCAAGAGCTGTTAATTTTTTTAAGGACTCTGCTTTTGAAAATAGCAGTCTATCAGAAGAACTCTTTACTTCTGCAAACTTGTGATTGTCTGTTAGAAATAGAAACATACTAATTTTTACTGAGTAGCCATCGATACCTGTAACAAAAAATTACTCTCTAAAACCAGACTCAGGTTACAGTTATAGTCTCCCTCATCCTAATTTTGCTATATTTAGTACAGTAAGAGCCTGAAATGTAATACTTAAGTTCTACATTCATCTACTTTATAAAGCAATAGACCACGTTCGTTTCAGGTTTCAGCAGCTCCCCTTAAACAGATTCAAGGCTTTTAAAAGGCATAATTTGGGAACAGATGAAGGTCAGTGTACAGTCATGTGCTCACTTCTGTGCTTTGAGTAATAACGCTTGAGAACGGGGACACAACTGTACCTTTTCCTAGTTGACAAAACAAATTTATGTCGACTTCTCTATTTGAAAGTATGAAAAATTCACTGTAAAGTTCTCTAAATTAAAAAAAAAAAATGTGAGAAGACTGAATTGTGTGCAAGATAGTTATGTGAGTTCCTCTCAACTCTGAAAATACCATGTGATGAGTAAAAACCATTTGGACTAAAAAACTTGCAACTTTACATGTGCATTGTAAATTCATGCTGTGTTTTTACCTTCAAAAACATGTCACAGTGACTCAGCAGTAATTCCTGACTTAAAAATTCTTAATGAAAAAATCTGAAAGTTTATTCTTATATTCCTGCCTTACAAGATTTTTTTTTTTTTTTAAGTAGAGAGATTAATTTGTTTCACATTTAAAAGAAATTAATTCCTAATATAATTTGCTTCCCTGGAAAAAAAAGACTTTACCTGTTACAGAGACAACTGAAAAGTGCCGTTTTCCATCAGGAGTGAGTTTAAACGGTGAAGGAAACCAAAGCAACCTACACCTCGGCTTGTTCTCCCCTGCAGGTACCAGTCCTGGGGGCAAACAGGAAGAGGTTCTCGAGGCAGGTTAAAAATGAGCGTAACTCAGAAGGACGAGATGAAGGTACCCAGGCTCTGTGCTCTGCAGTTACCTGGCCGAGGGCAGAGATGAGGAGCGTGGCTGCCCAGGGGAGTGAGGAATGCAGCCCAACAGCTGCGCCAGGAGGCGGCTGCACCCCGGCTCTGGCCACGGGAGCCGGCCAGGGATGGGTCACCAGAGCCGGGCGAGTGGCCTGCAGGAGCCACGGTTGCTATTCTGGCTCGGTGGCTGTAGCAGGCAGCTATGGAGACAGGGTGGAAGTCATGTGCCCTGACCACATTATAGGAGTGGATTAAATTCCTTCTCCTATTTCATATGCCAGATCATTTGGGCTTTATGGAAACTTAATCCTGTATGTATTTTTCTGGTTTATGTCCTTAGTGTATTATAAGACACCATGAAATTTAACTCAGATGCTTCCTTTGTGCAAGAATTATCACAGTAGCTTTAAAATACAGCTTTTTAACATCCTTATAGGTAAAAAAAGAAGTTTTTCTTGGGTGGCACATGCCTTTTACTTGCAATGGTGTGCTGTTGTTCTGTAAACCTTGTCTGTCTTTGTAATGTCTCCTCCAGGGTGTCAATGATGTGGAATTTTCTTGATTATCTTCATAGATAGTGTGGAAGATAATGCAGTGTTTAAAATCAACTGGAGGTAGTTCAACAAACAAAAATGATGAAAAGTTTAGGGAAATAATAGCTGAGAGAAGGTAATGAGGGCTGGGCATGTTCATGCAGAGGATAGCACAACTGAGGAGAGAAATTACCACTTATCACAAAATGTAAAGGAACGTTACAGAGCAGGCCAGAATAATTTTAATTTCTTCAGTAATCAAAGACAGAATGAGAAATGATGTATGGTGGGGAAAGTATTTTTAAAATTAAACACTAAGAAACTGTTTTTTACCAATAAGCAATAAGACAACCCAGGAAGGCATGTTTTGTAATCACTGTCATTGAAAATGCTCAGATCTAGGCTTGATACCTGTCTATCAGGGATGCTATCAGGATAATACCAGGATAATGATAATTTTCCTGGTATTAGAAGGAAAAAATGTACTAGCCTATTAGTTTCCTTCAACCCGAGTAATTACACGATTTGTTTGCATATGATATTTGCAAATAAAATGCACTTAATGCTGTGTTTTTTGTTGTTCATTTTTGGAGTTTTTTAAAGTGAAGACTTGACAGATCCTCTGCTTTTGTGCCAGGAATTCTGCAGGCATATTTACTGTCTTTTAAAATGAGTTACTGTGTTGTTACCTTAAGATCCAATCTAAATAAAAGCATAGGAATGAGAGAAACATTAATGTATTCAATGCTGTAAAGTTATCAGAGAGAAACATGAAATCATAAGCCAAATTTTCAGTTTCTCATTTCATCTTTTTAAGCGTGTGATATGAAAGCACCCTATAGCATATAATCTCTTCTCTGCTGTATCACTGAAACAGGATAAAATGGCAATAAAATCTTTACTGAGGACATTGCTTCATTGGGAAGTTAAATATTTGCCTAATTTTAAGAACAGAATCCATGAAAATTCTTACAACTAGGCAGGTACACCAGAATTTTGGCTGATTAGTCATAAATTTCTGAATACAAGTTTCTGATATCCACATTAGAAGCATCTTGGGTTTTTTACAAGTTTAGGGATTTAATTTTCTAGTGTGTCCAATAATATGCAAAATAAATGAATGTGTTTATTCTCTTACAGTCACTGAAATCAAAAAGAGTCTTCCCTCTGCTTTCAGATGATTTTGAAATAAACCTGTTCTGTGTGAAGGGTGCCAAGAGTTTGTACATGGCCTGGAGACAGTAGCATGATCATGGCCTGCATTTGGGATTGGTAAAAATAATCTTAGGAAATCTAGGAAATGTTCTGTAATTGGAGTGCCTGTATTTTAGAATTTTAGCTGAAAATATCTCTTGGAAAAGAGGAAATCACTTAAACCTTATTCTAGAAATGGGAAAATTTGGGAAAATGTGAACAGCTACCAGTTTCTCACTGATGGTACTGAAACTGCAGTTACACCTGGCAAAAAGGTTGTGTTATGCACATCGTACTTGGATTTTGGTAGGTAATAAACAAAGTTGCTGGTTTCCCTTACCTTAGTGTAGAACACTGGAACTTTTTTGTTTTGAGAGCTGTCCTTGTAACCTGATGTTGTTTTAGAACCTTGACTTTTGCCATTTCAGAATGGAACGGAGCCATACTTAGGCCTTTTAGGTGGATTACTTATTGGTCTTACTATGTGATAGCGTTTATAAATGGCAGTTTCACAAATAATTAGGAATTGGAACAAAAGCCCATCAGGCTCTGACATCTGTTGCACATAATGCCCATAAAGCTGTATTTAATCAAATAAATTAGCATAAAACCTGAATTTATTTATTAAAATATTTTGTTGAAAGAATCCCATTGAGATGCAATGTGTCATTTCCAAGGGTATCCTGGGATACTGGCCAAGATATGACACTTAAGGAATGTTATTGAGAGCAGTGTGCTTTGATGTCTCATTTATTTTGCAGTTGAATTTTCTTTTTATTTTTTTCTTTGTTATATGAGAATAGGTTGCTGAGAGAATTGTTTATTCCAGGGAAGTTGTCCTGATCACGTTCTCTGGCTGGGTACAAATTGCTGCTTTGCAAGTAGATATAAATTGTGTTTTTAAAGTGTATGTATATGGGTTTATTGCCACTTCTTAGTTCATTTTTACACTGCTCTGATGATTAACCAAACATATGCTTCCTGCTTTACGGTGTCATGAACAACTTCCTGCTGCAGTTCAGTTTACTGCAACCAATGTTCCTTTTGATTTTTTCCAAAGTTACGTTTATTTTCTTAAGCATACATGGCTCACCGCTTTTTTTCTGGGTTTATTTAGTGTTAAATATTTACGTTGTATTGGAGAAAGCATTCAAATTTCATCAGAATACAGAAGTCTTTTAGACGTCTCTCATTATCTATTGCCAAATCCACTTTATCTGTGATTAGTATGAAAGGGTGAATGTTTTTGTCAGGAGCTTATAGCTTTGCTTTTGTAATAGGCTGCATTTTAAGCAGCCAATTGGATTGGTGTTGGCCTTTGAAAGATGCAAAATGCTTTGAAGGAAGACTTAAATGAACCAGTAACACACGTTTAATCTCAGGACTATCTGCATTATAGTTAAAGCTCTAGGAAACTAAAGGAATTGCACTGAAGAATAATCAAAGGGTACAGCTTTATTACATCTCTGTTCTGAAAATGAAGGGGTTGTTTTCTCTGGCTTGAGGTACTGGGTGCTGTGCTGATAAAAGGAAGAAGACAGCGCTTTAGACACCACATTAGAAGATTTCAGGACATGTCCAGCTGTGAAATGGATGGTTAATTTGAATACAGAAGTGGCACAGGGGCTACATACAATTTTTTCTTTTGGACATCAAAAATAATTTTGAAATAAGATGAAGTAGGCCCTCCTGAAGGTTGACTCCTCCCAAAGAATTGCTTTTGAGTGTTGGCTCTTGAACAAGTTTAGGTGGTTTGTGATTATCACTTCCAAATTGAAAACACAGTCATTTTAGATTGGAACAAGAAAAGGACACGTGTTCACAAACATGAACATGGTTGTGTGGAGACCTCACAGCACCTTCCAGGATCTGAAGGGGGCCCACAGAGAAGCCAGAG
Source organism: Machaerirhynchus nigripectus (assembly GCA_013397975.1). Classification (NCBI taxonomy): domain Eukaryota; kingdom Metazoa; phylum Chordata; class Aves; order Passeriformes; family Dicruridae; genus Machaerirhynchus; species Machaerirhynchus nigripectus. The sequence goes on along the minus strand of VZRQ01004629.1, from coordinate 461,691 downwards.
AGAGATTCTGCATCAGGAACTGTAGTGACAGGGCAAGGACTAATAGGTACAGTTTGAAAGAGGGGAAATTTAGGTTAGATGTTAAGAGGAAATTTTTTACTGTGAGGATGGTGAGACACTGGAACAGGTCACTCAGGGAGGTTGTAGATGCCCCAGCCATGGAAGTGTTCAAAGCCAGGTTGGATAATACCTTGAGCAACCTGGTCTGGTGGGAGGTATTCCTGCCCATGGCAGAGGGGTTGGGAGTAGAGGATCCTTAAGGTCCATTCCAACCCCTTAGCATTTTATGAACATACTTTAATCCTGATCTGGGGTGTTTCTCAAACCTAATATTTTTAAAAGACTAGATGGAATTATAGTCTTGACATGGAAAACTATGAATAATCAATTTGTCAACCCTCTATGAACAAAGAAAGCCAAATTCATATAAGATCAAGAAGAAAAATTTATACTTCAAAGCTAAAACAATTATGGGACTTCTAAATTATTTATTTATTTATTTTCTTAGTAACTTTTCATCTAGTATGCTTCGTAAATCTTGACATTTTCTCCTTTATGAGCTATGTGGGCAAAAATATTAAATGTATGTTTTATATTCACATGCTCTCCAGCAGAGATGAATACATCTCTAAATACTTATGTGGTTGCACACTACATTTGATTATTTTCTTCTGATTGTATCAAAGAGATTTTTAAAACCAAATATCTGTTGAGAGTCAAGGGGACTGATTAAATCACTTACTTGCTTTTATTCCTGCATGCTGTTTTTGTGTCTCCTTTTGGAATCTGCCATTCCTTTTTCTTTGTCTTCTTTGAGAATGATAACTGAAATACTGCAGGCTCTGTATTAGTGGTACTGAAGGGGTTTTGATAGTTTGGTTTGGTTTGTTTGTTGTGGTTTTCTAAAAATCGTACGTCATTAGTTCCTAAAGTCTCCCCCGTGGAGCTGAGATTATTGTTTGTAGGCAGCATTTACCAGTATTACAGGCTTTAAACTAATTTTGAGATACTTTTTAACCTTTAAAAGTAGGTGAAAGTGGCTGAGGTTAATAGCTGAGAAGTCCTGGCTTTCAATGTTAATGTCAGTCTTTTTTTAGGTGCTTTATCTTCCATTATTCATTTCTGATCATAATTTGTGTGTGTCACACTTATACCCATGCTTGACACAAGCAGCTCCTGAGTTGCTCTTACAAGGATTTAAGAAGGGTCAATTTCTTTGCCTGTGTTACCTCATCAATTACTTAACATATTAGTATTTTAGTTATTTGTAGAAGATTGTCAGTAAAAGTCCTCATCTCCAGCCTTGAGAGTCTTAGCTCACTGACAGAAATACAGGAGAGTCTTGTCCTTGTCTTTGCTATTGCTATACTATGGGGATTTTCTAAAATTATTTTTTAGTTTTGCAAATTCACATTTGTAAGGTCAGCGTTAAGGCCACATCTAAGAATAAAGAAAGACTGAATCAATCTTTACTTATTAAACGATTTTGAAAATTTGTCTCATGAAAAGCAATTAGTAAGTGTCAGCAATTGCATATGGATTAACTATAGCCCAGGTTAACAACTGTCAAATCATGAAGACAGATTACCAAATTGATGACTATAACGCAAAATGACATGACTACCTAAAANGGGAAAAAAAAAAAAAAAAACAAAAACCAACCCACAAAAAAAAATCTGCAAACCCCCCTAATCCCCAAAACCTTCCTTCAAGTATTAGAGCTCTAGAAGTACACATTTAAGAAGCTGTGGCAAAGTTCATTTGCTGGTCTCAGTTGCTAGGATGTATTTCATAAGAATTAACTTTGCATGGTCCATATGTGTGTGTGCACATTTTAACAGGATGTCAGTTTTCATCTGTCCCCTCCCTCGGAACTATGGTGGTCAAATGCTGTGTGTCTTGCGTTGCTCCATGAAACACCACGTTCCTTTCTCAGGTTTGAGAGTGTGAAGTTGTAGTACTTCTAACTAAATGCTGAGCTGGAATGTCACAAAGCATCAGTTACTGTGATTTCAGTAAACACAGAGCTGTACTATGCTGGGGGAAGGAAAAATGTGGAAGTAGTTTTCTATGGCACACAATGGAGTCATTTTCTGAACTCTTCTAAGAGGTGTTTTCAGCTGTAAAAGTTGTATTTGGGTGGATATTTTCTCTTTTGATAAGAGTCTTAAAGGTGGAGGAGGAATTAAGGTTCTGCACCCTTACATTGCAGTGTCCTTGGGTCAGCTGCCTGTAATTTCTGCACATTGACTTAGTTTAGGGAAGTCAAATATCCATCAGAGAATCCTAGTACCTATTTCAGTCAGGGCTTTTTTGAAGTTTAAATGGTTAAATGCTATGTGAGAGCCTTGGCTGAAAAATTGGAATCCCTTTCAGAAAACATCATGTTATGGGCCAAGACCAGACACTTCAACTGCAAACTTGAGTACATTAACAGCTTAGGTACAGGTTAAATGCTCTTTGTATGTGACATTTTAGGTACATATGTTTCTTAAAATATTTTAAAGTTACTCTAATTGTTCCTGTATTTGTAGAAAGAACAATATTCTGTGTCATTGCACAGCAAGCTGCTTACATGCTGGCTTTCTTTGGGAAAAACTACTGTAATTATAGTACTGATTTATTTTATGTATAAAGTGAGTGGGAGCTACTGCAGTGGGAAGTTGAGCACGAGGTTGGGCTGAAGGCTGAGTAGGTCTGTGGTCTTCACCAGCCCTGGGAGACACTGCACACACCCTGTCATCTCTTAATAAGTTCTTTTTCTGTTTGGTTGTGGTCCCTAATGCAGCCACTGAGGGATGTGTGGAGGAGCCAAGTCTCCTTCACTGGTCAGTGGCACTTGCTTTCCTGACCTCTCCTTCTACACCTCTGATTTCCCTCAGAGTCAGCTGCAGGAGGAATAGCCAGCAAAGATACACACCTGTGGAATATGGTAAAAGTAGTAATCTGCCATAAAAAATGTAAAGATTAGCAGGTGTAAGCTGAGAGTGTTTCCTTAGTGCAGAGGTGTCATAGCTTGTTTTAAGGCATGGATGGAAGCTTGGGATTTATCATGATCCTTTTTTATCAGGGTATTCTTTTCCTTTGTAAAATATAACAAAAAAGTGGTCTTGTGCTCCTGTTTGAGACATGGGTGCATGAAGCCTCTTGCTACATTAGGACCTTTGATATCCATTTTAGACTAAATTCTTGTCTAGAATTACTGCCTTCTTTTAGGGAATGTGGCTGAGCTTTTTTTTTATTCTTTTCTAGTGCTTCTGTGTGTTTTTTCCCAAATGTGCAGCTTTGGCTTAATTTCTTTTCTGTATCTTTTAGTTGTGGAGATGCTCACGAAAGTCCTTGCGGATGTTTTAATTCTTTATGTTATATGTTTACTCCTCACTTTAAAGCTGTGTATATAATACCTTAAAATAGGTCTGGTTGTAATACTTTGAAGGGAATTGTCTTGAAACATCAAATACCTCTGTAATACCCCATGGTATGGTACCACTGAAAGATGTATTTGGACCTACTTATTGATTTGTAGTAGTTCTTTCTGGTAGCCTGTATCATCCACAAAAATAGCAATCTCAGACTGATTTTGTAGTGAATTCTTTGTATAGTGGTTTAAAACTCCGGAAGATAAATATTTTCCTTTATAGGCCAGACCAAACATCTGAACCCACACATTTGGGTCATCATAAGGAAACCCATTGAAAATGGGAGTGAGGCTCCTCCACTTAGCTCAGTTGAATTGTCTTGCTCTAACCTTTTTGTAATACTGAAATAACTGCTCTGAATGCAGCCTTCAGTGGGTTTCAGAAGTTGCAGACCTGGTGACCTGTGGAAATATTTCATGTTATGTTGTTTTTTGTGAGCAAAGAAACAGCAAATGGCATTCCCAGTGTTACACCTCTCCTAAGAAGGTATAATTTTGAACCTTCTCCTCCATAACTCTCCAACTCTGACAGGAAATATTAGAACTTGTGTGCTGTGGTTTGTTAAAAAATGTAAATTTCTGTTCAAAATTGTTTGTCAGTCTCTCAGAAAATTAGAAGTAATTAAATAGAAAGTTCTACAGATTTGTGCCATTTCTGTACCCTCTCATCTCAAGATGGTGTGAGAAGCAGACAATTGTAATAACTTGCTGCTACTCCTTTCCAGCTAATTTGATCTTGTTCCTTAATTCTGACAGATTGTTTTTAATTTTCCCATCTGTTCCATAAAAATCTCAAGTGATTGACTCCTAGGAAAAAATAATGTCTAATAGCTGAGCCATTTTTAATGAGTTGGTATGAGTTATTTAATGAGACGTGCTGAAGAAGGCAAGCCAAAGGAAAGATTGGGCCTGGGGTGGTGGATGTAAAGAAAGGTAAAGGGCAACCATCTGCTTCAGGAAGCTTCCACTCTTCTTCAGCAGCTTTAGGCTGCTGCTCTCCCCAGTTTCAGGCAGTGCCCATGGACAAAACAACAAAGGTTCAGTAGCAGTAATTCCTTTTTCCCTTTTATTTAGTGCCCTCAGACAGTACCGCTTTGGGCAGAGGAACAGTCATGAAAAGGAAAAAGAACTCAAAGAACAAAAGAATAATATTTAAGTAACCTTAAAAATATTATGGTCTGTGGTTTAACTTCATTTCTTCCAGCAACCTACACAAACTCCCAGATATTCCAGAAAGAACCCCAGTGCCAGTAAACAGAGTGAATGTTCTCCTCCAGCCTCTCTGAAGGCTAAAACCTTTGCTTTAAAATTGCCTGCAAATGGCATCTCCTGGGGCAGGAAGCCATCAATACGCAGTACAGGTCTTCGAGAATAGCAACCATGAATATAAATGCTAACATCTGGACTTCTCCCTTCTGTTTTGGTTTTTAGATATTATTATAATAAACATTAACATTATTTTTAATAATCATCAGATAGCATTTTCTTTGGCAGCTTGAGACTTCATTATTAAATCAAATAGTGAAAATAAATATACAGTTCTTTTACAAGGAAAGCTGAAAGTTTGACTCAGCCCTGCAAATATGCCATTGTGAGTCTAATCTATTGTAGAATTCACAGAGTAATGAATTAACGTCTCGATTGCATACAGTGAGGCAGAACAAATGAGAGAATGCTGCCATGGTAATGAGCAAAATATAAATTGGGGGTTTTTTGGCAGTGGGCTACCAACTAAGGAGAAAAACTTTTGTCTGCATTTTCTTAAACTAGTAAAACCTGAGAGTGGGTTAAGCAAGCAGAGAACATCAGTACTCTACACATCCAGAGCATGTCCAAATACTCAGGCCGTCGGGTGTCCCCATGACTTTCACTGCAAGCAACCAAAGAACTGCTGAATGTAGCAGTGGAAGTTACTAGTTTAAATTTGTACAAAAGTCTGTTTTGAAACCTGAGCACAGCAAGTAGCTCCAGATAGGAGATGCTCTGTGCTTATACAGCACTCACTGGCTCTGAATGAGACTAGACTGTGCCTGAGGTTTTGACTATCCTAATTTGAGACTGATAAAAGGGAAAAAATGGTTTTGTTTGCAAGGGTGTTTTGCTATCTAGTACCAATATTCTTAGACTGAGAGGGTGGTGGTGGTGTTGCAGTTGGGAAGAAGGAATTGATTGGTGCTTATTTTCATGCTACAAGACAAAAGTGACTTAATTTTGAGTAAATTCTCGTGTGCTTTGGGAACATGACCCATTATCTATCCCTCTAGATGGATTTAGGACAAGGACCTTGTTGTGTTGTGGCTTTAGTAATAAATCTTACATGTATTTATGTAGTTGAAATTAAATTCACAAGATGTAAGTTTAATAGTGCTGCATTAATCCTTCATAAAGCATTGATCTTTTGGTTTTTTATCTTCCTCCTCAGTGTGTCAATCCTGATCTTTAATACTTCTCGGCAGTGCTTTGTTGTGGTGAAGCAGTTCCGCCCAGGTAATCCTCTTTTTTAGATTTACTTTTGCTCTCTAGTGAAGCAAGCTTTTAAGGGTTTAGCAGTTAAAAGTTGGTGCATCTGTGGTGATAAAATCTTTGTTTTATATTCTGTTTCTTTGTATGATAGCCCATCCTTTTCAGTCTGTCAGAATTTCTAACCAGGGAAATTTCCATTACAGATGAAACAAATGATCAGGGTAGCCTTACATTCTGCTTTTGGGCTGCTTATTGTCCTCTTTTGGATGAAATTACAAACAGCTCTACAATGATCATGCAAGAAATTGCTTTTATTTGACATTGCTTCTTGACCAACTTGTACAGAAGCACAAGATTTTTCTTTTTGTTTTGTCTTGTCTTGTCTTAAATATTCTTTTTATTCTTACTGTCTTAATGTGCATTGTATAGTTGGGAATTTAAAATGAGGGAGATTCAGGACTGTATGCTTTTTCATCAGTATGTGGACAGCTTCATTTTATCAGTTATTATTATGAATTTAGGTTAATATACTTTTTTTTTTCCCTGAGTTTTTATATCAGTTATTTTAACTCAATGCAGTATTTACTTTCTGGAAGTTAAAAACGAAATGCATATTCTCTGCATGTTAATTAAAAGAAATCACAAGGTATTTCACTGACTGTTGCTAAGAGACCATTTCAAGACTGCTCATGGTAGACTTTATAGGAAACTTTCTAGGGTAGTGTCACACTGCCCTTTCTTACTGACAGTGATTACAGCCTCTGCAGTGCTGTGCAGCAGTGTTACACTGACAGTGCATCCTTCTCATGAAGTGCTAATTGCCTTGTATAAAGTGTTTGGTTATTTGTTCATCACTAATCCACTGTCTTTTATTTGCCGGCGAATAAAGGGCTCCTGTAGCTGTTGCTCTCTTTGAGGCAGTTTTGGGGAGAAGCCTTCATGTGTGTGCATATATATATATATATATATATATATATGCTGAGCAGCAGCACATTCGTTGCTTTATGTGTATGGAAGTGTCAAATCAGCCTCAAAAGACTGGACTGTTTCTGGAGTTAAACCATTCCAGAGGCTGGAGCTGCTCAGACACCTGCTCAGACACCTTAGGCACAGTGGTCAGACACCCCACAGCAGTTCAGTGACCACAACCATGCCCTAACATTACTCACATCCCTGTATTTATATCTCCATTCCATGGTTATTGTCTGCCCTGGTGCCTGTTCCACAAAGCAAAGACAAAGGCTGAGGCTTTTCTCATTGCCAGATCCTAGCAGGGTCCCACCAGGAAGGCAGTCACTCGTTGCTGTGAGTGAACAGCTGCCGCTCGCTCTCCAGGCACATCCCCTGCACGTGTGCTGGTGCCATGTGTGCTCACCTTCCCTAGGCTGTGCTGTCAGGAGCAGCTTTTCCCACTGATGCCTGTGCTGCTTGTAAAGGCACTCATCCCTCCCTGCCCATACATTCCCACCCCATTCCCTTTGGCGGCAGCAGCCCTTACGCAGCCACAGCAGAATGGCTGCAGACAAGAGGTTCTGAGGATCAGGCAGCTGAAGGAGTTCGTACTGACTTGAGGGGTGGCAGGAGCACACAACCAGTGAGGCAAACGGTGTGCTCTGGGCTTAGATCATCTTGAATGATCATGAAATCACACATTTGGGAGGAGCAGAGAGAAGAGAGTTAAACATGTATCTCTTTATATGTTTCTCACCCATGACTAATTTGCAAAGGTATTGGTCAATGCTTATTTTGGTAGGCAAATGATGACACATTTTCAAATATAATAAAATTATATATTCCTGGGAAGGGCTGGAATTAGGACCTATGAACATGTACTGTGGTTTATTCACTGTAAGTATAATGACCTTTCAATGGATTGTGATTGTTTTTCCACTGACTTAAAATAAACATTATCAAAGATTTGAATCATAAGCCATGTTCTGTTTCAGGAGGTACGAAACACCAGTGCAGTCAGGTTTAGCGAGGAGCCAGCACCTTCCCCAGACAGCCAAACCCCGCTGGCTCCTTCGTCCCTACTGTTGTTTTCTTCTGCTTAGGGATAGCAAACAAGTCCCTGTATGTGTCACCTACAAAGGCTGCTTTTAATAATGTCAACTTACTTGCTCAGTTTGGTTGAGCCATCTGTCCTTTGTCCCACCTTACAGAAAAGAAGGTGAGAACATCAGTTCTACTGGAGTTTGCACTCTGAGGCTTCTTACAGCTGAGTGGCTCCAGGATAATTCGTCCAGATGTGGATTCCACCACTTCCTTGGGAAGCCTTTTCCAATGCCTGACAACCCTTTCTGTTGTCATTCTTCCTGTTGTGCAGCCAGAAGCTGCTGTAGCACAGGCTGATTCCTCACCATGCTGCCACTCATGGCTGTGTCCATCTGGTGATGGAGGAGACTGCCCAGCAATGAGGAAGTGGCAGTTCCCTGGCCAAGGAAGCATTGGAAGACAAGGGAACAATGGACATGGGACAAGTGGGTGGGTGACTGTGCTGGAGCTTCTGGATCCTGCTTTCCAAACTCTTTGTGGAGTTGCAGTAAGATGACAACCTGTGATGAGGAAGAGGAGAAGTTTCCCTCTGAAGAGTGTGCCTTAGCCAGTAGGTCACACTCTGCTTTTCCATCCAGTTCTTTGTCACCCAGTGCATCACTTGTGCAGTCAGATTTGCACCTTCAAGAGAGGTATGGGAGTCTCTGTTCCCTGATACTAGCAGGCAGCTTGGCTTTCCAGGCTTTGCTTACCTTAGAGAGACAAATTGAGTTGGAACCTTTGCAAGCCACGTGATATTAAGTTCATAGTCAGACTCCTTGGTGAATGCTCTAATATTTGGGCTCTTACAGAAGTGGCTGGTACTGCTTCCTTTCTTCCTTACCTGCAGAGAAAAACTGTTCCTGGGCTTGAAGTGTGGGCATATCACAGGATTTGCTCTGAAGAGGACTGCTGGATTAGATCCTTCTGCGAGTGTAGGTTTTGATCTACATGGAGCCCAGTTGTGCTGAGGGAGAAGGAGAACAGCAGGTGCCTGATGGAATGACAGGGTGGATTTCAGGGATACAAAAGACTTTTAACACTCATAGGTCACATATTTCATATTTCTGTACCCCACACTCTTACCTGCATTCTGATTTAATGCCCAAAGCCTTTAATGGGATGCATGTGTTGTTCCTTTTTTTAATTATCTGATACTGGTATGTCAGTACTAAAAAAGAAATAAACTTTCAGAGGATTTGGCTCGTCTCAGAGAAATCTTGGATGTAGTTGTCATTTATGGTAATTTTCCTAGCTTTTAGAAGTTTTTGGAATAATGACAATAGACACCCTTCAAGGAGCTGTCCCTTAGAGCTGGCAGGGAATATTTTTTTTTTCCTGGCTTCATGCTGTGCTTTCAAAAGAAAACTGAGCTCTAAGTCATGTCTCTCAAGTAAGAAATGGAAACTCCTATCTGTGCCTGTTTGAATCTCAAAGACCTGGATGTACCTAAGACAAGCAGCTTTGAAAGCTGAAACTTCTGGAGAAAAATTAAGATTTTAGATATTGGACTGATCTGGACATCTCCTTTTCAAGTGCTGATCTTGCTTTTCTACTCTGCTGAGGTGTCAAAACGAGCACTGCAGAAGGAGCCCAGGCACAAATTTCTGGGGTGTAGACTCTGCCTCAGAGACCAAGTGCTTAAGAAGTCACTGTGGTACTTCACTGTGATGCAACAACATTTCTCTAGAGACCTTTTTTTAAGAAATACCAAGATAAATCCAGTACCTGGAAGGACAAAAAGTCGCCTGTTAAACCTGAGTTCTTTTATATCAATTCTGCAAGATTTAGAATGGGAAGTAAAAGAGAAACTAATTTGAAAACCATGTTATGTGTATGTGAAATATGCATGTAAAATATTTTAATGGAATAAAAATAGGTTCAAAGTCTAAAATAGTTTCATTCAGGGGGGTTTATAACACTCTTTCAAGCCTTTCATGGAAAGCAAAGGCACAGACATAAGGAAATTTCGAGGAAAAAACAAGTGGAATTATACCTGTGTATTAAAGTTACAATGATCTGGATTTGTCTGTCAGTAGGGATTCTTTGTGTGTTGACATCCAGTCCTGCAGTTCTCACTCAGGCAAAATTTCTGCTGACATCAGTGAGAGGTTTTACTCAAATAAGGACTAAAATCTGACATTTGCACTTTCTTTAGGAGTGCATTACAGTGGCAGCTGTTTGTAGATTAGTTCAAGAAGTCTTTTTCAGACTTCTTGAAAGAAGGAACCTGTGCAAGGAACTGTATGTTCAAAAGAGGATTTTTTTTTTCCAAACAAACATACATGCTTTTCATACCCTTTCTAAATAACAGCTGAGTTGACAGGCTGAAAGACTCATCATTGTGCACATGGTATTTTATGTGCAACCCAACTTTCCTGCAAGATAACTGCGTAGTTTAAATTAAATCCTGATATCCACATTGCCCAACAAATGGAAGCTGTATGGTGCTTCTGGCACTTAGATTTCTTGGATGAACTAGCTCCCTTTTTCAATTTTTATTTGTTTTAAGGTGTGTATGAATTCATTCCAGATGAGGTAAGTACAAATAAGAGTTCAAAGAATGATTTTACGGACATGGCAAGAAAACCTTTGTTCTTTAAAATGCCAGTTTTGTGTGTCATTATTCTAACAGATAACACGGCTGAATTCCTTGTTACTCTCAAGTACTCTCATGGTTGTTAATTTCCCGGCAAAATTTGTCTACCACCCTTTATTCTGTTTAATATGAGTGAACTAACATACTGCCCCTTGTTTCTTTTTCTTTTGTGTTTTGGGGTTTTTTTTAAGCTGTTTACATGTGTGAAGTAGAAAGGCATCATCCTCAAGTGTTTCAGAATCAGGACAAGGAGAGCTTCGCTTCCCTGGAGAATCCCTTACCTGCTGTGGTTGGAGTGACCTATGAACTCTGTGCTGGCATTGTGGACAAGCCAGGCCTTTCTTTAGAAGAAATTGCTTGTGAGGAAGTCTTGGAAGAGTGTGGCTATCGTGTTTCCATTGCAGATCTCAGGAGGATTACTTCTTACAGGTAAATAGCAGCAAGTTAAAACACTTCGCATTTCATTGTTTCACAGATGGCTGAAGTGGCCTGAATGTTCCCTCTTCCCTTATTTAAGCAGTGTGTTGGAGGAACGTGGACATCTGAAGGTACAAGAAAGGTGTAATTCTCAGCAAGTGAGAGGAGTATTTACATAAATGTAAGGAATTATAAATATCATCTAATCAATGTGATAATTAAGGGATTGAATTCCCAGGAAGAATCATACTATTGTGACTTATTCCAAAGACTATTTGAACAGGGAAACGTTGCATTGGGCTCTTCAGAGCAGTTTGTTACAGCACTAAAAAACAGCCCATCTTTACTATATTAGGTGTTTTCCGTCTCCGATTCTTATTATTCAGATTAACAGTAGAAACTGCCCGAGATGCTCTCTGATTAACCTTTAACATAATTTTGCAGAAGCATGAGAACCTGTGCCATTACATCTCTTCATAATATTTGGTGTGTAATTAAAGCTTCCTTGAATTGGACAATAATTATTGTCATATATGAAGATTTTGCTGATTTGACTGAGAAAATTATTGCATTGTATTTTTGCAGGGTTTCAAATAGTTATTGAAATAGTTTTTAACATGTTTTAAAACATGCATTAGGGGTAAAGGGAAAAATTAATATGTAAGTGGAGTTGCTGCTGAAAAAAAACCCTCAAGAGAAATTTTGCACACAGCTTTAATCCTATTATATCTCATTCCCAGCTTTTAGTATTGTTATCCAAAATGTATGTATGTTTGTATTTTACAGAGAAAGCAGCAGGTTTTTTACTTTCTTTATTTTACTTGACATCTCCATTGAACTAGGCCCTGTCATTGGTTTTTAATTTGGGAATTGAATACAAATCCACAGCTGTCAATCCTGGCAAATGTTATTTCCTGCTGGATTAACAAGCAGTGCTTCTGTTGAGGGGAGGGGGTGAATCACAGGAGCTGTCTTTTACAACTCATTGAAACCAGATTAAGGGTTTGTTCTACTGAAAGAAAAAGTGTCTTCCAGATTTATGAGCAAAAGCTGTCTACAGAATTTCATAGGCTGGGTGACACTGACAGGCTGCTGCATGCAGATATATACATATGTATATGCACGTATGTATGTGCATACAAATGCAAAACAGGAGAAGTAGAATACAATTTCTGTAGCTGTAGAAGGTTGGAGCTTCATGTAGAAGTTTGACTCAATATTAATGATTGATATCTGCCTAAAACTCTATGTTGTGGTGTTGATAAATGTCTTTGTATGTTACAGGTGGTTGTTCATTTAGTTGCCCTTTTTTTTTTTTAATTGCACTGACTTGTGAAGAGTGTATACAATTGGGGTTTTCTTTGTTGAGACCCTTGCAAAGAGCTCGTAATCCTCCTTTGTTCATGTGGACACAGCTTTCTGCCCATGGAGATCCATGCTGAAGTCAGAAGGGCCTGTATAGTATTTACATTTTTAAATTAATGTGAAAGGTTGAAGCCTCAAAGATGATATTTTACAGGTTTTTTGTTTGATTACACATGCTCTATATTAGAATTTTATTCCCAATGTTTTGGTATTCCTATTAGGAGTGTCCTGTCCTTCCTCCCGCCAAGGTTCGCCATGTCTTTCTGGTCCTTGAGGATTTGACGCAAAGACAGGAACTAACTGGTTCCCTTATGGTCTCCTAAGGACATTTTTTCTGTAATGGCTATATTAAATATAAGAATTCCTGGGCGTTTTCCAAGTGTAGCAGGCTTTTCCAAGTGGTTGATGCTGCTGTTTCATGCTGTGACTGTCAATACAAAGCACAGGCATAAAGCATTGCATTAATGCCTACGCATGCCATTACAATTACAATGCATCCTGCACTTCTACTCTTATCTGCCATCCCAGCAATCTGTGTAATAGTTGCTCTGCATTATTTATTGACCCAGTGTCTCAGATCAGAGTTTGGGGGGCTCTGTCTAGATGGCTCCTGTTCCAAAGATCAGCCTCAGCTGGACTGACACCAGTTGTGACAAATGTGCACCTGTGCCTTCTCTCAAATCTGATCATTCCATGGCCTGTTTTGGAGAGTTTTGGCATTCTGTCTGAAGTATCTTATCTGTCTGTACCACGAGCAACTTTTCTCTCATGTCTTGCCTAAATTTCCCTTTCTTTACTTCAAGACTGACACTTACTACTCTGTCCCCAGTGGACATGAAGTACTTCTGCACCTTCCACCTATTTGTTAAAACATGTTCCCTTTATTTTTGCCTGTGCAAAACTATTTTAGTTGATTTAGTCTTTCTCTTTAGATCATGTTTTCTAGATATCTGATCATTCCTTCTGCTGTCCTCTGCCTTCTCTCCATCTGGTCTGCATATTTCTTAAAACCTTAGTGCCCAGAGTGGAGCACAGTACTTTAGTGGGGGCTTTCCTAGATAAAGTGGAAGCATTATCTCCCCTAATCTCACAGATCATTCCTTATACACTGGAGTTTGTTGTTTTTTGCAGAGGCATTGCATTACTGATATAATTTACCTTCCACCATGCCTCCCCTATCTCAGAACTAGGAATTGAACTTGATGATCCTTGTGGGTCCCTTCCAGCTCAGAATATTCTGTGATTCTGCATTGTCATTCACCTCCTGTCCATATTCTGGGTCATCACAGCCTTTGATCTGAAAGCAGGGAGTTGTCTTGTATTCCCAATAGCACCCCTTTCTGGAATAATGGTCATGAGAAGGAAATTGCCTGCCTGGAATAAAAGCACGAGTTGAGCTAGACCTGACAGGACATGAAAAGCTGAAAACACATCAAATGTGAAGGGAGAAATGGTTTTGGCTATGGGGGTCAATACGGTTCTGTGCCTAATGGATTAAGAAAGATAGAGCATGGACAATCCATAAGGAGAACTTAGACTATGGGGGAAAATGGAATAGAAAAACCTTGAGTGGAAAAAGAGGAAGAGTGAACAATGCAGAGGAAGAATTTTAGGCTGAGAACTAAATGGACCTGGGGAAAGTACATTCATTGTGGTGGAGAAGAATTCTCTGTAAGGAAATGAGGGAAGTACTCAGACTGTATTCAACTTAGCTCTGTTCTCAAGAAGTGGGAACTGTAAAGGTTAGAGGTAATCTGAAGATAGCAGGGGTTTTCCTCATTTAGTATCAGGGCCTATAGCAGTGGTTTTGGGGGATTTTTTTTAGCGTTTCTCAGCTAACCTGGAAAGTGTGAGCCCAGTACTGCCACAGGTAATTCATACACATGCAGGTAACCCACTGGACCCCATTATTAAGCTCTGTCAAAGCTCCAGTGACTTAATACTCATAACATAGAAGTCAGGCACTGAATAAAGCAGATCTCAGACTTAATTACCTTGAATGATCCACAGAGGAGCTGTGGAGTCAATGAGGAATCAGGAAAGAAGCCAGGAGTTGGGGAATTTACACCATTTGAGTAAGAATCTTTGAAACAAATTGTTCCAGCAGCAGAAGTATGGTGTGGGTGAGTGAAGGAGGCTGGACTGGGGGCAGATAACAAGAAACACAAACATATTTAGGGGGACTTGACTGGAGGAGGACAGAGGAACCACACTTTGAAAATCAGAAATCTCTGTTCCTATTATAGAAAAATGCCAGACAGGAGGTGAATTGAAATGCAGATGGTTCCTGTTGTTACGTAGACAGAGGAGGGATCATTCTGAAAAGAATCTGTATTGTTTGCAGCCTGTGTGGTGAGTTTCTTCTCATCATCGCTACACAAATTTCTACTTTTGTGTTTGGCATTCAGTAGCTTCATTTTGGTACTGCAAAAAGTTTGGTTTAAATTATGGCAGCAGCTAATTCACTTTTGGAGGCTTCCAGAAAGTTTTGGTGGCTACTGGTGTCTTGAGTTCTCGTCAGTTGTACGTATGGCATCAGTCAAAAATAGCACAGGTGGTAGGTGTGAGGGGTGTAAAGGAATCACTTTGCTCCATAATAAAATAACAAAATTAGCCTAATCCTGTGGTAGTATAATTATAAACTGGAGGTTCATGTATGTTGAAGAGTGCCAGTTAAATTGTCCATTTGTAAAAGCTCGAAAAGAAATCTGTGAGCTTCCCTTAATGTTTGGGGTTTTTTTCACAAATTCATAATCTTTTAGGTGAACAACTTACCTTGTACTTACTCATATATCAGATATAACAATTTTTCTATCTGTCGTGGTATCCCAGCAGTTTTTGTATTGAATCCCATGTGCTGGAATTCATCTGTGAGTTAGTTTCTTAGGTTGAAGTACTTCCAGCTATCTTCTTGAGACTTGTTTTCTTACAAGACAGGGGCAGGGAAATAAGTTGTTGTTGTTGATGATGATGTTGTCATTGCTATTGCAAAGTATTTTCTTTTAGTTCTTGAAAATGTTAGTTTTCTTGAAGAATATTTATAAAATTTGTTGGACTTCAATAACACCTCAGAATATCAGGGTAGAGTTGAACCAGAGTTTCTGGTTCAACTTCCTTTTCCCTTCATTACATCCTTATTTTCTCCTGGAGGCTGTAAAAAACTCTT
Source organism: Machaerirhynchus nigripectus (assembly GCA_013397975.1). Classification (NCBI taxonomy): domain Eukaryota; kingdom Metazoa; phylum Chordata; class Aves; order Passeriformes; family Dicruridae; genus Machaerirhynchus; species Machaerirhynchus nigripectus. Next base: position 446,229 of record VZRQ01004629.1, on the reverse strand, counting down.
GGCTCTGACCCGGATACAATAGGAGCTGTAGGTTCTCAGCCCTGCTGCAAAGAAATCAGATGGATTAATTTAAAAGCCTGGCTATATTAAAATAGGTACTTACTTTAATCTTCCTACATTTGTTTTTTTTCCCCAAAGTGTACAAGAAGAGCATTCAGAGAATTAATATTGGATGTTCCAATTACTGTGCCATGGCTTTTAGCCTCTGTGCAATGAGGTAAAAATGGTTTGTATTCACAGGTTTTTATGTAGAAGGAATAATAGCCCTGAAAATGTTGGAGTACATTATAATTAGAAAGATCACCTGCTAGTACACCTGTTGGGTGATGGCATAATGTAATAGAATTTTATGTTAATTACTTCTGTGCTTTTTTCCCTGCACCTGCTGCTTATAATGTCAGAACTGTACAAAGGTCCTAAGAAGTGACAATAGGAGCTGCATGTCACTGATCATCAGTTTACATGTTGCATGCCCAACTGGATCTTGATTTAAGCATAAATAACAGAGATTCGTGTCACATTTATTTGTAAACATGAATTATGTATTCACTCTATACCCAAATTCTGCATCCAGATGGCTTATGTCTTTTAAAAGGATATGTTGCTTTCAGGAGTTTGCACATTAACTATGTAATATTAAAACAAAAAAGATATGTATTTCTGTGTTGATAGGAATGTTGATTGTTTATAGATTGTGTATTTCTTTAATATTAACACATTACGAGAAATTTAGCTTTTAATTGCTGTCTATCAGAAATCTGAACTAAAGTAGTAAGTCTTCACAAGGATAAGTCAATTTATTTGTTCCCCGTGTTTCAGCAGAGGAGCAGAGTATAAAATATTGTTTCTTTTCTCATACATGCTTGTTTCTTCAAATTAGAAGTGTAATATTTATGAAGATGATACTTATGAATGAGATAGTTGGTGTGCATAGGCGAGCACCCAGACATGAGAAAAAGGCAAAGCTAATCTGAAACACAAGCTTTGAATTTTGACCCTGATTACCGATGTGTTTGCGTGTGGACGTGCACACGTGGGTGCATGCTCAGTGTGAAGGAAAAACTCACTGACTGTTGGCAAGTTCAGTCTCACTTGCGGCTTCAGACACTGCTAAACCTTTTTTTCCTAAGTAAGATCACTGTTAAGTCACTGTTTCTCCACTTCTGATAAAAAATGTATGTACTGTATCTTTATGCTAGTGAACTTAGGACAAGTGAAAAGTCCCATTTTGTGAGCTCGATTTCATGTGCTGTGTATTTCCTCGTGCATTTGATAAAAGGGAAGACTTAAACAAAGGCTTTTTGGTAGCTGCTATTGCTGTATTTAAAAAACAGATTGGAGTGACAATCTGTCTCCTGTGTTTCCCCTGGTCTGAGAAGGAAGTAGATGGAAATACTGTAATTAAAACCTTGTGCTGCCAGCCAGTCCCACCCCTGGGCGGGAGGTGAGAAGTGCTTCGCAGTCATTCTGCAGAAGCTCCTTCTCTGGTGTGGTGTTGCCTGAAAGTGTGTTGCCCAAGGCTTTAAAAGCCATAGCATGATTTAATCTCACTGTTTGAGTGTTTTATTCAAAATGAAATACGGGAAGGCTGCATACAATCTTGTTTTGATGTGTTAAACTTACATATAGGTTACTATTGTGATGAAAACCATACGACTTTGGTATCCTTACTTTGACATGCTTACATTCCTAGACTTGCTGTTGTCAAAGGTAATGGAGGTTTCTAACTGTCTGAAGCACTGCAGAAAGTTCGGTGCTAATAGAGTTTTGGGGTTTAAAACCTCTCTGTTGAAATTACAGGGCTTGTGAGCTTAAGCCCTAATGACTTGACAAGGAGTATTTGCCAGCCGCGTAGCTGTTAATTGGAACGACCATAAACTCCTCGAAGGAAACTGATCCTCGTGATAAAGAGGCGAGGAAAACCGAGCTGTGTTTTGTGCAGATCATTTGCATTTGTCCCACAGTGGCAAATAAGTCAAGCACCGTGCAGACACATCAGAATACAGCTGGAACAGTCAGCTAGGTCAAGCCAGGCTTAGTAGGTCTGGGTCAGTGTGAGCCATGACATGCCGGGTTTGGGCAGCACGGTGCTAAACCCTGGACTGACACCGAAGCCTGAAGTCTCACCGTGGGCTGGTGCTGAGTTCTGACCTGCTCACCCTCCCCCCAGCCAAGCCTCTCTTGTCCCAGGAAGGCACCTTTATCAGGAGGGCAGCTTTCCCAGGGTGAAACTCATCACTTGCAGCTCGGGTGTGCTGACCCCTGTGATTTCCACAGATGCAAAGCTAATGAATATAGCTGTAATCTGTTAATAGGTGACTCATTTCAGACCATGGCAAAAGTGTTTATTTGTAGTGGGAAATACTGGGGTGAGGAAAAGCATGTGTCACAGATGTGGGATAGAGGAAGATGGTAGCAGAAAGAGGAGTATAAAGATGAGTAAAGGTACATTAAAATTCCTTTAACATCATGCTCAGAAAGTGCAGGTAATTATGAAAAAGTACAGGAAATTCCTAGTGACAGGTAAATCTGAAAGCACAGTGCAAACATAGTATTTCCTGTAGCCTATTCACCAGTCAGACCCACCTTCTCCCTCTCTGCTCTCTCCCTCCTCTGCCCCAGTACCCAAAATCATTGAAATGTACAGTGTTTTGCAAGGTTATATGGAAAAACACTTTGTTGCTTCAACCAGAACAGCTTCAAAGCAACAACCCTAACTTCTCATTTCTATAAAAGCCAAAGGTACTCAGGTGCACAAAATGTGAATAGCATTGATTTTTGTACAATTTTCTAAGGACAAGCAGGATACATTAGCAGTCTGGAAATGTCGTGAAAGACAGCAGTAGGCAATACTGGAGAATATTTAATTTAGTAAAGGGCAGTCCATGTGGATCTATGCAAAAATGATCAACTGGCAGTGTAAGCCAGAGCATTTAGAGAATGAAATATCAAATGAAAAAAGGTAAGATATTTGCCTCTTTTAAGAATTAAAGTATATTTCTGTATCTTTCAACTTCTTGCTGAAACCACTGAAATGATCTTTTAGAATCATAGACTAATGGAATATACTGAGTTGGAAGGGACATACATGGATCATCAAGTACAACTCCTGACCCTGCACAGGACACTCCAAGGGTCACACCATGTGCCTGAGAGCATTGTCCAAAGGCTTCTTGAACTCTGTCAGGGTTGAGGCTGTGACCGTTTCCCTGGGGAGCCTGTTCCAGAGCCCGACCACCCTCTGGGTGAGGAACCTTTTCCTGATATCCAACCTAAACGTCTCCTGACTCAGCTTCATGCTGTTTCCTTGGGTTCTGTCACTGGCCACAAGAGTGAAGAGATCACTGTCTGTCCCTCTGCTGCCCCTCGTGAGGATGTTGAAGACCCCATTGAGGTCTCCCTTCAGTCTCCTCTTCTCCAGCCTGAACAGACCAAGTGACCTCAGCTGCTCCTCATCAGGATTCCCCACCAGACCCTTCACTATCCTTGGGGCCTCCTCTGGATGCTCTCTAATAGCTCAACGTCTTCTTAATATTGTGGCACCCAAAACTGCCCCCAGCCCTCGAGGTGAGGCTGCCCCAGCTCAGAGCAGAGCAGGACAATGCCCTCCTTGCCTGGCTGGCGATGCTGTGCCTGATGCCCCCAGGACAGGGTTGTCCCTCCTGGCTGCCAGGGCACTGCTGGCTCACGTTCAACTTGCCATCAACCAGGACCTCCCTTCCCACAGTGCTGCTCTCCAGCCTCTCATTCCCCAGTCTGTCCATACAGCCAGGGTTGCCCCGTCCCAGGTGCAGAATCCAGCACTAGGCCTTGTTAAACTTTGTATGTTTGGTGATTGCCAATTTTTAATTTGTTGAGGTCTCTCTGCAGGGCCCCTCCACCCTTGGGGAAATCAACAGCTCCTCCCAATTTAGTATCATCAAATTGGGAGGAACTGTCAATTCCCTTGAGGGAGATAAGTTAGACAACAAATGAAAGCAGTGAATATGTTTATAAATAACATCCTGCAAAGTCACCATCTAAATAGTGAAGGGATTCTAGGTAGGCTTAGAAATGTTAGATTTGCTGGTTTGGGGAGAAAAGAGTATAACAGAAGGTCACAAGTATTAATACCAGCATTCTTTATTTTCATTTATAGCTCATTTTGAAGTTTTTATTGTTTTGTAACTAATGTCTTGTGGCAAAGTTGCACCAGAGAAGAGTAAGTTAGGAAATCAAGTAAGAGAGAATGATCATGTGGGTGTGTCCTCCTTTGAATATGTATTGTTACAACTTTTGTTGGTTTCTGTGGCTAATTATATGCCAATAGATGTAAAGAAATGCCATAACTTTGGGCATCATAACAAAGGAAAGACATTGATGTCCAGGACTTTCATCTTTGCAAGTATATTCAGTGTAGTAGCTACTCTTGAAATATTTAGTTCATAAGAAGAGAGTATCATATGAGTAAGTACGATGAAACAACACCATATGGAAATCACTCCCTGCTATTTGAGCTGTGGTGGCAAGAACCTGAATCTTACGGTGTAGCACCTTGGAAATTGGTTTTCCTTTACTTAAGGGAAAAGATGTGTGAACTCCTGATTTCCACAGCTGTAGTTTTTCCTAAGTAAATGGTCACAGGTGCTATAGAAGGAGATTATGCTGTAAATAATCAAGCCAGAACTTCTCACAGAAGGGCTTCTTAAATAAAGTCTCTGTTTTTATATATGACCTTTAAAAAAATACCAAGTAGACATGGAAATACTCAGGTTAGGATCATTTTCATTCTCCAGGTGGGACACCCCAGATGAAGGTGTCAGACTTGACACTCATCATAAATAACAGGACATTAAGTATATATATACCCAGTCCTGTGTTTTTCATGGAACCTGTGATGACCAGCAAACTGCATTCTTTGTCTTGCAAATTTTACAGTTGGTTAAAAGTGTATCGAAAACCCCAGTCCTGACACTGGAATAAAGCGATGAGCACAGAATGGAAGAGGTCCAGCATCAGCCTTCAGAGTTCCTGAAAATGTCAAAGATGGTTAAGTTTCTTTTCATAGATGTACAGGAATGATCCTGGACGGGTGAAGCATCTTGTCCAAAGTCACAGAATGTATCAAGTAATTTTAGGAAGATAATTCACTGGTTTGCTCCCTGTTTAGTATTTTTTAAAAAGTCTATATTGATGTAAGAAACCAACTTCAATAGTCACTATTAGAAACAAACTTCAGTAGTCACTATTAATTCCCCAAACAAAATAATTGCCAGTGTTCTTAGAAAATTGAGAGACAAATGATTAATTCCTGCTTTGGGGTGTGATGTGTGCTGGATTAACGGAAAGATTTAGTTGACTAATGGTTGGGTAAATCTGGATATACACTGTAAGATCATAACGCTGCTACAAACCTGAGAATCCTCTGTATGTGTAATAATATGGAAGCTAATTTTTCGTCTTGCCCTAATGCCTCATTCATAGTTTCAGTGAACTTTGGATCCAGATTTAATGTGAAAAGTCGCTTGTAATCATGTGAAATGAAGAAACTGCGATTACAATGTGAATATTTTCTTGGAAGGACTAAATGAGTGGATTATGTACTTATCCCTTATTTAATAATACCTAAATTAAATAGTCCTAAGGAAATAGAGGATTAACAAATAAGAAGTCTAATACACAGCAAGCAGTCTAGCTGAAGAAAGACTACATAATCTAAAATATCCTCAACTAAATCCACTGAAGCAAATTTAGCAGGGAGACTGAATTACTTTGGACATGTGCGTGCTTACAGTGGTCCATTTGGGTCAAGGCTAAAGTTCAGGAAGGATAGAGAGCAAGTCTCAGACTGCCTTTCTCTTCTTTACCTATCCAGTCCATGAGTGCAGGACTCCAGCTGTGAATGGACATAATCCTCTTAAGAGTAAAAAATCTAAATATTTGTGTAAAAACAAGCAAACAAATGTAGCACGACAGCACACAGATACACTGGGGAGCTTCTTCCTGTTGTTTGTGCATCTCTGTGAGTCATCCTGCACTTCTGCTCTCCCTGAGGTCAGCTGAAAGAGCTTCTGTTGACTTCAGTGTATGTAGAACAACAGCTCACCATACAAAATCCTTTTTCTTTTCTTTATTTTCTCCAAAACTCACATTTTTCCAAAGCTGCAGAATATCTTTGAAGATGGATCTATTTTATATGGAACTGTATTCAAAAGTGTTGGTATTTCTGCATGAAAGTTGCTATCAATTTCTGTCTCAATAATTCTGTCTCAATCCATTTCTGTCTCACACACTGAGGACCTGGGTTTCCATTCCTACCTCCTTGCTGCCTTCTGTCTATCTAAAACAGAGTTTTCTCTCTGCTTTTCTCCAGGTCTGGAGTTGGTTTGACAGGTTCTAAGCAGACATTGTTTTATGCAGAAGTAAACGACCAGATGAGAACCAGTGGAGGAGGTGGCCAGCCAGAAGAAGGAGAGCTGATTGAAGTTGTGGAAATACCTTTAGAAGAATCCATGAAGTTTGCTTATGATGAGACTTTCCCGAAGACAATGGGTGTCATCTTCAGCTTCATGTGGTTCCACAACAACATAGCACCTAAACTATCCAAAAAGTAAAGCACCATGGTTTAAGGAAAGCTTTTCTGCTGGTACTGTGCATGCAGAAAGCTGCAAATCTGCCTGCCTCAATCAACTCAACTTCTCACAGAGCAAATCTTTCTTTAAATAAATTTGGAAGTAAAGTCTGAATCAAAATCTTTACACAATTTCCATTATTAACAAAACACTTACTGACGTCGCTGGGGCCAGGATTTGACTTGGAGAGGCAAATGTTGATTCTTGTGCAAAGGTTAAGTGAATGTGTCCAGTTCTCCTTTTTCACAGCACTGTTTTGAAGAGCTGCCCAGGCCCTCACTGCAGCTGCCTCAGGAGCCTCTCACCGTGGTCTGTAGGTACTGGCAACTGTGTATTCATTGTCATTTTTGGTATATTTTGAAGAAAGAAGCAAACTTTAATAGTCACAGATACCTTAACAGTGTTCCTGAGGTCAGCACAGCTTTCAGAGAGCAGCTTTCTCTGTGATGTGTGGCTCCTGTGCAGAGGAGGCTTTTGCATTTCTGAACATGCAAACCTTTATTTCATAAGCAAACAGGTCTGTAAATCCTTCTGCTAACGTGTCACTTTGACAATGGAGCAGCTGTAAGATTATGTTTGTTCCCATTACAATGCTGGGCAGCAGTGATGGTGATGGAGGGGTGAAGGATGGGGGCTTCTGCTGGAACACATGCTTCTTTGTTTGCTTTATGGGCAATACTTGATAAATTAGATCAAACTTTGTCCTCTAGAGTGGGACCAGAGAGGCCGAATTCTTCTAATTTGACTATGAGGTAACTAACACAAGGGATTTTTCTGAGGTTTTCTGTGGTCTAAGTTCCCTTATCACCCAAATGGGACTAATGGGACTTACCCCTCAGAAAACACTTCTTGGAATCTGATGATTGGAAGTGCTTTATTGTGATTTTAGTAATGATTTGTGCAGTTTACATGGATGCCTGTGCAACCTGCACAGATGTACTGAGCAACACAATTTGATTTAATAAAGTGGTCTGATTAGAACATATAGTACTTGTTCTGTCAGTGTAGTTTGGATATGGAGTGTTTGTCATGTGAAACTATTAAGAGCTTAAATGAAAGAGAATCAAGTCTGGCAATTTAATTATGCACTGGGTTATGTTATTCACTAACTTAATCAACGTGCCCACATTATATGTGCCTCCAGGAGTACTGAGGTGCTAAGTCTGTTTAGAAAAGAACTGCAAATATGCAAACTTGAACATTACAACTGGAATAAGTGCAGCAGAGGTGTCTGATGGTGTCCAGTGGCTGATTTTAAAGCACTGCATATCTAAATAGGTGTATAAATAAAAAGGTTTTTTTTAAAAAAGCTTGTAGAATTGCTGCTTGCTGGTTCTCCTACTGATAGGGAGGAAAGGTCCTTGGAAAGCCACTGAAGAAGGAGCAGCCTCTGTCTGTGGAGTCAGACTTCTTGTGAAAGTTCAGACGCAGCTGTGTTGAGCTGGGCCTGGTCCATGGTGAGTCAAGGGCTGAGTTGTTGTGAGAAGCAAATAAATTCTGTCTGTGTGATGTATTTACATTGGAAGGTGTTTTAAGGTGGGGTCTCCACTGCTCTGTCTAGTACGGTGTGTCCTGCTTGCTGCTGAGGCCTTTATGAACTACTACAGTCCGTGGAATAAATAATGCCTTTTATTCCAGGCTGTAGTTACCAAAGTTTCTGTTTGATTCCGTCAAAATTACAGGTCACACAGCAGCTTATTATCTGGTTAGTGTCAAGCTAATAAATGTGTGTATACATGTTAAAAGCCTTTTCTCTGTATAATGCAGTAATTGGGAAAAATAAGATATTTTGCCCCCTCCAAGGCGCTGTGACTGTGCCTCTTAACGTACCAAACCTCCTCAAGGCAGTGCCAGGCTTGCCAAAATCTGGCTCCAGCTCCTGCTGCTGGTCAGCAGGAGGCTGTTCCCCGTCGCTCACCGGGGTGGGAGGCTTGCAAGAGGTGTCTGCTGGGGCCGTGCAGGGTGACACCGAGGAGCCACCGCCACCAGAGCAGCAGCAGAGGCTTCCCAGGGGTGGGGTGAGAGCTGGAGGTCACCGCGTGGGAAGGGGGGCACGCGTGGTGGCGTGGAGGGGGTGTGGGGAGGGGCTCCGCAGGGCTGGCTGGGTGGCAGCAGTGCTCTGCTTGCTCCGGGCTGACCTCGCCAACACAACCTACAGGCTTCAGAGTGTTTTTAGGCAGCTGATACTCGTGGATGATGGTGATGGAGGGCAGTGGCACGAGCTGGGCAGTCCCTCAGCACTTCTCCATGATCTAGAAGGCCAGACAAGAAGCACTGTGCCCACCTCCCAGTCTGCTCCTCCCCAGGGGTCTACTGGGCACACACCTAACAAACCCCTGGGGGATGCAGTGGGTCTGAAGCCTTCACATGCCAAGGGGTGCTGGACTCCATCCCTGTGCTCTGCCTCCCTGTCCCTGCAGTGTGCAATCCTCAAACACACAAAACAGTCACAGGACTGCTTTAATTTTCTTCCACAATTTGGGACTTTTCCACAGAAACAGCAGTATTTGAAAGCTGTGCATAAAGCAGTGGGGGATCTGGTGTTTGAATTGGCAATATTAGATATAAATGTGTCTTCAATCTTTTACTTTTTCCATTTTAATTTTGGTGGGAGTTTTTACAAGCAATTACGAAGGTTTGAAAATGTGGGACAAAGGGCTTGACCTTGTTGGGGGATTTTTTTTCAAAAGATTAGATGATTCATATTTATAAAAATAAAGCCAGACCAATTCAGATGTCACTTCACTCATCAGGGCTCATTTCAAAGATCATAATTAGAGCGACTCCAATATACATCGGCCGAGTCAGGCAGGAAAAAAGTTCTTCTAATGGAATCTCGCAATCACATCTGCATTTTAGGTGCATCCTTTGGACGTACCACCACACATACATCCATGGAGGGTGGACAGTTAGCATAAAGCACGGTCCCCATTTGCTGCTAATGAATACTGGCTCCAGCCTGCAGAACTCTGATCTGACCTCATCCCACCATCCCCATGAGATGAGCATCTTTTATTGAGTACAATTGAGTGGTCCACATTTATAACACAAGTCTTAGAATCTCTGCTGTCTTTACGGTGTGACTTTGAGATGTAGAAATAATCTAATGAACCTGAAGTTATGGCTCAGACTTCTGATGAAGCTTGGAATGATAAAATCTTCAATGCAGTGTCGCTGTTGGGTGGCAGAAGAGAAGGCACCAGCACCTCACAAATCCATGGACCTCGTCTGTTACTGCTCTTTGTGACCCTACTTGTAAAGCGGCTGCAAGCCCTGAGCTACTCCCAGTTCTCACGAGCAGCGATATGATTAAAACGTCTTCTCTAAGAGGCTGTCAGTGTAAATAAGCGAGCTGAACTACCCCGTGGGGTCGGTGGGGTGCGGGATTCCCTGGGCGCGGGGATGCTCCCGCGCCGCTGGAAGCGCTCCCTGGCCGGCGGCCGCTCGCCTCTCCCCTCCCTCATTGCCATCCCTCGCCGCCGGCCGTAAAAGCGGCGCTCCCGACTCCCCGCAGGGCCAGGGCCGGGGCCAGGCCAAGGGCAACCGAGATAATTGCTCCTGAAATACACGTGCTGACCGCGCAGAGGGACCCGCTGGACAAATAGGATTTTTGCTAAATTAGGACAATTGCCGAGCACGCTCCATCCCCTCGCCGGGGCTCTATACATAGATGAAAGGCACACCCAGTTGTGCAATCTGTTGCAATGGCACACCTGGTGCTGTCTGCAAGTCTATTCACAACCGTCAGCAGGTGCGACGTGGCCTTTGTGGCCATAAAAGTCTGTCTGGGCCGCCCCTGCTGAGCGCCCCGCGCTCTGGCAGGGGAGGCTGTCACAGATTAATGCGGTTGTTTGAAGCTGTTGGGAGCCACCGCCTGAAGCTTGGGGAGGCTTCAGGGGGATCAGAGCAAGGCCTGTGCACACAGGATGGATTTGCAGCTTCTGTCTTGGTGGCTGCGCCGGGGTGGAGGTAACAGGCAGGGCAGTGCTGCTGCCTGAGCAGGGACAGGGGACAGGAGCAACCTGACCGGATGGGAGCTGTCCCTGCCCATGGCAGGGGGGCTGGAATCAGGTGATCTTTGAGGTCTCTTCCAACACAATGGTTCTATGATACAGCAGGTTCCCGGTTCTGCAGCCCCACGGATGCTGCCCAGTGGCCCTGGCATCAGGTACTGATGATTTACAAGCGAGCCCCTATTTGGGATCAGCCTCTCCAAAAAGGGTTTTGCTTGCTTTGCTTTGGGATGCTACGTCTCACACAGCACAGCATTAAGGTGGAGCTCTGAGACCCCAGCCCCTGTCCAGACTTGACTTTAATTTAAGGAAGGACGCCATGGACTTTGAAGTAGATTTTCAGCAGGAGTTTTCATTCCCACTGGGTCACGCAGGATTTTGCTTGGTACAAACAAAAAAAAGGGATGCTCAAATCCCACCCTGCTGCAAAAGGTACTTCTCAATTTGTCTAATCCTTCAGAGCCACTCTCACATTTTAATTGGCAATGCATTTTTACAAGGACTTAAATGCTCTCGAGATGAATCATGAGGGAAGAGAGGAAGAATTCATAGCATCTAAATGGCCCAGATTTGTGGCGCTTGGAGCTCTCTGGCCTGCCTCAGGACTGGCTTCAGCGCATTTCTCGTAATTGGAAATACAATCAGATACATATTAAACCCTGCCAACCACGCACTGTATTGCTCTGCTGCTGAAGTGCTCAATATCCTGTGCTGGCTTCAGTCTCTAATAAAACATTCAAAAGCAGTGACGCTCAGAGAAACTCCTTTTGGACCCTTGGTTATGAGGAAAATGGTCTGGGAATGGGCAATGTGGGAACGTCTGTCAACCATCGTCATTAACCGTGGCCCTCGTGCCCCAGCCTCATTAACAGAAAAATCCCTGGGCCCCTCCTGTGCCCACCTGTGCATCGGTTCTCAGGGTGTGGGTTGATGGGTAGAGCACTCAACAGTAAGATAAGAATGATTCGATCCTTTTAGGACAGAAAAATGTTGCTGTGTGTGGGAAGCCCCTGGGGTTGAAGCCACACGTGTGAGAGACTGACCCCTCCAAATGATGCCATCCAAGTGCATGTCCATCTCACTGTGAAACACAGCCTGGAACAAGTCCCTGTTCCCTGGGACTTGTGGAGAGGGGCTTGGAAAAAAAAAGATCAGTTTGTTAATAGCCCTGACAATAATCCCAGAAGAACATCTCACCTGGCCCTAGGTGCCATGGAAACAAGACTGATGAGCCTTACCCCAGTGCTTTGGTGTGTCTGGCACAGCACTGGCCCCATCCATCCCCAGCCCTTTCCAAAGTCCTCAGCAGGTGATGGTGGGCACAGATGATGCTGTTCTCTGTCTGTGGCACAGCCCAGTCACCTCCTCTGAAGCCTCCCTGGGGGCTGTGGGCAGGGGCTGGGGCCATGAGAATCGCTGTGCTCCAGCCTGCTGGTCCCCTCCAGAGCTGCAGCTGCTCCAGCGGGCCTGGGGATGGGGACAGGCTTTGGGACCAGAGTCACTAACCGGGTTCCCAGTGTGCCTGGCCAGTGGAGGTGGTGGTAAATAAAAGGTGCCTCCATCTCCTGCCCAGCGTGTGGGTCCCTCCAGAGCCCTGCCCTGTCTTGTGGGGAGGGGCTGTTGGGGTAACACTTGCTCATGCAGCAATTGCTAAAATAACTGTTCAAGGCACAATCACGCTCTTGAGAGTGCTAGAAACAATTTAAGCAATGTTCTTGGGACGAGCGGCGGGCGCTGTGCAAACAGCTCCCCGGGGTTTGTGCGAGGGGCCCCGGCCGCCGGCCCGCCCGGCCCCACAGGAATGCACTCGCACCGATAACCCACACACTCCTTTTGTAACCTCCTTCCTTTGGTCCTTCAGGCTCCGCCCGCTCCCACCCTGGCCTTTGGTTGTCCTCCTTTTGCAATAAAGTCAGGACAACAAAACCAGAGTTGTTGCAAGCCCGTGCCATGTTCTCTCCAGCGCCTCTTTTCTAGTCACTGTGAAAGCGAGAGACTTCAGGAGGACTTCAGCACTCCCGGTGGGTCTCCCCAGAGGCAGAACTTGGGTTTTACTGCTCCACAGATTGCCAGTTTCAGCAGGCTCTCAGTGGAAGCTCACTGGCCTGGCTGGGTTTGTGCCACAGCCCAAGCATTGCTGACCCCAGAGCTGGAGCTGCAGCAGGGATGCGAAGGCTTGAGTTACAGCAATCCATCAGCTGCTCACCCACTTGCCAGCCCCACTGCCCTCCTGCTATCAATCATGTGGGAGCCCCAGGGTGGGTTTGCAGCCCAGTTGCTCCCACTGTGGCAGGTTAGCAGGGTGTCAGCAGCACAGGGAAGCCCTGAGCCTGCGGGGCCTGGATGCAGCCACCAGAGCTGGGACCTTCCACATCCACAACAGATCTCCTTGGTCTTTGGGACTGGCATCAGGATCTGTCCCTCAGAGTCCTATCATGGTTGGGGTAGTTGGGGGGTCAGCATCAGGGCAAAGCAGCCAAAATCACATTCAAGGTTTGTGCTTAGTCATGGAAGTGCTTCAGAAAACCCCACTTGCTGGAGTGAGCAACCTTTGTCTGATATTTATGCAGTATCTGTAAAGAGCGGGGAGAGGGGTTTGCAACAGGCTGCCAGGGAAAAAAGGGAACAGAGTTAGGCTGGTGCAGGATGTGTGTGAACATGGCACAGCCTCAGGCTGGCCTCGAAAGCAGCCACCACCCTTTACATCCCAGACCATCTGATTTTGTGAGGGTGGAGACTGTCCCACCTGCAGCGGCAGCATCATGCTGAGAAGCTTTTGGGCTGCCCAGAGCCAGAGCAGAACTCAGCCAAGGCAGGTACCAGCTTTGTACCCAATGTTCTCGCCTGCTGCATCTTCCCAGTCATGCTGCCAACTTCATTTTTCCAAATGGCTTTATTTTGCCTCTAATGTCTTTGTTCAGGGTAATTTTTTTACTACTGTTTTTGCTTTGTTCTATTGCTCTTCCACGCAACCTGATCCCAGCCTCTCAGACGAGCACAGTCAAAATCACACCAATACATCACCATAATCAGATCTGATTGCAGGGGCTCTCTGGGAGCCAAGGCACTGAGTGAGGGCTAACGGGCTTATTGATCACAGCAGAGTGACAGCTCTCTCCAGCACAGGATTTAGCTCCTGGGTGGACTCTAATATGTGCATTTGTTTTTTCTCACTGGCAAAAGCAATATGTAAATATTCTGCTGTTAATGGTACAGGTCTGGTTAATAAATGGGGAAACAAAAAGATTGAAGAGAATGTCTTGCCTTCTAAAGCTTCATGACTGATCCTAATGCCCTGTCCTTTTTCTATCAATCAAGGTTGATTGGCAAAGCTTTTTAATTCAAGTCTCTAAGTGGGATGATCAGCATTTACTTAGCTAGTGTTGATTTCCACTTGACCAGGCTGCTCTGGAGTAAGGTATCACCTTATAGTGCAAACCCTCTTACAAGGGATAAGGAAACTGAGACCACCTCCATCCTCCTCGTCAATGATCCTCCCGAGCAGCTATGGTGTGGGTTGGGGAATGGGGTGGGGAATGGGGTCCCCCAGGAGCTGGGCAGGCTCCCAGTGAGGACCGTGGCTCCGAGGGCAGAGGGAAGAGCGCAGGGCACCTCCTGTGGCCCCAGCCCAGCTGTGGTGCTGGATCGTGGCAGCCCAGCCCCGGCCCCCATCCCCAGCGCTGGCTGCAGGCACGGTGCGTGGCCTGGGACTGAGTCCCAGAGCTGCTGCAATATAAAACAAACCTGGCAGCAGGAGCCTGCAGCCTGTGGCACATCCCCCCTGGCTATTTTTAGCTGCTTTTCCAGAAAGAAACAGGCTTATGCAACCTGCCTGCAAGTGCAGGGGCTCTGACCACTGCTCACCACGGCACCTCCACCTCTCGGATGGGATAGTTGCTCCAGGATGAGTTTAACAGTGCTACTGGAGAGGGCAAGCCCATGGAGATGCAACACGGAACTGGGCCACTCGCAGGGTGATGAATTCCTCCCAGTGTTTCTTCTGTCACCTGTACCTGAGCACCCACCCCGCGCTGCAGGGCAAGGAGAGGGGGGAGCTGGAAACATGAAGTGCAGCTAGGCTAGCATTTAACAAAATGACTCATTTTAATGGACTGAAGTTGTTTGCTTACAAAATGTTGTTCTGTAAGGTCCTGTTTCTGGACAAGATGGGAGCTGAGAGTGTTGGTTTGGCATTGCAGGGATGGTGCTCGCAGGGCTGGTTTTGCCTCACTGGCTTCATAAAGCACATCCAGAATGTGCACAGAGCACTGCAGAATTTACACAGCGCATTTTTACTTGATACAAAGAAGAGGAACTTTTTTTTCCTCAGGTACTATATTTAGATCTTTTATGTGGAATAAGAGTTTGGGTTGTCTCTTCAAGAAAAGTAGAGACTGCTGAGCCCCTGGGAGCAGGGAGTCTGGAGCTAGGCAGGACCACTGTAAATGTTTCAGGGGGCTCAGGACCCATCTCCAGCCAAGACTTCCATGGCATGAGGAAGCCTTCAGTGCCTGGGAAAAGCCCACGAGGCTGTCAGGGCCATAGTCCAGTGCCTAGTGATATGCCCTACTGCTACAGCCATGCTCCAGCTGCAAATGTCCATCCTGTTTGTAGTTCGAAACAAAAGCAAAGCTCTTGTCTGCAGGACAGCAATCAAAGGCAGCTTGGGCCATTTCACAGCCCCTCTTGTTTTGCCAGCAAACAGCACACACCGCCGTGAAACTCCAGACTGAGCCACAGGGGTGAGATGGGAGTTAACAGAGCCATCTGTTCAGGTTAGGAACTATTTCCTTCCCCTTAACCAGTTTTGGGCCAGCTGGGTCGTTCTGAGGTAAAAGGAAGAGTGCCTGCCTCTTTGTGCCACCCGGAGATGTCAGATCCCACGCAGCAGCATCCAGCATGGAGCAGCTCAACAGTATTCCAGGTCATTAAACTGATGCAGTGCTCAGCCCTCCCACCAGCCATTTGTGCACCTACCACTGGTGCTCTAGATCCAATAAATTCTTCTAAAATTTCTGAAAAGTGAAAAGTTTCTGCTGCCAAACAATAAAAATATTAGACAATTTTTCTAAGCCTCTCTGTACACTGATATTCCTGCTAGGCTACCAAACACATTATTAAGCACGGAAGGAGTATTGGGCTAATGCTATAAAAGCTATAAAACCAGCCCGAGTTTGAGTACTCAGAAAGCTGCTTATCTGCTCCTTTGGACTAAGAAGACTCAATGCCTTTCAGTTATTAAAAGGGCTGAATTATGTCTCGGTCTGAACTTGGAAGTCAGAGAAGCCACAGACCTCTCCAAGGCCTCTGAAGGAAGTAAAGCCCTTTAAACCCCAGTTCAGCTTTTCAGAAGGAGCATTCGACTCCAGGAGGGATCCCTGGTTTGTTTGTTTGCTTGTTTGTCTCCTACCAAGCCTATTCTCAAGAGATTTGCGTTGACACCCAGTATGGACTTGGACTTCTCCAGAGCTTCAAGGAAGGTCCCGTTCCAAAGGATTGTGCCATCCCAGGTGAGAACAGATGGATGTGCAGGGAGGGACTCAGCGCCAACCCTGTGCTTGATTCCCTCCCATCATCAAGCCACCAAACAGCCTTTTACAAGGGACATTGTTTTCACCTAAAAATTTGGAGACTGGGAGGCTCAGTCTCCAACCTAATGACCAGCCTAATGCAGCCCTGTAATCTTAGAGGTCCCTGCATCAAAGGCAATCCTTCCACTGGCAAGCTGCAAAGGCTTTGTAAATCAAGTGTGAGTTTGTGGAACACCAGCCCTGGGTAACAGCCAAGGTCCTGAAGGTTAAGGGATGATATGGAAATACAGCAGACCTCAAGGATACTGGATATATTTTCTATTTGCAGATTTATGTGCCTGTCCTGGCATGTGTTTTTTGTCATGCCTGCGACATGAGCCCTGGATTTGACACTTTAAATCGAGGAACAAAGGACTGTAACAGTAGAGGGGGCTAAATTGAATTGAATTAATTTGTTTATCCTGCAAATCAACATCTGCTCAGACCTATTTCTTTCAACTCTGAAGTTGTCATAACGGAATATTTTTCCTTCTGCTCAGTCTAATTATAGGTGCATGAGCCAAAAGCTCTTAATTTTGCTCACAGCCATCAGTGGGAGCTTCTCTGCAACACAGCTAAACCAAGGCTCTTTCTCAGGATGGTGTTTTCCCCAGGGAGTTGTGTGTTGGTACCCATCTACAGGGATGTTTTTGCACTGAATTCATTGAAAAGGTGCTTTTCAGCACTGATGAAAACCACTACAGAAGAAGACACACCATCCCAAAGGGCTCAGGTCTGCTCAAGCAGGGATGTGAGGAAGTGCTTGGAGGCACACAGCTCCGTCATCATCACTCTGCAGTGCCCAGGAGGAGATGGACTTGTGCCACAGCACAAAACAGAGCACCCCCCCACCTCTGAGGGCCCCAGAAAGGATCATAGCTCCATAAGCCCAGCATGAAAACCTTTCCTCCATCCTCATATCGTCACAGAATCCTAGAATGGTTTGTTCTGGAAGGAACCTTCACGATCAACCAGTTCCAACCCCCTGCCATGGGCAGGGACAAGTTCCTCTACATCAGGCTGCTCCAAACCCTATCCAGCCTGGCCTTGAACACTTCCAGGGATATGGCATCCACAGATTTTCTTGGCAACCGGTGCCAGGGCCTCACCACTCTCACAGGGAAGAATATGCCGGGGTGGCTCCTGCAGGATGAAGGTGCCCAAATTGGGGCAACCATGGGTCTGGCGAATCCCCCCAGCCCACACAGCCATGGCCACAGGTTCAGTGGCATCAGCCTGAGGAGCCTGAGCCAGGTGCAGCCTTGTCCCCACACCTTTGACTGCAGCAAGTGTGTGACATTACTGACCACGGTCGCATTTCTGATCACGTCAAACTATATGTAACCTTTTCCTGCCACCTCCTAAAGAAGTCCAGGTGTCCTAGTCTGTAGTAACAGAGAACTGTGGTTTAATCCTTTCAGGTTTCATCAATTTTCTAGGAAATATGAGGCATTGCCACTTCAAAGGGTATCTGAAAGCAGAGGGGAATTTTCAGGGGCTCACTGATGGAAATTACATGGTTTTATTTGCCAAATCAGGGCCAAAACAGGTTGGATGCAAATAAATGCAGCTCTGATGCTTCCAGAGAAGGGTCTCTGTTGACTTACCCTACACAGAAAGATAGAATGACTTTTCTTTGCCCTGATTGTTTTGGCATAGCTCCGGGAGCAACAGCTTACTAAGAACTGTCAACACCAAAATCCAGATCTGCTATTGAGCAAAATGAGCACTCGCAGTGTTTCCAGGACTTCTGACCACAGACCCCGTGAGAAAAAGGACATGGGGACAGAAATATGAAGAGAAACTGCTCTTCCCTCCCTCCAGAGCCATACCTGTCTCTCGGCTCCCTGCAGGACCTTCTTCCGGTCAGGAAAGCATCTCCAGCATCTGTCAGTGGTTGCTCCCAGTGCAGTCCTGTCCTGAGGCTCCTCAAGATGTTGTCTGCCTGCCTACTGCTGCTGCTTATCAGCAGCCCTGGCTTGAGGCTACCCCAGCAGTGCATGGCCATTATTTCCTCTGTAGAGTTGCAGAGTTGGGTAAAACAAGAAGCTTTTTCCAGCATTGGATATTTGCAGCCGGGGATTGCAGAGTAATTAGCTCCCCTATCTGAAGTCATCTTCAGCACACCAACCCGGGCTTCTTTAGGTAAGGCTCATTTAAAAAGAGCATCATTACCAGCACTGGGCCTCACACCATCTAAAGTTTTTTCAGAGAGGCTTGAGGAAGTGCAGAGTTTTTGCCCTTAAGTCACAGATTTGAGTGTTTTTCTCTCCTTTAGAAGTATGGCCTGGAAAACACAGCTGCTGAAAGCAATCCCAGTGCAGGGTCTGCATTGGCTTACACAGAGGAGGGGTCAGGATGGATGTTTAACTTCTCTCCATGTGCCTACAGCACCTTCCTTACCAGCTGTCTCTGGATCCTCTGTCAGAGTGGTTGCCTCAGAGGTTTCACCCTTGGATATGATACACTGGACCAGAACTTGCAGCAAAAGTTTGATATTGCCACTTAAATATAAAGACGATATTAAAAAATAAAATCCCCTGAAAACCAGCCCACTCGTTCACACCAGGTAGCTCAGTTGCAGGTTCATTCTCCAGAATGCTTGGAAAGGAGCAGGACCCTGAGTGAGAGCAAATGCAGGAGCAGTCCAGATCCTGTAAAACGTGGAACAAGCAGCTGGAGGGCAGTTAGTGCTGTAGTTAACAACACAGCAGATTCTGCCTGGTAAATGGGCACAAGAGACCCAGGACAAAGGAACATGGAAAAAACCTCCTTGATCCTCCAGACACTGGAAAATGCATTTCTCTGACCAGTGCCTGGGTGATCTGTTCAGTTGAATTTTAAGTCCTAATGAACAAGGATAAAAGGTATGAAGTTGAGCAGGAATGTGCCTGGTGAAACCCTGGCCTGTGCCAGACAATCCACAAGTTTTTGTAGGGCCAGGATTTGGCTCTCTGCCAGCTGGCCTGTGTCTGTACTCCTGTGTTAGGAGAGTGGCAGTGGCTGGATGTAACTGGTGTGCCCCAAATATCTGCAGGACCTTCTCTGCAAGTGGCACAGGCTTTCTCCGAGATGAAAGGCTGGGGAAATGAAGGTAGCAGTTCGTATCCTCTCCCAGAGGCTGAGCAGGAATTTGGAGCACTTGAATAGTCCATCCCCAAAGAATCTTCTCCAGGTCTGACTCTGATCCTGGCGCATGCTGAGACAGGACTATGTGAATTCGTAATCAGTGCTGTAGACATGGTTTAAGGCCCTATAATATGTATCTCACTATCACATCACAATGCTTTGCATTGAGGAGCTCCAAGTGTTGTGTTTTCGTGCATATAGCCTGCATCTCAGATAACTCACACCTGTAAAAGAGCTGTCCTTTCAAACAAGTCCTTAGCTAATCTGCATCCCCAGATAACCCGGGGGTCATCCCAGAGTATCAGTTATGTGTGTGGAACCATGGGGACAGGGCAGCAAATATCCAGTCCCCTCCTTCCTTGAAGCCTCCACCATCCCTTCCTGCTCCCACCACCTTCCCACAAAATGCCAACTTTTCTGCAGTCCCCATCTCCCTTCCTGTGTGCAGCAGACGTGAGATGGGACAACAGAGCCAACAGCATCTCGAGCTGCTCACAGCTTCCTTCTGGTCCAGTTTTGTTTCTCCGTGTAACTGGTGCTGAGCATGGTTCACTGCAGGGGCTCCAAGGGACAGTCAGTGTGGTGGCAGCCTGCAGCTGCCAGCAGCTCGTATGGGGAGGGTGGAAAGATGGGAAAAGTCACAAGCTGGGCCCTAAAACTGTGCTGATAAATTAAGTAATTAATTCTTTCTCTGTTGCTCGTGTTGCCCTCTCGGAGGTAACTCTGTCCAGATGATCTTCTTGAGTCTTTTTTTCTTATTTCCATTCAGAGTGCAGACAGTAAAGCCTTCCTGATTCAAATTTCCACTCCAGCCTGCAGAAGCTTGGCAGAGAAACTGAGCATTTACAGGGATGCTTGCTGCAGCCAGGAGCCTAAAATTAGACTTTTAATGCCACTGCCAGCACCTGAGAGGTGACTTGGTTTTCAGAAGTGGGGGGAAATGTTAAAGCCTGGTCCATGTATGGCTCAATGCCCCATGACAGCAGCTGAGCCTGCAGCTGCTCCAGCTCAGCTGCTTAAAGCCTGGTCTGTGCCAGTCAGACAGGTCTGCAGCACAGAAAACCCTCCTTAGGGGACCTACCTGCAGAGCTGTGTCATCTGTGGCAAATTTATTCACCCACCTTGTCTCCTCCAACCCCTTCTCACTCACAAAAATGTCTGATCATCCCTTTTAAGTTCTGCTGTTGAACATTATGGCACATGCATTTGTTCTGCTTGCGACGTAATGGTGTCGTGTATTTGCAAACATCAGCTCATGGGCATTTCCCAGGCTATGGGGTCTGTTTAAAACCATAAAATGTATTTCAAGACTTCCAAATGAGCCAAAGGAATAGCTCCCTGGCCAGCAGCAGTGATGCTGCTGGGTGTACACAAGGCCAGCCAGCTTTGGCAAGACAGTGACACATAAAACCTCTTTTATAACAAAACCTGTGAGTGTATCAACCCCTTTGCACATGCTGCACCTTGGGGCCTGTGTTTGTTTTTGACCAAGGTCATCACATGAATTATATCCTCTTTGCAGGGTTTGTTAGAAAGGTCTTTGAAAGCAGATGGGATTGTGAAACACTCCTTTACTACACCTAATGCATTGCAAATAGCAGTGAAAAAACTGACAGCAGGCTGGAATGCTGAGAAAATTGCTTTGCTAAACTAAAGTGTTTAAAATAAACTTTAATGTTATTGATTTTAACCCATGTCGGGAAGCTGAAGCAAGAAACATTCTTTCTAGTGTAAATGAGTTCAGCTTCAAGTCTCTGTGAAATTGAAAAAAGCCACAACACAGGGAGTAAGAATTAATCTGTGAAAAACTGGAGATGTGTGAGCACGTCAGGAGAAAATAAACACAGGCTGGGCATCCCTACTTGCTCTGGTTTTATTATTCTCTTACACTCAGAAATATGATCATCCTGGCTTATACTATGTGCCCCAGCTGGATGAGGGATGCAGGCAGCCAGAGCCCCCGATCCACTGTCCTCTGGGCACGGAGAGTTCATGTAAGGCTTGTGCCAGGCAGAACCAAGGGGCCATTGCCTGTCCTGGAGCTGAGCCAGGACCCTTCCAGAAAACATGTTTTAGGAGATACCTCGTTTGCTTTCCATTACAAAGCTTCCTCCACATCTTTGGTAGCTCCTGTAAATGCCACAGGGAGGTGGTGTCCCGTGGTTCAGTCACTGAATCTGACCTGGCACAAGCACGTTCACCCACCAAGGAAGGGCAGTGGGGAAGGGAGGGACGCTGTGATCACACCAAATTGTCTATTCAAGCTGTGATATGAGAAATCAGCACCTTCTGGAGCAATGCCTGCAGACAGCTGCTAAGCCTCTGGCCTTCATCTCATCCCATCTCATCCCCATCTCCTTGGGGATGTGGGAGTTGTCTTTGCACCACTGCAGTGAGGGAGCCGCGACAGTGATAATCTCAGTTGGTGGCTGAGGTAAGTGTGGGGGTGAGGGTTAGACCGAGCTGTACCAGGGGTTCCCCAGCCCAGGAACAGCCCCAGGCCCCCGCAGGTCCAGCAGGGAACCAGGCGAGGAGAGGGCGGTGCCAGGAGCACCTGAGGGAGGTTCAAGCGGCCCCAGGGACTGAATGGGCAAAAATGGGCAAAAACTGGGCCAACGGGCAAAGAGGCAAGAGTTGGACTAATGGGCAAATGGGCATGGCACACGGCCCTGCAGTTGGTGTGGCAGTTTGTGGGACAGTTTGCAGGACAGTTTGTGGGACAGTTTGCGGGACAGTTTGTGGGAGAGTTTGCGGGACAGTTTGCGGGACAGTTTGTGAGACCGTTCACCCAGCAGTTCAAGCAGGCAGGGCTCCTCTCTGACCATCCCAGAGCAGCCAAGAGAGGCAGGAAACAGACTCCTGGTCTGGAAGGAGGAGCATGAAGCGCTCCTTTCAGCCCATCCCATTAGCGTTGTCAGTGTAAGCCAGCACGGGGCAGCTGCCCCGTGGATGCATGGATGCGTGGCTGATGGCTGTGCCACACTGGCATGAGCAGTGTGCCAGGTGGGTCAGGCCCACTGAACGCCAGTCCTGCCAAGCAGAGCAGAGGGGCAGCCAGACCCATCCCTGGGCACTGGGATACCCCCTGTGCTACCTCTCAGTGTCCTTTGGATCATCCCTCCTGCCCCAGAGGCTGGCACTGATGGAAGCTGCCAGGGCTTCTCCAGTGGCTGTTTCTTATATAAGCAGCTACTCACTTGCCTTCAAGGGTGGGAGTAGAACACACCACACTCTCCCAGGAGTTCTTCTACTTTTCAACCTTCCTCTGATCCCATACTCCCTTTCTGGCTGGGCAAATTCTATTTCTGCTCAGGGACTGTGTTGTGCCCATCTCCACTCGATGGTGACCCAAGCTGAACACACAACGTTTGAAGAGCCAAAGAAACTCTATCAAAACGAGAGCTGGGAAATGCAGCCTCCTGCCCAGGCCATGCCACAGAGCTGGGCTGGGAGTGGGGTCTTAGAAGTGACCTCGCATTTGAGGCTATAATGCCCCATCCTGCCTCATGTCCCAGTCTCCTTGCAGGGGCCCTGAACTGAGGGTCAGATTTGAAAAGGCTGCTTGCTTGCTTCTTTTTCCTGGAAATCTCCCAGCCAGCTGCTGCTGTGGCCTTGTCTTGTTTGGCTTACAAGGTCTGATAGGATCAGAGCCCGAGATAGTACCCAGATGGGCCAAAATGACTGGTGTCATCTGCTCCTCGCTTGTAGGAACAAGCTCCCTAAGACCTGATGGTGACAGGTCCGTGGGGTGCCTCTTTGGGGTCCCCCTGGCCACAACACCCTTCTCTGCACAGAGGATGTTGCTGACACATCTTCTAGGCTCCTCCTTCCAAAAGAGCAGAGAATAACCCTGCGTTTATCTCCAGGCTTTAACAGACATTATAATGCAAAGCAGCTGCTCAGCCCCTGAGGGATCTGTGCTCTCCTTTTGGCTCAGTCTCGGCACGTGAAAGCAAGATAAAACCAAAATCTCCTGAAGAAACATCCCCGCTGGACCGAAGAACTGAGGACCCATGATGGGAGTCTAGAACACCCAGCCCCAGCCCCATCTTGGATTGGACAGCACAGTGGTATCATCCCCTATTGTGACTTGATCTCTCTCTGCCATAACCCTACGCCACTTTCCTGCAGCAGCTGGGGCTTTGATGCTTTGCTTTTTGCATGTACCAATACAACCTTGGGTATTAAATCCTACCTAGGTCTGAGTTTTTAAAAATACATATCAGTGTGCTTCATTTCCGAGAGCCCATTTGCATCAGCAGTGCCCCTGGTGTTGGATTGTGGGGATATTTGATGGAATAATAATAATAATAATAATAATAATATAAAAATAAACTTGTTTAGGATAATGACTAGTCTGTGGGTGATCACTACAGTCAGGGCCCCACATGACAATACCCCCCCATCCTGTCCCATCCTGGAGTGTGCTGGTGGCTGTGGGACTACCTCCATTTGGAATCAAGGTGCCAATTATGGGCCAAAAATGGCAGAGCGCAGCATAAAAAAGAGGGTGCGATTTGGCCCTGGAGATGTATTTTTAGACTTTCTATTTTGGACTACTCATCTCTAGCATAACATCTGTTGGATCATTTTATAGCTGTGATTGTTTACTGGTGACCGGCTGACACTGACACTGCAGGGATTTGATAATAGTAGTTTTTCTGTGTATCTGTGTTACTGGAAGGCAGTGGGGACGGGTGAATGAGCTGTATTTAAGCACCGCAGCAAAGAGAATAAATTTTTAAATCAGTCATTTTCTTGCTACTTGTAGGATCGTCTTGTCTGCAAAAGACAAAAGAAGGGATCTCTAGGCTTATGTTTGCTGTTCAGAGATTACCTTGAATTTGACCCTTCTGCTCAGTTTACTCTGTTGAAGCTGCTGAAATTGTCATGTCCTAATGCCACAGAGTCAATTAATCCCAACTTCACAGTTGCAACTCTGTCCAGGGACTCCATGGTTTCTGCACTGTCAGTTCCTGTGAAAGCCTTATCTGCAGGGCACATCACAGAAAGGAGAGTGAAGGGGTTTTAAATTATAAAATTGTGGTTTATTACATCAAAAAGGAGGGGTAAAGAGGGAGAAAGGAAGAGAGGACGGGCAGTTTCCATGAGAGGAGAATCAATCCGGGCAGAATTTCCAGCGAGGCACATTTAGAGGCGGTGTGTAATTGAGATTACATTGATTTTCCTCCATTTACTGTAAGGTAACTGCGAGTGAAACTGTAACAGGAAACTTAGAAATGCTCTTCACAGAAGCTATATTTAGGCAGACACACTGACATGATACCACTGAATAAAATAAACATGCAGGAGACAATCAGTCCTGAGAGACTTCCAGCTCCATCCGCCTGACATGAGCAAGGGGAATGCATTATTCCCAAGCCATCTACGTGACCTTTACTGTAGGAACCTATAGAAGCAAGCAGGCTGCTGGGCACCTTGGGTAAACTGGGAGGCATCTCCTTTAAACACAAGGGTTTTGCCCTTCCCTGCTAAAACAAAATGCCTGCTAGCTGGCTGGAGCACAGCTCCTCTGGCTGCTGTTCCCTTTTATAACAGGATAATTTATGGCTTGTTGTCAGCAGAAAGAGCAACAATTTGTTTGCTGTGCAGGCTGGAAGAGATGAGTTTCTCAGAAGTCTGGGTGATTTTTGGAATTAGGGGGCAGCTGCTTCTTTAAAGTCTCTGGCATGGTCTCCTGTGTGAAATTAAGCCGTGCATGAGGTACAGCTGCCTGGTATCACTGATGCTATCACAGTGCACACGAGGGCCTGATTTTTTGATGGGGCACCCAAAGCTTTATCCAGTTGCTATGCCAAATTCCCTATTGCTTCTTTACCCCTGGCAAGGGACACCATTTCCCAGAAGCATGGCTCCCAGAGTCCCAGGGAAAGAGAGCAACCCTGTGCCCCAAGAGCTCTGATGAATTTCTGGTCCTGTTAGGGTCCAGATCAATCATGGAAAAGTCACTTAACTCCCCTGCAAGAGGGAATGATGATACGTTCCCTCCTCCCAGTCTACACATGACACACACTACGTAAATATTTAGTATTTGAGCCTACTAACGCTTGCCGGAGCAGCACAAGTGAATATCAGATCTGCAAATATTAAATCCAGGAATGCCGCTGAGAACGCTGTTTATTTTTATCAGCTAAGTGCACACCTTCTCCCCTTGGCTGCAAAGACTGTTCTGTGATGGGAAGCAAAAGCATAAAATATCTGCAAAAATTTCAAGTTATTTCTCCTTGCACAGTGTCCACACTGAAGTTACCTTCCACAGGCTGCTCTGCTAGAACAGCTCTCAATCAAGAGTCTGCTTCTGCATCTGGAGGAAAGGTGCAGCAGCAAATCCCACTGGTGATACAGCAGCCCGATCTCCATATCCAGCATACCCACTCAGGTGGCACCAGACCCCTGGCAAGGCCATAGCGCGACTGATGCAATAAAGACAGAGAAATTCAGCAGAAATTAAACCCCCGTGAGTTCCAGATCATCATGTGAGATAAGATGGGCAGGGTGCAAATAGCTGGAATTTCTGATTAGAACCAATTCAGCGCTGTGGGAATGGTGGAGTACAGTAAGAACTTGCACAATCCAGATTCTGGAACCCTGTATTTTATTGAGAAAACAGGAAAGGGGATAAATGCACCAACTATCCCTACTGAGGATATCTCCACTAACTACATAGTAACTACTTACCTATTGGTGAGGAGTAAGTGCACTATCTACATAATAACTACTTAAATATGAACTACTCCTGATATACAGAGTATCTCATGAGACCTGAGTCCCCATAAGCTCAGCTCTGTATGTTGGGACTCATCTCCAGGACTTTCTTTGCCACAGCACTTTTTCCTTTATCATTTGCAGTCTCGTCCATGTTGCTGCTGGAGTACTTCTCCTGGCCACTGCTCACTTGCTCATGGCTCCTTTTCCAGAGGAGAAAGCAGCACACCAAGAGCAGGAGCAGGACTGCAGCAGCCACCCAGAGCAGCCATTGCTGCAAGGGAGCCCAGAGCGTGACTCCCCATGAGTTCCACTCTGCTCCCGGGTCGCCTGCTCCGGCTCCTGCAGCAGCCGAATCCTCTCCCACTCCTGGCACTTGGCGCGCACTCCCATGTGCAGGTGTCTCCTTCTCCAGCCCGTCCCCGACCACCTGCGGGCACAGGATAAGGCATGTGCTGGATGCGCACGAGCCACACCAGGAAGATGATGGCCGCCGTGGCCTACAGGACGAGGGACACAAGGGGTGAGGGAGGCTCTGAGGGATCCTGGAGGAGGAGGGGAAGTGGGGATAGGAGCCTCAGGGATGTTGGGGCAGGCAGGAGAGGGAGCCAGGGAGCTGGCAGGCACCAAGGCCCAGCCGCTGCCACGGCCGCAGCCGCAGTAGCAGCAGCAGCCACAGCAGCAGCAGCCGCCCTGTGCTGTGCCCAAAGAGCTCCTGAGAGGGACTGGGCACTGGGTGCAAGAGGGGAAGCACTCTCTCGGATGCCCAGGTTTGTGCTCTGGCTCTCATCCAGCTCAGCCTCTGGCCTGTGTGCACACTCGATGCTCTCCAAGGCTGGTCTGGGGCAGCGTAGCCACCTGCTGCTATTATGAGCTGCCCCTCATTCTGATGTCCCTTGTGATGGCACTGGTACAAGAGACATCACAGGCCAACCAGCCCTGCCCTTTGTCCCACCCCAGCTCAGCCCCTCACAATGGCCATGAGCAACCACAGCCCCAACACTCCCAAAATGCAGACCCACCACTCCAGATTGGGGCACAGGGCTTCCCTTTATGAAACAGGACGAAAACCCCATGAACTCCTGTGACAGATAAATTTGGATAATGTGACCCAGGGATGCTTTGCTCCTTTTTATCCCCTGCGATGAGATGAGATCGGTTCCCTTGGTGTGATGCCTGTGCTTGTGAGGGTGCTCTTGGGGCCTTGGATACAAGACCTGAAGTTTGATGCAAAGCCTGAAGTTTGATATAAGGCCTCAAGTTTGATACAAGGCCCCAATTTTCATACAAGCCTCAGGGAGGCCACTGGTTGTCTTGGGGTGGCATAGAACAGTGATAGTGGATACACAGCATAAAGTCACCCCAAGACACTGGTGAAGGCAAAGAGACATCTCAGCCACCTCTTTGGGAAAGTGGTGCTGTCTGCACAGCACCAGAAGCTTGATGCAAGTGGAACCCTCTGATTAGGAGCCCACAGGCACTGGTGGCACCTGGGTGTCTTGAAACAGGAGAAAGGGCGTGCTCCAGAGGTTGCACCGCCAGGAGACGATGGGATGGGGCACGAGGCTGCAGGAGGGAATTGGAGCCTGCAGAAGGGTGAAACAGGCGTAAGGAGTTGTGGACACCACACAAGCCGTCGAGTGCCATCTGCTGCTGTCTGGAGATGATGTGAGCTCTGCGGAGGGCACGACACTTAGGGGTCTACCTAATATGGAAGAAAAAGCAGGAATGAGCTCAGTGGTGCTGCATCTGCTCTCCCAAGCTAAGGACGAGGAAGGAAGGGGTCTGGCAATTGTATAGATCCACCAGCTGGCTCAGCACAGTCCCAGCGCAGACACCAGCCCTGCCCCAGCTCTGCGTAGGAACATCTTTCCCGGTGGTGTTTTTCTTGCCACCAGAGCTTAACAGTGTTTTGTGAGGTTTTTGGAGACAGGTGTCTGCTGCCCTTTCTCTCCTCACTGCAGAGCTGTGTGGTGACATTTTTTGCTGCTGCCTGGCCGGCTGGTTGTCTTAGGCCTGCCTGACACCCTGCAGGGCCTTTAGCAGTGGAGAGAGCAGGGCGTTGCTGGCAGATGGCTTCCAGGAGCCAAGGAGGATCTATAGCTCCCGAAACAAGTGGGTTGTGCCATTTTGGTCCCCGTGGACCAAACCCAGATCCATACAGAGTGATTCCGAAGCTGCTTCAGCAGTGTTCGCTGCTTGCACAATTCTTCCTTGCCTTCTCCGGATGGATGGAGCTGCTGCACCAGGATGTGACCTATTGGCCACCAAGGGAACCTCAGTGGAAAAAGGGCATTTGACACACAGGTGCCTTCTCACCTCCGGCACAGCCCACAGCTCCCCAGATCATGCCTTAAATCATGGCAGGGTTTTGCCAGAAGACAGAGGAGACATCCAGGAGCAGCCAAGCAGTGAAAATCCTCTCACCCATGCCTGACTCAAGGAAATGCAACTCCTTACCTTGGCTTCCTTCCTGCTTGACCTTCCCATAAATGCAAAGTGAGGTCCAGCTCTGGTGTCCATGCCTTGACCAGGGGCATGGTGAGCTCTACCCACAGGGCTGAGGCTGCTGGGTTACTCTCAGGCAATGCTTGATCTGCAATTTTCGAACAAGTGCTCCGGTGATTATTTCATTACAGCATCATGTGAGTTTGGCCCCTCCTGTCATTCCCTTAAGAAAGACTGACTCAGTGAGGAGGGCAGGTTCATTTGTCAGTGGTGTAACAGCTGCAGTTGAACACAGTTCTCATTCCCACTGTGCAGCTGACCAGCTTTTTCACAAGCCTACCCTGATCACCCAGCCACGATGCCATTGCCTGGTCTGTGCAGTATTTAGCACTGAAAACAGTGATTCCCGAAATATGGATGCATTGCAGAAACAGCATGACAGTTTCTGGATGGAAAATGCTTTGATTTCTTATGCCAGAACCCACCTTGTGCATTGCAAACCCTTTTCTTCCTCACTGAGAGGGAAAGCAAACATCAAAATTGCTTTTTTCCCCCACCTAGAGGGGTCTTTGGTTGCTGTGAGCTACTTCACGGTGTAATTTCCCTGACCCCACCAGCAGCAGCACAGCTCTGGGCAGAACCCATGCCCGGTGCTGGGGATGGGGGACACCAGAGGAGCAGTGCTGGGGCTTGGTATGGGGGCAGGGGTGGAGGGACCGGCACGTGCCGCCTCTGCCAGCAGCACCTGCTCACGTGTGAGCCAACTGCGGGGCGGGAGGCTCTTGAGAGAACATAAGAAGAAAAGTAGATATTTAAGAAATTAGTCACAAACATAATGGCTTAATCAAGAGCCTGTTGGAGGCATTTGGGTTCCATTTCACCAGAGGCTGCTCCAGCCACCTGGGCCAAGATGTGGGGATGAGGGGTCTCGTTCAACAGCATGGCTGGTTCTTGACATTCCTGCATCCCTCCACACCTCATCCTGTGCCAGCACCGGGGAAAATCCCTCCTGACACATACCTGCCCATGCAGCGTGTCTGTGAGCCAGCCTAGGAGACTGATCCAGCTGGAAAATAACACAGGGAAGGAGAAAAAACCCCCACATTTTCCCCACAACCAACTCCAATCTCTGACGTTGTCCTCACCAGACCCCAGTACCCTTCCAGATTCACGGCCAAGAGAATGGAGCAAGTTGCAGGGAGGGAGGAGTGAGAAGGGATTTTTGGCTGAAACTCAGCATGGCCAGAGCTAATGAGCTCAGAGAGGCAGGCTGTCACACCACCCTGCACCAAGCTGATACCTGGGTCACTATGCTCATCCTCGTGGGCATCACCTGCATAACAGCAGGTCATATTTGTATTTATAACGTCAACCTGAGTACCTTGACAAACCCAGGAAACAGAGAGATGAGGTGCTGAAAAGCATTTGATGTTTATGCTGTTCACATCTGGCAACTTCAGTGCAAAAGGAACATCGAAGGCAAACCAAGTGCAAGTGCTGAAGTAGGGAAGGAAGGGTTATTGCATGAACAAAGAGAATTCAGAGGGAATCATGTGAACATAAGAATTCAGAAGCTGAAATGAGTTGTAATAATAGCTGTCTACTTCATTTCAAGTTCTGTCTGGAATATATTGTAGTAATAGATAGGAACAGAGGCACACTGCTATTAGTCAATTTAGTCGAAACATTTCTGCTGAGACATTTTTGCTATAAGAAACTGGAAATTTTACTATAAAAGAGTGTTTCTCTATTCCATGAAAGAAACTAGGTTTTCCTGAAGAAAGCCAAAATGCTTCACTGCAGCTAAAACTTCATTTTTTCAAAAAATATCTCAGTTGGAAAAGGGCAGGAAGAGATAAGGAGAGGATTTTCTTAGGCTGTTCTAGCCATTAACCACTTTGTGGCTTGATATCTTGATTTCATGACCTCTAATAAAAAGTTAAGCTACAGAACGAGTCACTGCATGATGAAATTATTTTTTTCTGTCGCTACAAAATGCTTCAGTAGATGTTTGGCACAATGCAAGAAGTTCTGATAAGAGATACTGTCAATAAATTCCCAGCTGCGTTAGGATGTAAATATAAAAGACAAGTACTACCAAAAAAACCCCAAACAAGAGTAACAATTTATGTTAAGAACATTCAGAATAAAAAAAGAAAAAGTAGTTGGTATAAACAAAGCTAGAAGTTTGAATTAGATCTCTAGTTTGGTTAGTCCAACTACTTTGATCTGGCTCAGGAAATAAAGGCAGAATCTGGCTTTTTCAGTGTACACCTTCCATTTGATTATCAGGTCTATGCAAATGTGCTGTCAAACTTAAATTGTTACTTCTCATCTGTTGCCTGAACGCAAACCCTTTGCACAAAGAAGTAAGACAATGTGGCTACATTTTCCTTACAGTAAAACAAACGGGCACAAGGAGGGAATAAAAGCCACCAGCAAAACCTACTCCTTCTGTTTAAAATTATAGATGTAAGCAAAGAGCCCAGGGAGCAGCCCATATTAGGCAAAGTGCACTCTTTTCTTGTAAAAAGTTTGAAGAATTGAAGGTCTGCTCTCCCCACTTATGACCGTCAGCGTGCTTGTGTACTGGGAATGAAAACAAGAGGAGATGTGAGGATACGGAGCGAGAGGAGGGGCTGTCAGCTCCCGGCTGCAGGGACTGAGGGGAGGATGGGGTGATGAGACCTGCACAGGGGGAAATCATGGGGCCACCTGGGCTCCAGCGTGGTCCTCATGGCCCAGCTGGGGTCAGCGTCACTGCTGCACCCACTCTGCAACGAGGACGGACCTTCTGGCCAGGGAGGGTGCAGGGAGAGCCCCATCCCAGGGGCTTGTCCAGGATGCCCAGCTCTGTGCTGCTGGTGTCAGTGATGGGCCATGCTCAGCCCCATGCCTGATGTTGCTTTGCTTGGCAGCTCAGCAAAGAGCATCTTGTGCTCCCAGGGCACCATCAGACTGTGCACACCCAAGACAGAGCACTCTGCCTGTGATGACAAAATCAAAGCTTGTTTTAGCTCTGGGAGCCTCATTGTACAGGAAAGCACTGGGTAACCTGGCGAGGACATGGCAGGAAATCCAACCTGTCCGAAGCACCGTGTAACACTACACCTGGGTCAGGATCCCAGGCATGATTTCTGCCAGCTCTGCAGCTGAAAATCTGCTTTCTGGTATCTGGTCTCTATCAAGCTTCAGGGATCAGATTGGTTTATGAACCTGCTTATATTAAGAGCAAACAGTTTATCACTGTGGATTTTCCGTGGACTTGCCTCGGTGTTCCTCTGGTTCCACACCTACCTGCCCCCGAGAGCTCAAACCTCAACCCACGGCTTCTGGGAGCTGTGCAGCACATGGTGATTCTGTGGGTACCTCTCCCTCCTTCTGCCCTCAAGGCACAACTCAGATCTGGCATTTTTAACCTTTCTTTTTAATTTTCTGTCTTGCAAGGTGGATCACAAACATCACATAAAGGGTTCTGGTGTATAATATGAGCGAGAATGGTGCACTCTCTGTGCTTTACACAATATCCCTCTTTCCATGCCATGGCTTTTGGGTTGGCTACACCACAATCAATAAGGTGTGTTTTTTTCCAGATAGACTCCACATGGCATACCGTATGTTTAAAATTGCTGCATCAACAAATCAAAGTAAACAACCTTCTCTCCCCTGTGAGATGATGAAAAACATAAATTATGTAGTCTTTAAACAAATGGTAAAGAGTTTCCTTATTAGGCTTCAGGGTCCTGTGTGTGTATATGCCCATTGTAAAATCCTTGTCATTCCTGGGTCTGTGGGTCTGTATAATGTTCCTCACAGGTTCAACTGAGTGGTCAGCATACCAGACTTGGGCTGGGGGATTTGACATTGACACACACACATCCATGCATATATATATTTATATATATATATATAAACTACAGTGAAAAAGTTAAAATCTCCTCTGTTTCTTTTGCAAAAATTTTCTTGATGGTGAAAGCTCACCTTGCTTTCAGGAGTGTTTTTTCTTCTATTTCCCTTCTGTAGTCTTTTCTCCATTTCTTGGCTTGCATAGAATTATGTCTTACCTTCAACATTTTGCTTTGCCAGGTAAGAAAAACACATCATCCCTAGCTGGGGACACAACTTTGTCCTTTCCATCCACGTGAGCTCTAGTCCACCTCCATGCCCCTCAGACAATGGATGCAGCCACATCCTCACCCACTGCCTTTCCCAGCCCACCACTTTCTCCTGGCCATAGCCACCAAGGCACCTGGAAATCAGGAAATCTTACTTGAAAACTGAAAAAGGACAAGGAAAACGCTGACTAAAATTGCATCAGCAGCTTTGCTCAGTCTGCCCATGGCCAGCTGGGCTGTATCAGGTACCTGGGTGAGATTCCCTGAGGTGCTGTGCTCACTGCCCCAGGCTGGCCATGCCTACCTGAGAGCACCCGCAAGTGTGAGAGTCACAGCACCAGCCATTCCCTTCATAAATAATTTTGCTTAAACAAATAGCACCTAGTTCATTGTACTCTTTATGGGAATTATCTTGAATAAGGCAAATACTGAGGTTATCAGAGAGATATGTCTTATCTAAGGCAAATGGCAATTTTTAGGGGGGTCATCACTGTTGACTGATTCAACATGTTCCTGATGGGATGTCTGGCATGTACTTATCCATGGAAATGCCTCACTTTTTCTGGGTAGCCTTTGAGAACCAAAGCACATCCTGGTCTCTTGCCCAACTTGTATTTCCCATGTAATTACCTGTTATCTCAAAGCAAATGTGCAACAGAGGAGAAGAACCAACAAGAACTCTCCAAACTGGGGTGCTGGACCACAGCTCGGCCTCCAAGTATTGCAGCAACACAGATAAGAAGTGTGTGTAGCCAAACGGACTCAATATCTCACCGTCCTGGCCGTTCTCCACCTCCTTTCTCTAGAAGATTTCAGCCCACAGTTCTGCTGTGTCTCGTCTGAGATGTAACCGACATTAAAGCTAGAAAATCTTCCAGGTTACTTTAACTGAGTCAATGAACAGCCATCCCAGGATCAAGCCACAAAACTGCAATCTGAGGATTATTATTTTCCCCTCTTACTTCTCATGGACTGGTAAGGAACAGTTTCTGTCTTTGAAACTATAAATAGGACTGGAAAACCAAGTACTGCTCAGGTAAATCAGCAGCATTAAGGATGTCTTCAACTACATCAACACCTCAATTTTCATGACTCATTCAGACCAGTTGCTATTTGCAGTAGCTGAGCAGGTTGCCAGCATTGAGGACCCCACCTGCGTGACTCCCTGAGAGACCTGGTGGCATTACCTCTTTTAGAAAGCTGAAAAAATGAGAAACTAGGATATTAAGGTCAAAATTGCTACTTTCCCAATTATTAAGAGCGCTCAGCTTGAGATTTTTCTGAGTGTTCCATGTTTCATAGCACCAAGCAGATTTTGCGGTTTGAACATGAAGACTTTGCACTGCCTGTGAGCACTCAGACATCAGGACATCTGCAGTTTTAATGCGGAGTTTGTGCCCTTACATGCCTGCTGGAGCACAGCAAAGTCAGTGGATATCTCCCACCTCTCCCCTCTCTTCCCACCCAAGGTGAACCTGTACACGCCTGTTCAGCAGACCCATGAAGGGACAGGAGAGACAAGAGAGCAAAAAGCAAATGATTGATGCCCAGGGACTTCACCTCGGCTCTTCATGTGGAAGGCACTCAGGTGCTACAAAGTGTGGTTGCAATGTATCACAGTAAAATAAACGAGTGTCTCATGCTGGGCACAGAGGAAATGAGGAATACACCAAAAAAGTGCATGTGAGTAGTTTGTCACATACTTGGTGCAGCTCGCATGAGGGAGGTGCAGGGAAGAGAAGATTTCTCCAGCCTGGTGTTGGAACAGCCTCCTCACACTATCTGTTCTCCCTCATCTAACCCACCACCTGCTTTCTTCAGCAGTCCCTGAAAGAGCCCCCCAGAGCCCTGTGTGCTCCCAGTGAGCCCCCAGCCCCTCCTGGAGTGCAAAGACTGAGCACTGGAGGGAAGTGGCACACAGCACAGCATGTGAGGAGTGTCCCACCTTCTCTTGCAGCTGGATTCACTTTGTGTCCAGGAGCAAAACAGAAGGAATTCACCTCTGTCAGTGCCACAGAGCAGGGTTTGCCCCCTGTACCCCATATGGCTGCCCATCCCCAGGCTGTGGCAGAAACCAGGGAGCGCATGGCACATGGACACCAAGTTGTTCACCGTGCCATAGGAACACTGGCCACGTGGGAGACATCCCAGCTGATGAATTACAGCCTTGCCCAGATGGATCAGTGTCTTGATGAAAACAAGTCTTTGAGTTTAGTTAAGGAGACTGTTTCAATTAAATGTGCACTTCCGAAGGTATTGAGTAATTTGAAGGTGATTTTGGCTTTGATGTGTCAGCACATACTGCAGTTGACTTCTTTAAATCCCTGCTTTTTAAGCACACCAAGGTAAGACTATCCACAGTTTCTTCCCAGCTTTTGGCACTATTAGTCTTTCCTGGTGCCACATTATTTTTATCTGATTACTCCTAATCAGATATCCCTACCCAAGGCAGGGGGGTTGGAACAGGATGAACTTTAAGGTCTCGCCCAACCCAAACAGTTCTGTTATCCTATGATTCTAATTTTATTTGTCCCACCTGGTGAGAATTCCCTGGAGTATCAGCCCTCACATCCTCACCCTTGGCTTTGAAGCAGAAAGGTTAATTATCTGAAAAAGTGAGAAAAACTTATTTACTGTGAAAAAACAAACAAAGCAACAAAGCAGCTCATGCAAGGAAAGCTGGAGATAAGCGTTT
Organism: Machaerirhynchus nigripectus; assembly: GCA_013397975.1. Taxonomy (NCBI): domain Eukaryota; kingdom Metazoa; phylum Chordata; class Aves; order Passeriformes; family Dicruridae; genus Machaerirhynchus; species Machaerirhynchus nigripectus. Next base: position 410,922 of record VZRQ01004629.1, on the reverse strand, counting down.
AAAAATCCTAAATACCTGACATTTTACCTGAGTTGAGATTTTTCTGCCTCTGCTAATTCAGTGCAGTTTAACATAACATTAGGGACCTGACTCCTGTTCCATTTATCTCACTGAAATAAAAAAAAAGAATAAATCCATTCTATTCCGACGAACGAAACCGTTTTTAAAAGGGCTGGAGGTCACCAGTAGGCGTATCAAATCCAGGCAAATTTACATGGTGTAGGAGTCCCCAGCTTTCGAGCCACAGTGTAGCTATTAAGTGAAGGATCAGGGGTTCATTATATTAATTTGGCACTCGGTACAAGGTAGCAGGTGACTGGGGAACACGTTTCAAGCAATCTCTCTGAGTCAGATTTAACTCACTCTTTCTTCGAGGGCTGTGCACCGTTATCTCCCCCAGAGACCTTTTCAGGCATCAGGGCCGGGGGAACATGCCCCAAAACAGCCCCTTCCCATAGATGGAGGGATGGAGAGTGAGATGGAGCGGGAGGTCGATGCCTGCACACCCACACCTGGCAGGACCAGGCTGGGCTCTGCAGGAAGCAGCCCCTCCATGCACCAGCAGAACTTCAAAGCCCCATTTCAGCATCTCCTACCCAGGGTGGAAACTGCTGCCCATCCCTGCCCTCCCAGGACTGCTCATGCTGGAACAGGACCAACAAATGGATGCTGTTTACATCTCCACTTCCTCACTCTAAATCTCAGGAGAGTTATGGGGTGTATTTTGCTTTCATGTGCTGTGCTCCTGAGGTGCATCCTACATTTCCTGCTCTCAGGTTTGCATTTGCTGTGTGGATACTGCTTCAGCTTTATCCCAGCTAAGCTTTTTTATCTGGACTCTGCTGTTTATTGCTTAATACATCCCCATATAGTCATTTGGCTGCTGAACACAAGCATTGTGAAAGGAAGAAAAGAAGATGAAGGACACTTAAAATAGATTTAAAGACTTACTACAGTAACCAGCAGTTCATGTCAGATACTATATAGCCAAAGCACTGAACAGGATTTCAAAATCTACTATAACCCAGAGATTTCAGGCTGGTTTTTCTGTTATTTCTCTATTCACCATTACTAGCTCCAAAAAGTGCTTTTCAGTGTATAGGCCTGCGCCAGTGCTACTTTTGCACATGGGTTAAAAGAAAGACTCTGAGCACAAGTGCAAAGGTCTCTGGTGGAGATGTGACTTTGCAGGTCTGTGCTTTCAAGCAGGTCCCTGGCAGTGCCGGTGGCTGGAGGAAATGCTCTCCTGAACGCTCAGGGAGGAGGGGCAGCACCCATGACCCAGCAGTCTGCCACAGAGAAGAGCTGATAATGGCATTTCTTATCTCTTGGCAAAAGCTGCTGCTGATTGTGATTTCCATTTCCACCCATTCCCACCTCCTATTAAGCCATTTTGTCTCCTGCAGCAAAGCAGAATAAAATTTTTGTGCTGCTGGAACACAGTCACCTCAGTGGCCAGCAAAGCAAGCCCTGCAGTGCAACTTATTCAGCAAATTACTGACATGATTTAGAGATGTTCTGGTATTTTCTTTACTTCCTCCTCACTCATCCTTCTTCATCCTTCTGGTTTTTGCCACCAGGACTGCTGTCATAATTTCTGGTTTCCACCACAGGCAGAGGCACCTGTGGTGACCAGCTCCATCTTGTGTGTGGCTCAGCCTGAGCCGACACCTGCACAGCTTTTGGAGAAACAACCTGCTCCATCAGGTCACAGTGCTTCCTCCTCAGTCACGGGAGGGCTTGGAAATAGTATAAATATTGCTGTGCCCAGTATTCAGATCTGGGAAGAGGGCTTATAATCCCAAATCAGGCACGGTACCTCTCCAAAGTGCTTTCTGAACCATCCCAGCTTGCAGACCCTGCCTTCCCAGGAGGTCCCCAGAGGGAAGCCAAGGATTTGCATTGCTTGTGCTGCAGATCCATGTTCATGTTGTTTGGTGTTTAAGTCAGGTGTGCCAGCTCAGTGGATGGATGGAATGGTGAGAGCATTAGGGGTCATGATGACTCTTTATGGTCACACTGTTGTCACTTCTCCTGCACTGGGTGAGCCCCAGCTCTGAGTCTGGCCATGTACCATGTTTTATTTATCTCCCACAAGGTGTGTGCAAAAGACAGCTCTCCTGATGCAGCAGCACTGTTCCTTGCCTTCTCTTTCTGGGACAGAGGGCAGGCAGACTGCAGGAATTGGCTGCAGAGCCAGGCTGGGAACCCCTCAGAGGGCACTGGAGTTTAGATGTCTGTTCATTCAGTCTGCAGTGAAGGCAGAGCCTGTTTGCAAATCTGGATTTCAGCAGGGCTCAAAAACTCAAAAGTGAAGACATCCTGTGGTTTAAATAGGGGCATGTCTAACTTAAATGTTCTCTCAGAAAAGAATTTAGCTATTCATCCTTCCTCCATGAGCCAGAAGCCAAGGATCAGTCCCCTCCATTTTCCCTCTATTGTACAGCCCCCTCTGAAAGATTATCAGACCCTCAGGGGTGTTTAGATACACTGGTGATGGGCACACCTTGATCTCCCTACAAAAATAAATTTGCTATGAATGCTATAAGTTAGTTGGGGATTTATTTCCTTTACAGCCCCAAAGCCCCACCTCTTTGGTGTCTGTGTTGGTTTGAACATGACTCGGAGGCCCAATGTCAAACCTGGGCTTTGAATGGGATCCCACAAAGCATTTGCTTCGTTCCGATCCCGAATGTGATGGCGAGTGCCCAACGAGTGAGTCAGTGAGGTTCTGTGAATCTGTTTATCAGACAGCAACAATCATTTGTGGAAATGTCTTCAGTAGCAACAGAAGAGCCTATTTGATGGTAGCACTGACTAATGTAAATGAGGATTAATTAATGTTTTCCTGCAGTGATGTTGGCACTGATAGTGCCTTATTCATGTAATTTAATTTCTATTGACAGGCTGCTAATGGAAATGGATAGCAATGGGTGTCTCTTCCATCAGGCACGCTCTGCCACAAAAATAATTCTCTGAACTGGCAGTTGGACTCATTCATTGCTGGAAATGTGAGGCAGTAAAAGAGGATGAGTCAGAAATGGGGAACAAAGGGATTTATTGTCTAATTCGCAGCAGTCCTCTCCCAGGTATCTGAACCAGGATAAATTTGGGGGTTCAGGTCTGGTTTGGGGTTAGCTGCCCCTGACACCCAGCTTCAGTTTAGCCCCAAAGCGTGGATGTGCACTTTCACAGCGGGAAGCATCATATTCAGAGTGGGCAGGTGGATGTGCAGGCAGTCCCACAGCTCAGGGCACGGGAGGGGAGAGGCTCCGCTCTGGATCTGTGGCTCCCTGGCAGCCCAGCACAGGGACCAGGGAGGAAGGGTCGAGCAGGGTTAATGTGCACCAAGTTGGATCATTCCCTCCCCCTGGAGAAATCCAAAACAGTCCCTGCTTTGAACAGGGCCCTGGGAAAGCCACTGGTGTTATTCTAAAGCAGTAACCAGAAACAACAGCTGGTGTTCAGGGATGGTTTGAGTTCAGAAAAAGACTCAGGTGGGACACCCCTATGGGTTGAGGAAAACATGCCAGTTTCCTTCCAGTGTTCAACTCCACAATGTCCTCAATTGCTCCCCTCAATGTTTTGAAGTGCAGTTGGAGAATTGCTGCTCATGAGAAATCATGGAAGTAGGAAAGCAGAAAGAAATACTCCAGTGAAAAAACATCTTTCCTCTTAGCCAAGTAAGTAATGTACAAAATCTAATTGTCCTGGCTTAGCAAATGACAGACATACCATTTTCTTTTTTCAGTTTTATGAAAATAATCTTGCATATTGCTTACATTTTGAGTAAAGATACACTTTTCTAGGTCTCCTTTTGCCCATGGAATGAATTTCAAAGGGACGGCAATTTTATCCTGTATTGAGGAAGCTCCACACAAGGATGACTGAAAGGTCTCCTGGGAAACTGGGGAATTACCATTCCATCAGAGTCTGACACATGCCATCACCCCTCTCCTTGCAGAACTGAATGGCAGGGAACCATCTTTCAACACCTCTGTATCTTCAAGTCCCACCAAATGTCTGACACTGAAGAAATTTTAGCTGTTGAAGGTCTTCCTATGATCACCCTGACATATTCATGACCACATTTTCTCATACTCCTGCTTGTATCACAGTCAGTAGAAAACTACTTTGAAATGTGAACTGTGCCTGTTCATAATAAGTGGTAGGGCCGGAACAAGAGCAACAGAGCAACCTGCCACGGCCAGCCTGGAGACAAGGCACAGCAGCAGCGCTGTGAGAGGCAGCAGCAGCCTCAGGAAGAGCCCCACGGCCGGCAGCTGCCCCACAATTCTGCCTGTCCCCACACGCAAGGGCCTGCAGGTCTCCCTCTAATCTGATCACCCATTTACCTGCTCGCCATTAGCATTTGCTTAATCCTCATGCCTTCACTGCACTCCATCCTTGTCCTTTCAAAGCAGAGCAATAACCTTTCCCTCCAGGCATGTTGCTGCTGCTATCCCCATTCTCTGTCCAAACTGGAGGCTTTAGTTTGATGCTTCTGCTGTGCTCTCATTGCAGCAGGAGCGAGGAGAGTCTGGCACCTCGGAGAATGAAATCCATGCCATCTAAAGACAAGCATCCAGAAGCAGGCAGAACTGAAGCTGTGAGGGGCTGTGATGCCCACGTGAATCGCCGTGGTACCCCCTGCATCAGAGTCTGGGTCTGGGTGGGATCAGCTGGGCTCAGAGCTGTGCGCTGGCTGGTGGCAGCAAAGCTGTGGTGGCACAGCCTCCACAAGCCTTCTCAATGCCCTGGTAGCTGAACCCATTGCTGCAGTATGATTTATTCCCCACTGCCTTTTGGGGTCTCTCCTTGCTGCTTTGAGCAGGGAGCAGCCAGCTGTGGGGATCAGACTCCCTGCTTGCCACCATGGCACACTCAGATGAGGAGCCAAACCTGCTGAGAGTCCCCAGGAGGCCATCCACACTGGGCTGGGATGCAGTGGTGTTCCCCATCCCTTCTCCCCCTGATGCTGAAACAATAACTGTGCCAGCAGGTGGGGAGTGGAAACAGCTCCCCAGCCCCATGCTTGAGGCACCCCTAAGGAAAGCCCTCTGCATTTAAAACTGAACAGATGTGGAAAGATTTGGGGGAACAGGGATGAGAGCACAGGGCTTTTTTCTCCCTGCCGTTAAACAAGGCCAAGGTCTCACAAAAGTATAGTGACCCTCATCAGACAAGCTCACATGGTTAGAGAAAACAGGCAGGTTTAGAGCTCTAAAATCCCTCCTTTAGGTTTGAAAGAGAAGGAGCAATTCCAGTCTAGGTATATCTGAGCACAACTTATGGAGTTTAATTTTGTTAATTACTCAAGGGAAGTGAAAAGAAGGGTTAGCACCTGCACAGAAGGGAGGACTGTTAACAACACTGATAAGGTTAGGGGAAAAAAAAGGCAAAAATTACTGCCTAAGGAAGGGAGAAAGGTTAGTTCATGGTAAGACCTGACGAAAAGTGTTAATAACAGTATGCAGAATCCTCGGCTTTTTGCAGTCAGCAGAGCTATGGAGGCTGGCTCCCAGGCTCACCTTTGTCTCTGAGGTATTTCTCCCCTTTGCCCTCCCTCCCTACAAGCCCCTGCCTGCACAAAGTCCCGAGCATGCCAGCTGTGACCGAACACCTATTGTGCTCCCTAAGGGGCAGAGGGGATGGAGTTTGGACCTGTCCCTCGTCTGAAGTGCTCTAATTAGGTGACTGCAGAAAGTGACTTCTGTCCACCTGCCTGGGGCAGGGACCCGAGCAGCAGTCCTGGCCCCTCTTAATGGGAATGCCAAACGAGGAGTGTGCACTTCTCTTTCCTCTTTCAGCATCTTACAGCCACACGCTGCAGCTGCTGCCTGAAACAGGGTCCTCACTGCCCGCAACATCCTAAACCTCCATGGTGCTCTGGCAGCAGGCAAGGGCAAGCAGGAATTCCACCCAGACTGGAGGCATGCAGGGGATGTGTGGAAGAGTGGCCAGTGCATTCATATGCTGGCTGGAGAGAAACTCCAGCTGGATGCTCCGTGCTCAATGCTCCCAGTCCGTGCTCTGGCCATACCTGCACGTGCTCCTTCTCCATGGATTTGGCTGTGCTGAGGACTCACTGGCTGATTTCACAGGGCTGCCTGAAGGTTTTGTGACAGGGTGCAGCACCCATGGGACATCACAGCTTGGAGATCTTGTGCTGAGGCTGAGCATCAACCTGCTCCTGCCCGAGCAGTGGTGGGTGCCCAGCAGCACCCCTGTGAAGGTGTTGAAAGCCATCACCCCAACAGAGGCACTGCCATGGAGGCTGGGCAGCTCTGTGGTGGGCAGAAGTTCAGCTGTGGTGCTTCCTCTTATTTTTATCACCAGTATCCCTTGCTGAACAGAGCTGACAGGGGCTCCACAGCAGGCCATGTCCCACTGGAAGCACAGGGCTGCCCAGAGGATGGCAGATGCTACACTGCTGGAACTGAAATGGTTGCGTGGATGATGGGAGATGTTTTCTGAAAGTCACTTTTGCACTGTTAGGTGGTTCTGCATTTTGGGCAGTGACAATCATCTTAAAAACCACTCCCACACATTTGATCCCTGAGAGGCTGAGCACTGAGCTTCTATCCGCAAGCTTCAGCATTTTCTGCTGGGGTACCAATAATTTATTCCCCCGCCTCATGCATTTGCTGCTTGATAAGTCCATGTCCTGACCTCTGTGAACACGGTCATTGAGATCATCTGTCAAGGGGGTGTGCCTCAGGACTCACTTTTTGCTGGATCCATCGAGAGCACGTAGCAGCATCTGACGAGCACGCTTGCTGATCTTCTGATAATAATACCATGTCACCCTACATCTTCAACACTCCCATCCCACACAGGCTTTCCGTATCTGTTTCACTTACAGAACACAATAATTATGTGCTCCACACGCGAAGTTACGAGATGGCAGCCCAGCATTGTTCAGCTGGCAGTGTTTCAACGCTGGTTGTAGTCTACTCTCACCACCCGAGAGGTAAACAAACAGCCTCTTTAATGAGCACCAAATTCTGTCAATGCCGGTAGTTGCTATGGTGAGAACTCCCAGCGCGACGCTGCAGCCCTTGGTCACTGCAGGCAGAAAAACGTGGGCGTTTCGGATCACAACACTCTGTTTACCAAGGTAGGTCTGAAACGCATCGGAGGGCAGGGGCGGAGGCTGCTGGAACGGGGAGCCTGCTAAGGAAACTGCCAGCAACAAACACTCAGGGATGGGAAGGTTTAGGAATAATCAGAAAACCAGCTCAGGTCAGCAGCGCCGGATTCGGCGCTGGCTCAGAGCTGCTCAGCTGCTGTTGCATTGGTATTTTTCAGGGCAACCCGGAACGCGCAGGGATCCAGAGCACGAAATCCCTGGGCACAGCAGTCAGCAAAGGCACCAACCAGCAGCTGCAGATGGAGAAATATCTGTGCTTTCAGCCCTCGGGGAAGGCTGTGCAGAAGAGATGAGAGGGCTGATAGCACTTCACTTGATCTGCCTGCTGCATCCTCGCTGCTCCAGGAAGATTGCAGGCTCCAGGGCTGTCAAGCCGTCAACTTTCACTTGGTTTGACAACAAACTCACTTCACATACATGGTTACACTTAAAGAAAATAAGAGGAAGAAAAAAAGAAAGCTGTTGGAGCAAGCAATGTCCACAGATGCTTCCTAGAAGTAGAATGTTATTTTGCGATCTGGCACCAACATTTTAGCAGCCTATAAAAGGTAAAGTTGGTACTACAGCCAGCCATTTGTACTGTACAAATAAGAGCTGTGAATATATTCTGGAAGCAATGTCAAAGAGGACCAGATGGGAAATGAGCAGCATTCATTCTAATTTAACAAAGACAGCTAACCCAGAATATGCATTAACATGTAGCATTTTTCATCTGCCTCCATTCAGAACAGATTCTCAGTATCATTTCCAAGGAAAGGAAATTGAAGCAATACTTACTCCTTGGTGAATTACTGTTCTCTCATAATTGGAGAAGTTTGGCATCCGAAGCTAGGTGTAATATGTTTTCCCTGGAAATGTATGCAAGGACACAATACACCCACAAACCCTGCATTCGGGCGTGCAGCCAGCTCCGTGTGTTTTGGTCCATGCTGGATGGAGCCAGGGTTTCAGAGGCCTTGGGCACATTGCTGGCCTGCAGAGAGAGGTTTCACAAGGCAGGGCAGTGAGGGGAGGCTGTGCCAGTTGTACAGAGGGTCTGACGCTGCAGCTGGGGGGTCTCTCTCCAGCTCCAGGTCAGTTTGCACATTTCAGTGACAGCAGGTCTGATTCCCTGTTTCTTTGCATATGGACAGCATGGCTTGTGGGTGACATATGCTTTAGACACATGCTTTGAGGGCTGAACCCAAATTCGAAGGCTACCAAATCCTAGATGTAGATTTTAAAAATGCAAACTCAGTTTTGACTCTTCCAGGATGCATTGAGTAGGGTGAGCCTGTTTGAGGGGAGGGATCCCAGGGTACTATATGCTGAAGCATTTCTTCATGTGTTTAGTAGAATCTCTCATCCTATTTTTAAACAAAGCACTATTTCCATTCCCTCTTTTTTTTTTTATTTCTTTAAATATTTAGAAGGGATTAACCACAGAAAACAAGCCACATCCTGAATTTTTTTTTCCAGCATAAATTCAATCTTTTTATTCAAAATTGTTCATTACTGGAACCTCTCTCAATTTCCTCAGCTTCCAAGTTCCTTTGTGTAACACTTCTCTTTCTGAAGTCCGGAATTATCGCAGTTTCCCCAAACCCCCCATCCTGACACATCACAAAGCCAAAGTTTTATGCCATTCTGCTCAGTGGAGCTCTGCATTTAAAACATGCCATTAATTTACAATGAACAAACAGGTATCTGCTCTGTTCCACAGCACTCTTCCCTTGTCTGGGAGAAATGCACTGACACAACCTATGCTGGCTCCTGGAGCTTTCTGCTGCTCAGCAGTGTTTTCTCAATATTTTTGGCATCCCCTGGGCCAAATTCTGCCCCATGAGCAGCCTGTCTGGATACAATCATGGCGAGCCCTGCTGCACAGCCTCTCTTTTAATAACAGCAAGCAGAGTGAAAGCCTGAAAACCAGTTGAGGTCAGACCAGATCACCACCAGGTTCCTGTCTGACCTTGAAAACCTGAAAAAAATGCACAGCTCTGGCTGCAAGTTGACACTGTACACAAAATGCTTTTCGTACGGCTGCAGCACCTGGTTTAATGGGTCCCTTTGGTCCCTCAGTTTTGTCTACGCAGAATCCCATTTGGAGAGACTACTTGTAACTCCTGGCCAGTGATCTGCATCTGCACATGTCCCCTTCCAATCTCTCTTGGTAATACTTATAGTATGCCCATTTGGCGTGTGAAGAAGTCACTTTCGGAAGCGGAATAGGATCTCCAACTTCCCAGGCTAAGGTTTGGCCCTCAGTCCCAGGGACAGTTGTGCTGGCTTTGCTTGGTGAGAGACCTGTGCACCAGGGACAGCCCAAATCCAGCAGCAGTCCTTGGCTACGGTCTGCAGCCAGCACTACATCATCCCCACAGAATCCCCACAGTCTCCACTCCCACAGCTCTGGGATTCTGCCCCTGCACCCCCTGGCACGGGGTCACTACCCTGCCACGCGTGTGCTGTGCGGTTTGCTGTGAACAACACAGCGGAGGCTGCTGGAAGTGCTGGCAGCCTGTTTCACTCCCTGCTTCATCGCTGCTTGGTGTGCTGAGCAGGTGCCAACCTGGTTATCGGGGAGGGAAGCGAGGCACAGGCTTTGAGGCTCACTTGTTCCTGGCTTTGAGAGTTTTATAAAGCAACCCTGAGCAAAGTGAGACTGCTGCTGTGTGAGTATTCTAGGGATCGTCACCGCCAGGAACAAATACAGCTGGAAAAAAAATCTTAACCTGTAATTATGTGCGGTACAGTGCACCAAATCCTCTGCAACCCACAACCTTTTTTTCCTATGCATTCAGCTTCTGCAAAGCTAAGAGGCAGGTTGTCCCCTGTTCATTAGGGCTGGAGTAATGACTTACAATGGCTCCTGAAATCGCTGGCTAGGGCAAGGGAAGCAGAATGAATTTTATAGGCAAGAAAGACTAATAATCTTTCTCCCTTCCTCTAAAATCCTCCCTCACCCCTCCTCTCCCGGAACAAACACACTTTTAAAAAGGCTTTTAAATAATCTCGTGTTCCTTAACAAAATTACAGCAGCAGTTTCCTCCTTTAATAGCACTCTTCTTCTTAGTAATCTTGTTTTAGCTGCAGTTTTTGATGGAGAGTGCTGGTAGATGAATCATCTCTCACCCCTCTTAGTTATTCTGCCTGGCTTCAGGAAGCAGGAATTCTGTTTTGGAGCAAGGTCTCCTCTTCAGAGGAGGAAGCTCTCATTTATGTGTGCTTTTAACTAGAAGTGATAAAAAAATTTTATTTGAATGGTTAATTGGGGCATAAATAGATGAATTGTGAATGTCAATCTGATCCATCCCAGTGGAGGGCATAGTCCTGTCTCCCAGCCACTCATCTCAAATGAATTGAGCTGTCTTCTGCAAGCTTGAGGTCTGCTCCTGCACATCACCTTCTTATGGAAAGCACTGGAAGGCACTGGCTGAAGGAAAAATCAGGGACTGACTGAGATCCCAGTGTTAATGGAGACGGGGGCACAAGTATTTTAGTTTAAGAGCTATGATGTGGACAATCACTTCTCTGACAACCTCAGCCATAGAGAAGCCCAAAAAGAAAACTTTTTATAAAGTTTATTTTGCAAAACATAAATGGCTGGAGGTGCCAGTGAGAGAAAAGGAGGATTGCATGAACATGTAATCAGATCAAATTACACATTGAAGAGCGATTCAAATAAATTCATTACTAACTGGAAAAAAAAATAGGAATGTTGTAGCTATTGTCCTTTATTTTTTTCCTTCTTTAAATCAGTGTCACTGTGTAAGTGCACTAACACATCTTTACACTGCAAGAGCTTCTCTTATGCCTCTCTGCTGCTGAGGCTGGACTGGCACGATGCTCTCACTGGGACATCCCCAGGTCATGTTCAGCACTGCCAGGCACAGAACTGCACTTCCTTAGGTCTGGCTGCTTTACCACAAGTTGTCCTACAGTAGTCTCCATATGACAGAGGATGCTAACAAAATGCAATTCCTCCTTCTCCAGTGCAGAGTAGGTTTTCCAGGTCATCAGAAATAATGAACATCATCAGCTGCGGTGAAAGAGCCCAATATCAGTGAGGAGTGCATGAACCCTGCTCCACTGACAGTGAGTAGGATGCTCTCAAAGAAGATGGAATAACACTTTTAAATAACTCATTTATTTTATTCCCTCATCTACCATACTTGGCATCTTACTCATATTTAAGTTTAACAAGGTGTGAGCTGGTCAAGCCCAGCCAAGTGGCTAATGTGGAGAAAGGAATGCCTTTGTATGAAGAGAAGATTACCATTTTATCTATGTAAATATACCACAATAACGTTGCACCATAGCAATTTATTGCATAGACAGATGTCTGCTTTCCTCCCTACTCACTGAATATGTTCTTTCCTCAGACACAAACATTTTATTGCATTTTCCTGAATTCTGCCACCACCTCCCAGCAGGAAAACAGCACCTTCTGGCCAGCAAGAGCTTCTGCTCTCACAAGTGGTCCAGACACAGGAGACGGATGTCAGACCTCCCACCTCTCACAGCAGATCATCAAAGATGCCAGTGGCTTAGTCTGAATCTAGATTAGGTTTCAATTAGATAAACTGCTAACTGCATCTTGAGTAATTTCCTATGATTTTTCCATGGGAATCAGAGATCTGATGTGTTGGCAGGTGTCTAGCCTCAACATATCCAGAGTGGTTTTCTTAGCATCAGTCAGGCCAGTACATGGATTAAAGGAGGAAGGGAAAATTCCTTCCATGAATAAAGCACTAGCTATTTTGGTCATGAGTGGCATCAGCTACTTGTAACTCTATTTCTGGAAATGAATGCATGGCTGTGCAGGTGGTATCATCAAGAAGGTTTTGGCTTGCTTGAACCTGGATGGATGTTCCAAGAAAAAGAGCTGGTGATCAGAGCTAGCACTCAGTGCAAGACAGGAAGAGCATCTCTGTGCCCTGACCTCCCGAATTAATGCAGCTAGGATCCACAAGGACTGATTTCAGGAGGGAACAGGTAAATGCAAGCATCAAGTACTTGGGCAGAGCCATTTTAGATGAGGGGAAATACCATTATTCATTAGAAAATCATTGGAGGGCTGCTGAAGAAGTTAAGGGATCACTTGATGGAATCATACAAACAGCATAAGGAATAAATAAGAAGAGATTAAAACCTTGATACATAATAAAATAAGAACTAAGTTTGACCAAAGAGAGGAGCTGCTTATATCATGCAGGAGGAATGCAGCTTGGGTGAAAATGACCATGAAACAACATAGTTCACAAGCCATAGGAAAGGAAAAAAGGAAAACAGCAAAATAAATACAATGGACTTCCAGAAACCATATTTCAAAAACCACAGTACTGATAATAAGTCTCAGAGAAAAGAGAATTCAGGAAAGTTTGCAGTGCCGTAAAGAAACAATGGTAAGGACATCAATTCAAACAAAGCCAGCAGAGCAGGGAAAGCAGCTTTTCTAAGAGACAAACTATTTGCTTAAAAAAATGACCACTTCATTGACCTGTAATGAAAGAAATGGCTTATTCAGAAAATGGAAAAGAGATTCACTGGTATGGGAATGTAAATGCATGGGCTGAAAATGTAGGGACCAAGCAATAAAAATCAAGATGCAAAAAGAAATACAACCAACAGGATCAAGAGCATGTCAAGAAAACATAAAATGCATTATTAGGGACATAAAGGCCATGTCTCAGAGGAATTATCCAGCAGGAAAGAAAAGCAGCTGCCTTCTTCACTACAGCTTTCAGTAAAAAGACCACTTGTACCCAAATAGTTCACACAGTTGGTGCCATGGATGACAGGGAAAGATCTTGGTCTAGAAAGAGGAGAGAATAAGTAAAGAATACTTGCCTTGATTACATATAATGTGCTTAGACTGCTTGTTAAAGCAATCTCACGGCTGTTGACAGCTCTCTGGGATCCCATAGAGAACCAACAAGGTGTCAGAATACTGCAGAAGTGAGACATAACTCCTTTTTGGAAAAGGGAGGAGCTTAAGAAATTGGCACAAGCCAACACCATTGGAATTTCCAGAGAAAATCTGAATTAAGAAATGTTCTATAATCATCTGGAAAATCACAAGGAAATGAGTAATGGCTAACACAAATTAGTTAGATCACCTAGACACTTTTCCTAAAGTTCCAAGAATAAAAAGATGCTCAATGGATGGCAAAGCAAACTGAAGTCAACAACTCTATGCTATTGCAAGGGAAAAAAAAAAGAGAATTAAAAAAAATTATTTAAGCAAGCATCATGTGGCATGCATAGCCAGGACTGACTTCTTCCAAGTCTGTGATGTGTTCCTCTCATCTCATGCAGTGCTGCAAAGATCTCTCTGGAACTCTGTGTCCAGTCTGGGGCACTGGATTTTAAGTTGATGTACCAGGGCAGAGAGACTACAGTAGGACCACACAAATGATGAATGGTCTAGAAAATATGGTCAACAATCATGTAAGACCCAAGAAATACTCTTTTTTTCAATTATAGAAAAGAGATATCAGAGAGAGGCACAACACTAGTCTTCAAATACATAAAGGGTAGCAGCAGAGAGGAAGGGAATTTCCTGAGCTCCATATCTATTGAAAACAGGTCAAGAAGCGGGATCAAAACATACTAATGCAGCAGCATGCATTTTCTGATGGTTAACCATTAGAACAGGTTATTACAGCTAAGAAATTTCAATCTGAGGGTGTTTTTAATCACCTGTTATGCAAGAAGCAGGCACTGTTCATCCTTCCTTGTGGAATGGGATAAACTAGACAATCCCTGGATATCCCTTCTGACCTTGCTTTCTGTGATTCATAAACCAGGAAAGCCATGGGCAGGTGTTTCTTTGAGGGTGACTGCAATGAACCTGAGGAGCAAAGGCTTGCTGTGGGTAGCAGACACAGCACACAGCATGGTTCAGCCAGTGTTGAAAAGTCTTCTCTGATGGGTTGTTTTCTGAAAACCCACAAAGAAGGCAAGCCACTGGGAGAGCAAGAATTTCACTTTTAAGAGAGTGGATTTTATCTCAGAAGTGAGCTGGTTTTCTGATTTTTTTTTCCAAGTCACCAGGTAAAAACTCCACACTCACCCCAAGAGTTCCCATTTTTAGCAGGGCTCAAACACAGGTGGTGACGAGTTGGGAGGAACTCTTAAAGGCTGTGTTCAGTGGTTCTCCTTCACTTTCTCAATATTGTTGGCCTTTAATACCCAGCTGTACAAACTGTGTCCAACTCAGGCCAGACTCAGCACATGCTTCTGCTGGCAGAAGACGAGGCCCCAAAAGCAGAAAGCATGCCAGGCTGCAAAGTTAAAATGATAGGAAACCACCTCTTTTCTGCTCTAAAGCCCACAGAGACCAGTGCCAGATCAGAGCTGGGCAACCACTGAAATAGGAAAGGGTGCTGCCAAGATCTCAGCTCCTTTCCTGGCACAACTTCCATCAGGCATAACTTTACTTTCCTAGTAGTAGTCAGGAAGGAAGACAAATATAAGAACCACCTTATGTCTTCTCCACCTGATCTTCTCTTGGGCTGTACAAGCAGCTCAATCCCAACTAAGAGAAACCACTCCCAGGTTTTATACTGGATGATATTTTAAACCAACATCTTTGCGGTTCAGGTCTGGTTTGCTTCCATGAAGAGCAAGCACATGCATGTAACACACTTGTTAAAGACCTTACACAAGCCATACAAACCCAAGAGGACCCTTCAGTCAAAGTCAAGGAACGTGTCTTTACCCTGCCAAGTCCAGAGCAAAACTCAAAATACCTTGCTCCAGCGAAGTTACACATAGAATACAGAATGAAAAATCCTTATCCTCTGGTTCCCCTCTACCTCTGTTCCTGAGCAGTATTCTCCATCCATATTCTTAACCTTAGCCCACAAGGCTTCACATGGAGAAGGAAGGAGAGAAATTAATTCTTCACAGCTGGTTCTGTCCTGCAATGCCTTGCTCTCAAGGACAGGCAGCTGTAGCCTTCCTGGCCACAAAGGGAGGGTTAACTCCTACCCTGCCAATTTTCAGATGGACAGCATCCAAAGTGATCTTCTTGCCTTTAACTTTCCCAAGTGGACACATTCTGGCCTGGGTAAGTGAGATGCATGTCCATGTCCACATGCATACAGATAAATGACATCCCTATACCTCTAAGGCACATGGTTACACCCCACCACTTCCTAGCTGCTGAGATCCTCCAGGGATATTTTATGCAAATTATTTAATGAGCATACTTGCAAAGGATTTGCATGCAGGCATAACCTTAGCACAAGTGCATGGCTAGAGCACAAAAGCCAAAGTCCTGGCCCAGAGGGCTGGGAATGAGGAGGTGCAGGATGTCAGCACTCCACCCTGCCTGGGACTAGCGGAGAGTGCATCCTCCCCGGCCACAGGGACCAATGTTCTCCAGTCCTGTCCCCTGTGCAGGATGAGTAACTGCTGGCTGCACGCTCAAACCCCTGTTAAAGTCAAGCATGAGTTTTCTCAGCCTTATTTTCACCCCTCTTTCATGCACAGCCCCTGATTCCCATTTGCTACCACCATCAGGAGTTGCCAGAGAAAAGAGAAGGAGCAGCAGCAGGAGGATGCAAGGGAGGAGCAATGGGAGGATATTTATGGTTTTTTAATCTGGATCTTGACAGCCCTTGTTTTGGTGAGGGGGGAGCAAAAGAACAGCACCTCAAAGCTTGTGCTCAGTGTAGGGAAATTTATATCAACTCCCCCTGGGCAGCAGGCAGGTGCCTGCCTACATGGGACTGCATGGACAGCCCTGGGACCCAACACAAAGGCACAGGGACCTTTCTCTGGGGAAGGTGAGGGGATGATGACCCCACAGAGGGGAAGCAAAGGTCTTGGCCTCACCCAGTGGAAAAAGGATGGCTGCTGGCGCAGGGTGCAGCCAGATGCAGGACGGCCGAGGGAGGCAGTGGGTTGGGTGACAGCAGGCTGGGCTGCAGGTGTGGGTGTAAGAGGAGACACTTGCTTACACTTGGCAGCAGGGGCCTCGAGCAGGCTGGGAGCGTGCAGCTGATTGGGAATGAGTTATGGAGCCAGCCGCCTCCGGCGTGCTTGCTCAGAGCGGGGGAAGCCCGGTCCTGAGAGCTGTCCTGCGGCAGGGGCCCAGAGCCCGGGAAATGCTGGAGGAGAAGGGGGCAAATCCTGCCACTGCACTCCTGGATGCAGGAGTTCAGTGGCCTCTTGGAAGTGACCAAGGCACCCAAAGGCTGCATAGGGCGTTTTGCTTTTCATCTTACCTAACTTCATCTCCATCCAAATGTTAGCAGGAGGCAGCCCTGGTGGGAAGGCAGGGACAGTGCCAGGGGCTGGACTGCCCTCCTTCAGGGCTGGTCACACATGGGTCATCTGATGCACATTGTCCAAGCTGTGAGGGTTGTTTCCGCTTAACCTTGCTCAGCATTCACCTCCAGATCTGGCCACTAGGCTTTTTTAAAAGCTCAAAGTTCATTTGTTAAGAAATATTTTTGCTGCATTACCTGAAAACCATCACTATCTGTGCGTAACTGTAATGAAACAGCTTTCCGTACCCAAAGAAGAATAGAGTGAAATTCCACAGCACTCGAGAAATAATAACCACTGCAAGAGAACTAAGGAGTTCAGGCTGAAAATGGGGCTGCAGCACCGAGAAGAATAAAATGAAAATTTCCCCAAGCAGAGAGGATGGCTGGAAATAGCTGCACCTCCCGTCTCTGCTCCTGTGAAGTCAGGTTAACAGTGAGAAAAGGTATTTTAAAATGGCACCAGAGTTTCTGAGTACTGTAGAATATTTACAAAGGCGAAACCAAAGCAAAAAAAGAGCACGCAGTGTGCTCAAGGTAACAAAGAAATTCTGTGATACAGCAGGTAACCGAGCTTGGCTCTGTAGAGACTGAGCATATGCTGTAACTACTGGATCATCTTTCTTCTGTATTACATTTGCTTAGCTCAGTGATAAAAATATATGTCTTCCTCCACAGGCATATTGACCGCATAGTGCTGAAGGTAGATTGTGAGGTTTTATGTTTGTTTATCATGATACATGCAAACAAAATACCTGTCTTGCAAAATATTTTGGCTGCCATCCACTACATAATAATCTTTAGGCAGAAAGCTCGTCTAAGAAACTCCTTCCCTTCAGCCACCAGAAAGAGTAATTAAAAACTAAAAAGCATTTGCCCGTCCATTTGGAAGCCAGCAAGCAGCTCAGCTGGGCAAAGAGTATGGGCTCAGTGGAGTTTCTGATTAACAAAACGTAGCAACTTTAATATGAGACCTCAACCCACCATAACAACCCTCCCTCAGCTCTCCCCACTTTCCCTCTGCTGCCTTCTAAAGGTGGTTATCCCAGAGGTTATCTTAACCAAAAAAATGCTTGAATGCAGTTATCTTGGGAGGCACAGTTTCAAAGAGAGGACACATAAAATAATTAAAAGCAATATTCACCTCTCCACTTCAGAGAGCTCCTGTTTGAGCTCCAGAGGGATGAGAGGGAAAGTAAGGGATGCTTCCTGGAGAGCAAGTAAGGTGAACCAGGACAGCAGAGGGGTAGGCTCAGGACAGTGGGGAAGATAGGAAACTAGAGCAGATTGTGGCAAGTGGGAGACGTGCTGGGGAAGGAGAAGCAGGTCTGTAGGTGGGGAAGCAGGAAAGCAAGGGGAGCGGGGCGGACAAGAGGATTTTGGAGAGCGGCTAGCCAGCTGGCACACATATAGCAGCTGCTGCTGTGTCAGCCTAGGAGAGTAGCTGCAGCTGCACGCTGGCCATGAATAGCAGAGGAGCAGCGTGCCGGCTGGCTGCTGGAGGGACGGGGGCAGCGGGGCGCTGAAAAGGCAGGGGGAGGCTCTCTGAAAGCTTTTCTGCTCAGGGGAACTTGACAGCCCTTTGATTTCTGAGCTGTTTGTTCTCCAATTGTCCACTCCGGTGGATGATCAGTACGAAAGAGTTAAATGGGGAGAGGGGGGAGGGAGAGAAACAGTAGGAAAACTTAGGTCCTAAGTGCAGATCTGGGCTTTGATAGTGTATCCATAGCATGCAGTTGTCTGGATGTATAGCTTTCATAGCTGTCAGCGGGGATCAAAATCACAGGGTGCTTAAACTAAAGGAGAAATCTCTGCGCGGTTACCCTCATATTTGCTTGAGCCACCGCTGGAGGAGGACATGATCCACCACTTGGCCATCTGTTCTGTGTGCCGCACATGTCACTCTGCAAGCTCTCCTGTGTGAGCTGTGGGTTCACACCCCCTTTGTGCTTCCACGCGAGCGTGGGTGCGCACACCCCGTGCGCTATTCCACAGCCATATGTGGTTCTACACAGCTGTCGGTCCGTGCACCCCACACTCTCCTCTGGGGCTGTGGGTGTTCCCAGCCTCAGTGTTCCTCTGGAACCACGGGTGCATCCACTGCACACACTCCTCCACAGCTGTGGGCACACACACCACGCATGTTCCTTCGCTACCATAGATGATCCCATGCTCTGTTCTCCTCCATGGCTACATCTGCACACACCATGCACTTACATGACTGCAGGCACAGCCAACCAGGGCCGTCCTCTGTGACTGAGTGCATACTGTTCCTCCGTAGCTGTAGGTGATCCCCCCTGAGCACTACCCCACAGCTGTAGGTGATCCCCCTGAGCACTACCCCACAGCTGTAGGTGATCCCCCTGAGCACTCCTGCACAGCTGTAGGTGATTCCCCCCAGCACTCCCGCTCAGCAATGCCAACTCCTGTATTATTGGGGTACTCCCACCCCAAGCATTCCCCGGCTGTGTGTGCTCTTCCATGCCTATCTGCACACCCCCTGAGCAGTTCCATGCCTTCGTGGGCGCACACACCATCTGCTCCCTCGCAAGCAGAGGTGCACCCACCCTACACCCTCCTCCTCCTTCACGGCCGCACACATCCCGTGGCTATTCCTCCAACACCGCGGGCTGGGTGTCCACCCCACAACCACGCTCCTCCGCGCCCGCGGGTGTCCCGCATCTCTCATCCCCTTCCACCACCTGGGGCCGACGGACCCCGCTGCGGGCAGGGCGGAGCG